>JAPFRF010000023.1:5960427-6285427 GCA_029282475.1 Phrynocephalus forsythii
GCCTGCCCTCACTGTCGTTGCTGGCTTCCTCATAAAAACTTAGAAGAACTCTGGTTGATAAGACCAAAGGGCTGTCCATACGGTGTTCCTGGCTGGACAACCAGATATGCCCATGAAGACCACCTGCAGGACATAAGAACATAAGAAGAGCCATGCTGGATCAGGCCAAAGGCCCATCTTCTCCAGCTTCCCGTATCTTACAGTGGCCCCACCGAATGCGTCTGGGGGCACACGAGACTAGCTAGCTGTCTCCTGATACCACTCTCCTGCATCTGGCCCTTGGAGTACCCTGGTTTTAAGCCTGGAGATGATACATCTCCATCATGATTTTGTAACCTATGATGGACTTTTCTTCCAGGAATCTGTCCAATCCCCTTTTGAAGGCATCCAGGCCAGATGCCATCCCCACATCCTGTGGCAGGGAGACCCACAGACTAACAACACGCTGGGTAATTTTTTTCTTTTGTCTGTTCTCACTCTCCCAACCCTCAATTTGAGTGGACGTCCCCTAGTTCTGGTATTTTGTGAGAGGGAGAACAGCATCCCTCTATCCACTTTACCCATGCCCTGCATTATTTTGTATGTCTCAGTCATATCCCCCCAGTCAATTATAGCGTTAACCTCCACAGATTCATCTAAAAGTAGGCTGTCGTCCACTGCTACGTCTTGTGGATGTTGTGAGGAACTCATGAATCCCCTTCTGTTCCAGAGCAGCAGGAAGAGAAGAACCCAGTGTCACTTCTGCCTACGGGGCTGCAGTTGCAAGCATGACATAGATGCTTCATTGAATCTGGATTTGTCACACGTTGGCCTGTTTGAGATGGTTGTGCCCTCAGCCTTGGAGAAGACCTGACTGGGAGGAGATTTGAGGGACAGGTTGGTGCCGGCCAACTGCAGAGAGATGTTTCTGGTGCCCTTGGTTTTATTTGGCTTATGTTCAGGGCTCTAAAAGCATCTGCAGGTTCAAAGGCACGAAGAGGTTGGAACATGGTGCCAGGAGATGCCCTAAGAGCTAGTTCAATGCCAGCTGCTGCCCGACAAAACACTTCCAGTAATGGATGGAGTCGGGCCAGGACAGAATAGGACCCATTGTTCCTTTTCCGAGTCAGATGGATGGAGGGTTCCAGATGCCTCCTCTCCTCTGAACACGCTTCCTCTTAACGTACAGATTTATGTGTGGTCTCCTAGTGGCATAGGGCAGGAGTGAAGGACTGCAGAAGCTTGGAAAGAAACTTGAAGATCGGATGGTCTAGCCCAGATGATCTTCATCATCTTATCCATGATGGAGATGTGTCATCTCCAGGCTTAAAACCAGGGTACCTCAAGGGCCAGATGTAGGGGAGTGTGGCATCAGGAGACAGAGATCTAGTCTCGTGCGCTCCCGGACACATTTGGCGGGGCCACTGTGAGATACAGGAAGCTGGACTAGATGGGCCTTTGGCATGATCCAGCATGGCTCTTCTTAGGTTCTTATCATGATCTTCATACCAGGGACCTCTCCATTGACCGACCTGCACCCCCTGGTTTCCCAACCTTCAGCTGTAAAGAGAGGATGGAAAAGGCTTGTGACTGAAAGTCTCCTTTGGCTCACCTGCACGTCTGTGCTTGCAGGTTGGACCTCAGATGCAAGTGTATCTGTTTTAGTGAGATTTGAGGTTGAGAATTCTCTTGCATGCTTTCCCTGAAAGTCAGATCTGCGGGTCTCACACTCTTCTGCCCTTGAGGGTGTCCTGGAATGCATCGTTCAGAGGAAGCGATTCACCTTACTTGATGTCAAGGTGGTCTCAGTTTTCAGAAATTAAACGTTCTGTAAGAATCATGGAAAGCATGAAAGAAATAATTTGATGCTTTTATCTTCCTTTGAAGTGTCCATAAGTCCATCAGTACTTTCAGGTGAGACATTTATCATGGAATTGTCCTGCTTCGTTTGTGGGATTTGATGAGCAATCTGGACATTATCATTGAGAACTCACGACCCTTCTGTATTCTCTCACTGTTTTGACTTATACTCCCCCTTATTCTACTTACTCACATTCAGACTTGGGACTTGGGAGGAAAGACTTGGACTCAGATATGGGACTTGATACCAAAGACTTGGACTTGGACTTGGGACTTGGAACCAAAGACCTGGACTCAGGACTTGGTAACAAAGATTTAGATTTGTGACTTGGTACTAAAGATTCGGACTCAGGACTTGGAACGAAAGACTTGGACTCAGGACTTGGTAACAAAGACTCAGTTTGAGACTTGGGACTTGGAAGGAAAGACTTGGACTCAGACTTGGGACTTGGTACCAAAGACTTGGACTTGGACTTGGGACTCAGTCCCAAAGACTTGCCAACATCCCTGTTCACTTCTTACTGAAATATATGCTCTGCCTTTCTACAATGGAGTATAATTCAAACTAGAACCATAAAGGAAGTATGTGTGTTTTTAGTTCCTGGACTGGCTGCCATTTTGATTTTTCCTGTCAAGTAGCAACAGCATCCCAGCACCAGCAGCTGGTTTTGCAAAGGTTATGATCATGAGACGGGGGTCTGTTAATATACCTTTTGTTTCATAAGAACGAGGCAGCCATTTTCTTTTAGAACGATAGAGGATAAGAAAAGCTGAAGGAGCCAGATTGCAAATGCTGTCTTGGACATTTATTTCTAATTAACAGGTGCTCCAGTTAAAATGACTACCTCCGCCAATCTTTTTCAATCCATTTAGTATCATGGTTGAAGTCTGTAATAGATGGGAATTGATGTGTTTTTTTTTTAAATGTACAAATTCAAATTTGACTGAGTTATTTTTTCTCCCTCTTCTTTATCGTTGGCCAAATGGAACACCCGGCACGTTTTTTAATGATTCTCTGGATATTCCCCCCCCCTTGCGTCTTCTCTATTCATTCATTTGGGTGTGTGGGGGAAAAGAGTAACAAAATTGTCTGCTTGAGGTGATCGAACACAAAGTGTGTAGCATTCATTGATCTTTCCCTTCAAATGACAACAAGGGGCTTTCAAACAATATAAGAACAATTTTTGTGTCAGGGACATCGTGTACTCCAAACTGGATGATTCTAGAATCTTTTGTATCCATCTAGGGAATCTTGGGTTTAATTTTGTTTAAAATGTGTGTGTGTGTGGGGGATTTCTAGTATTCGTGAAGGAAAGCTCAAATAGGTGAGCAAAGGTTATTTGCTATAGAGTTTAAGGACAGAAGGCATGTTCTTTGCCACTATAGCTCATCTCCCCACCACCACAAAACAACAACAAAACAATAACAACAAAAAACCCTCCTGTTGTATCTAACTGCCAGCCAGCAGCAGAAACCTGTAACGTTAAATTGGCAAATTTCATAACTCACCACTGTTTTCAGATCTTCAGAAACCAGAGCTTAGCTGTAAGTACTTAAAAATAACATTACTGTACCTGTCCCTGAGCTTTTGAAGGAGGGGATGTAAAGAGTGCAACTACTACATTCCAAAAGCAACTGAGCAAGTAGCAACAATGTTCCTTTCCAGTGTAAGGAATAACATTTTATATTTACATTCAAATGTTACTTTTATAGGGCATTGAAAGGGATTTCTAAAAACATTTGATAAGTTTTTAAACCGTTATGCCACTGTGCTAATCAGTCATGAGTAGAGATGGGCACGAAAAAAAATATGATGTTTCGTTTGTCGTTTGGAGGGTCCGTTTCGGTTTGTTTCCATTTTTTGCGAATTTTTGCAAAAATTTGTTTTCATTTTCATTCATTTTGTTACTGTTTCATTACCATTTATTTCAATTTTTTGTGATTTTGTTTAGCATTTAAAGCAGTTCATTGTATTGCAGTAACGAAAACGCACGACAAAATTTCCAGTGTTTCTGTTCGGTTTGTTTCATTTTGGAGACAAAATTTGTTTGTTGTTTTGTTGCGTAACGAAACGAAAAAACAAAAACAGAAATGAAAAATTGTCCGTTTCGTGCTCATCTCGTCACGAGTGGCAGGTTTGATTTGTTTTGTACATGTATTTTTAAATATGTCTTCATGGTGCAACATCAAAACTAGCCACTAGGGGGAACCAGAAAGCATTGCTCAGTCAGTTTTCATTTTTCTGCCCTGCTAGTTAAATGCAGGCCATGTGAACAGGACAATGAAAACAGTAAGAGCTTCTTTTTGAAAAATAATATTCCAAACCCTGGCTTCAACGTACCTGGGCGTCCGATCCTTTTACCACCCTAAAATTTTGGTTCTCTTACTCGTTGCTTGGAGGCAATCTCTTCCTTCGTTCAAGAAGTCAGCCCTGTATGAGAGCCAGGAAATTAGTACAGCAAGCTTGATTTTCATAACCTGGGTGGAACTGCCTTGAATGAATGGTTACTTTTACAGATGCTGAATGGAACGTGTGTGACCACTTTCACTTAGAATCAAAATGAGGAACACAATAGATATATTAGTTCGAGTAATAGAGCTACGTTTGCCTGATGTAGTCGCCTTGTGGTGAGCTTTAAGGAACCAGTCTTGCTGCCCATAGACATCTCTGGATTTTCATATATATATTTATATATTTTTGGCTTGCAGCAAACCTGAGTCTGTCTGCCTCCCCCCCCCCTGCCTCTCCGAGCTGGGGCACCTTCTGCTTTGGCTTAGGAAGAAGGCAGGGATAATTTAGGCACATGATTTCAGCATAGCTTGTACTCGTGGCTTGCCAACCACATTCATTTGCATCAACATCCTTGTTTTTTGCTTATGCAACAAATCATTCCCCAACGGAAGCTCAGCCCACCAGACATTCTCTTCAGTGAGCTCCACTGAAATGGATGTGCGTGACCTATTGTTAGCTACCCAGACCCCTTGGGACAGAGAATGGAGGGGCAACAGTGTGAATAAATGGAGATTAAATGTTCCCCAGTCATTTAAGTGCAGAGCCGAATGCAGAGGCATAGATGCATGATCGAGGAGGCAAAATGCGCTGGAACAAGTGAGACAGTGCTGACACCGCTGAACTCAGTAAAGTTCCAGTTTTGGGGAAACGAAAACAACAACTCCCAGAATCCTTAAAGGCATTTGGGGAATCTGGGAGTCACAGTCTAAAATAAGACTCCCTGCCCCACCACAAGCTCTGCTGCCAGAATACAGTAGGACCCCCGTATCCACTGATTCAGTTATCCACAGTTGGCAGAGGAAAAAATTAAATAAATAATTCAGCAGCCACAAAGCAAGCTGCTTTCACAAACCACAGCTGTAACGCAAGCTACAGTTGCAAAACCACAGCTGTAAAGCAAGCTCCTGTCACAGAACAGCACTGTTGGGTTTTTTCCAGTGTTCTCTCTTATCCACAGTTTCCATTATCCACAAGAAGGCCTGGAACCAATCCCCAGCAGATACTGGGGTCCTACTGTAGTGCAATCCACTGGATAGCTCAGCAGTTTAAGTCTCTGGCTGCGGAGCCAGAGGTTGGGAGTTCGATTCCCCCACTGGGCCTCCCTGGCAGGGGCTGGACTTGATGACCCGTAGGGCCCTTTCCAGCTCTGCAGCCTTGAGGCTACATTCTGGCTCAGCTTTCATTCTTGAATATTTATTTTTAGTCTGTGGAACTCCCTGCCACAGGATGTGTTGATGGCACCTGGCCTGGATGCCTTCAAAAGCGGATTGGACAGATTTCTGGAGAAAAAGTCCATCCCAGGTTACAAACCATGATGGAGAAGATGTGTCATCTCGAGGCTTAAAACCGGGGTCCTTCAAGGGCCAGATTCAGGGGAGTGGGATCAGGAGAAAGAGATCTAGTCTTGTGCACTCCCAGATGCATCTCGTGGGGCCACTGTGAGATACGGGAAGCTGGACTAGATGGCCCTTTGGCCCAATCCAGCAGGGCTTTTCTTATGTTCTTATGTTCATTGAATCAGTGGAACTGACGGACCAGTTGACTCCCCAGCTCTGTCTGTGGTTTCAGTGGGGTGACTCTAGGTTGAGCAACAGGATTTGGGCTACGGCGCTCTTGGTGCTCTTGGCTTTCACGAGGGCCCAGAAAGGAGAAGGAGAAGGCTATTGTGAACTACGTTTTATTAAAGCATGCAGCGGTGCCTCTACTTATGAATTTAATCCGTTCCGAATGCATCCTCTTAAGTCACACAACTCTTATGTAGAGGTACTATATCTAAAAAATTGAAAAAATAAATAAAAATCAAAAACAATGTTGAAAAATTGTAAGAAGAGCAGACCGCATCTAAAATTTGTTAGGCGGCAGTTAAAAACACCAACGGTTTCCCACTCTTAAGTCAAATTGCTCTTAAGTAGAGCTGCTCTTACGTTAGAGGAACCACTGTATAAGTTAATTGGTCATCATCGGTCTACCAATGACATCCGAGATCCAATTGTCAATCAATAAACATTTCAAGTTTTATTTTGAAGATATACAACGTGGTGTCAGACTCTCTTATTAACATATTTAAAGCGATCCAGGAGACTGGTGGCCGCGGCAGGAATATTACAGGCGTGTGTGCGTGTGTGTCATAGTCTGTGTTAAGAGTCCCTTCTGGGTTAGAAAACCCCAACACATCTCGCAGGATGAGTTTAATCTTGCCTTCGTGATGTCTGAAGGGTCATCCTCAAATCTGATCCCTGGATTTATTTATTTATTTATTTATTTATTTATTTATTTATTTATTTACTTAATTACTTACTTACTTACTTACTTACTTACTTACTTACTTACTTACTTACTGCCCATCTTCTAACAGAACTCTGGGCGGTTTACAATAATGCAATAAAAATAAGAGCACAACAACAGTAAACATAATAGTAAAACAAAACAAAGCAAAGCAAAGCAAAACATTGGACGTTTTGGAGACAGCTTTGTCCGTTTGCAGCTGGGCCATGCCGCTGCTACAAGGGTCCCAATATGAACCCAACGAAAAAAACAAAAGTTTACAAAAGAAAAGGGGGAGGTGAATGCATAGCTCTCAACCACTGGTATGTATTTGTGAATTAATTCCTTTTGGAAGCCCCAGGTTTTCTGGCTTGTTTGGAGGGAGCTACAGGTACGATCATGTCAGATCATCCCCGCACGACAGCTTCCAGCGATTTTAACACCTCGTTGGAAAGGCAGAATGTGGTATCATTATTGTGAGCATCTGCAGCCCTCTTTCCCCAGGATACATCGCCCTATCGGGCTATAAGTCCATCTGCCAGATGGACAGGTGTGGGTTCAGTGTGCGGGGTCACAGAGGTGGCACATGGTATCGTCGGAGAATAAAGTGGGGGTTGGTGGTTGGTGAGAAATCTGATGTGGCTGTGCTCGAGCAGAGATGAAGCGCCTGGTGCCTTTTGTGGCAGTGCTTTTTTCTGTGGGCGTTTTCGGTGTGTTTCTGCACCTGTGAGAGTTTGCAGGGCATTTGCTCGCACCTCTGTTGAACACACTCACCTGCTTTGAGACTTCTCCAGAAGACAGGCACACACATGGCCTTACCTGCGGGCACATATTCTTCTTATGCCTCTAGGCAGAACTGACTACTTTGGGGACCAAACTGATTAACAGAAGCAGGGGGAAACAACCCTGTGCAAATTCCCTTTATTTATTTATTTATTTATTTATTTATTTATTTATTTATTTATTTATTTATTTATTTATTTATGTATTTATTTATTTATACAGAACCGAGGGGAAACACCCTTTATTTATTTATGCAAATTTATTTATTTATTTATTTATTTATTTATTTATTTATTTATTTATTTATTTATTTATTTAAACAGAAGTGAGGGGGAAACACCCCTGTGCAAATTCCCTTTATTTATTTATTTATTTATTTATTTATTTATTTATTTATTTATTTATTTATTTATTTATTTATTTATTTACAGAAGCAGGGGAAAACATCCCTGTGCAGATTCCTTTTATTTATTTATTTATTTATTTATTTATTTACTTACTTACTTACTTACTTACTTACTTACTTACTTACTTACTTACTTACTTACTTACTTACTTATTTATAACTGACAAATTTGGCTGCTCAGTTGATATAATCAACCAGGGTGGAAAGTGGAGTTGCAAAATTCTTTTTCTTTTCTGTTTAAAGGAAAAATTTGGTTTACCACGGTGAGGTCGATTTTTTGTCTCCTTTAAGTCCTGAGGCCTAATTTTGACATAATGGATCTAAACATTGAGATGAAGGCAGCCATGAGTGATTGGCTGAGAGGGATTTTCCTTTAGTGGACTGCTGTGCCTTGTAGCTTTTCACTGCGTTTTTAGTATTGATTTTATTTACCGTGTTTATGATGGTTGGTTAATTCTTTTTAAATAGTTGCAGGGTTATTGTTTTTAAGCTTTTAAATATTGTTTTTGTAACGAAAGGAAGCCGCCGGAGGTCCTTTTTGAGGTGGGGTAAACATTTAAATGTAAGGGTGGGGTGGCTCAACAGGCTAGAGTACTGAAACTGTCAGCTGCAAAGTCAGCAGCTCGGCAGTTCGAGTCCCGGGTGCCATGCAGTGGAGCGAGCTCCCGTTGTTAATCCCAGCTCCTGCCAACCTAGCAGTTCGAAAGCATGTAAATAATGCCAGTAGATAAATAGGCACCGCCATAAAAAGCAGGAAAGTAAACAGTGTTCCATGCAGAGACATGCGTTTGGCCATGGGCTTGCACAACACTGGCTCTTTGGCTTGGAAACGGAGATGAGCACCGCCTCTAGAGTCAGACACAACTAGCACACATGTGCAGGGAGAACTTTTATCTTTACCTTTAAATATTTAAATAAAGAAAATAAATAAAGGAAGGAGTGATGTGAAAAAAAAAATTGCACACGCTACACACATACTTCTGCGCCTTTGGTTTCTGTCAGTGCATCTTGTGTAGGAAATTATCTCACTGGATCATGTTTGATGGAAGTGATCTCTGTCTCCACACAGTTCTTCTGCTGTCCTTTACGGGCGCCTGATACCCATTGCCAGAGGCATCCACCTCTATATGCGGCTGTGATGTTCAGAGTATTCGGTCTCTTTCAAAGGCAAGCTGGTGGTGACAGGTGGAAATGAGTGGCGTGAAGGACGCCATAAGAAGGGCACCGCACGAAGAGGCCAGACAGAAAGCATGCTGGGATGAAGCCATTGTGGGAGGTGGCGCCGGGGGGGGGGCATTTTTGTCTGGAGAATGCGTCAAGAATCAAACACTAACAGGACATCTTCAAAGTTTGGGGGTGGAGAGTTATTTTTGCTGGCTGATTTCCGGGGTTTTCTTACAGTCGTGATTAGAGATGGGCACGAAGCCAGAAAAGGGTGGTTCGTGATTGGTTCGTGGTTACCCAACTGGGAAACCGAACTGGTTCAAGGTTGGGTATTTGGTTTGTGCTTGTTAGGGGGGCAGCTGAGGTGCTCCTGTTGTGCCACCACTGTTGAGCCACTGCTGCCTCCTCCTCCCCCCCCCCCAGTGCCATGATCCAAGGAAACAACGGGGCTGTTTGCAAGGAAGCCTCAGTCCTGTCTTAGAGCATGGTTCCGTGGCATCTAGTTACCTGGCAAGGAAGGAGGTGATGGTCAAGTGCCAGGGGCAATGGGTAGGGGGTGAGCAGGCCACCCCATTTTTGCTGAAGCAAAACCAAACACCATGGAGCGGCGGAGGGGAGTTTGCTGCTTCATTATGCTTCAGCCAAAGAGGACCTCTGAAACAGATTATGAAATGATCCGCAAGCCAACCTGGTGGTGGTGGTGGTGGTGGTGGTGGTTTCTAATCTGAGGTTTGATCATGCTCATTTCCAGTTGTTATCCTCTCCTTGTACTATGTGTATGACATCATTCCATGCTTTCCAGAACCTGCATTCCCCACCCCCTACTCTCCCTTCTCCTCCTTCCCAGCAGAGCCCCAACTAGAGGTGGGGCAGGCAAGGTGGCGTGCTGGGGTTGGGCACCAAAACGACAAGATAATATTTGTACTCTGTACTATTCCACATCCCCATGTGCTGGGGTCTCTACCCGGGGCCTTTCTTTATTTGCATCAGGAGCGCCAACAAATTACAGTGGACCCCGTATAACAAATGGTTTGTATAACATAAAACCTGCACAACATAAAAAAAATTCCGGAGATAGAGGAGATTTGCTTAACAGCATCGCCTATGGGGCAAATCCGTGCAACATAAAAATGGTCGTTTTCAATGCATTCCTATGGGAAATTTGTATAAAGGAAAATTTGCTTAACAATTTCATTTGGAACGAATTAATTCATTTGTACAAGGTACCACTGAATATTGCTAAATAAACTACTAAGCAGAATATAAAGAATTTATGCCCTTAGTTTTTACATATTAAAAGGTAGAAAAGATTTTAAAACAAACAAACAGACAACTGTTTTAAATGTTGTTATAGATGACTTTCCCCTGTATTTCATGATTGACTATTTTGTAAACTGCCCTGGGGAGTGTAGTTTGCACTACAGGGACAGGATAGATAGATAGATAGATAGATAGATAGATAGATAGATAGATAGATAGATAGATAGATAGATAGATAGATAGATAGATAGATAGATAGATAGATAGATAGGGAGGGAGGGAGGGAGGGAGGGAGGATGGACGGATGGACGGACGGGCGGATGGGCGGGTGGACGGACAGGGAGGGAGGGAGGGAGGATGGATGGATAGTATATCAGTACCAGTGATAAGGTGATAAAGTGCTTTAGCACTAATCTCATTTACTGTGTTTAGACAGACAGACAGACAGACAGACAGACAGACAGACAGACAGATAGATAGATAGATAGATAGATAGATAGATAGATAGATAGATGGATGGATAGATGGATGGATGGATGGATGACATTCACCCAATACCAAGCCACATCAACAGCATTTCTTGATGCCAACATCAGATCTTCCTCTGTACATGTCCTTCAACATGTGTGAGGTGGCTTGTTCTTCTCCACATTGGCACAAGTTGTCTTCTCTAGGGAAGCCCCATTTTCACAGATTTGCCCCAGTTGACACAGACCCCCTAGTTGGGGAACAGCTTGCCGGAGCTAGCTTGCTCCTGACAAGTGCAAGGTAGGAATCTGTGCAACCACCTCTCCAAGGGCCTTCTGTATTTGCACCAGAAACCACTGGGGTGTGCAGTGTCTCATCCTTCACCTCTGGCAACAAATCATCCAGTCCTGGCCCTACTTTGGCCGGATAACCTCCCATCTGTTGGAACATCTTGCCTCACCATACTTGGAGAAGATTATAATCACCCTCCTGTTTCAGAAAAAAAAAGAGAGGGGAAAACATATTTAGTTAACGGACTGGGCGAGGTATTAAATGTAAAGCTCAATTTATGTAAAGCTCGTCTTGTACAGGGTTGTAGGTAGAGGCATAGTGTGAAGCTCTTGGCATTTTTGTAACTGGGATAATACTTAAAACCTTTGAATCTTATTAAATCTATTAGCACTTGGCTCTTCGCTATTTAGCATTCATTCAGCACGGGGTTGGAGGCTCTCCGTGGGAAAGAAAGGATACCAAATCTGATCCGGGGGGCTTAGTTTTCATACTAAATACAGAGAACCTGTGTTTGCCCTTTATTTATTTATTTACAAGCATTACTGTGTGCATCTTTGGTCGGGAATGAAGAACGACTCAACGACTGAAAGTGATCAAACAAATCTGCCGACACGCTGTGATGCGTTGATTCCTGTACGTGAATGCAAGCGATAACAAAAAAAGACACCCATGTGGAATAGCTGGCTGGCTGGCTGGCTCAGTGGTTTAGGTCTCTGGCTGTAGGGCCAGAGGCTGGGAGTTCAATTCCCCACTGGGCCTCCTGCAAATACAGCCAAGCCTGGGTGGCCCTAGGCAAGCGATACAATTCCGGCGCACCCCAAGAAAGGAAGGCAAACCACTTTCTACTTGTCCGGAAGTGGAGTCATGGCGACTGGACTCCTTTTTCTTGAGAGAGAGAAACGTTTCGCTGCTCATCCAAACAGCTCCATCAGTCTGAAGACAGCTAGTGCGAGTCCTCCATCTTATAGTGTAAGAGTATAAAAAGGAGGACTCGCACTAGCTGTCTTCAGGCTGATGGAGCTGTTTGGATGAGCAGAGAAACGTTTCTCTCTCTCAAGAGAAAGAAGTCCAGTTGCCATGACTCAACTTCCAGGTAAACTCACCTGGGTGACTGAGAATCTTCACAAACCACTTTCTACTTAGAAAATCCTGAAAAGGGTTGCCTTAAGTCAGATTGTGCATAATGATGATGATGATGATGGTGGTGGTGGTGGTGGTGGTGGTGGTGGTGGTGGTGGTGGTGGCGGCGGCGGCGGCGGCAATATTTGTGGTATTTATAGCCTGATGTTTCCTGGTCCTCATTTTTCTTATTCCTCTTCCTCATCCACTGTTTTGGAATGTCACCTTCTCCCTCCACACCCCATTCACTGTTGATTCGTTGTTCGATTTGCTTTTAGTTCCACACAATACCCTTTGGTTTATGAGTCAGGAACGGCTCAGGACAGAGCAACAGGAGCCCGATCCCCTGAAGTTCTGGAGTAAGGCTCTCCCTGATCCCAGTCTTCAAGCCACTCATAGGAGGCTCCGTGGAATAATAGGTTTGCCTTTCTTTTAGCAGAAGTCAGGGGTGTAGCATGGGGAGGGTAAAGGGGGCAGGGCACCCCATGCACAACAATTAGGGGGCACCAAATTTCCTACCGACCCCCTGCCGCTGCCCCCTACCCGCGATCCAGATTATATTTTGCAATGACAGGGGCACAAAAACTGATTGTTGCCCTGGGCTCTGGAAGCCCTTGGTATACCTCTAGCATAGGTTTCGTGTTATCACTTTTAATGACACAAAGAGCTGTTGATACAGAGCTGGAGGGGATCAAGTCTCATGAGCTCCAGCCCTTGGCTGCTTGACAGGGAGCGCTTCCTATTTGCCACTAATGCATGTCTTCCGTACCACGGTCTCGATAAACCAGTTAACCAGAAAACTTGATTACAGAACTCCAGTTCCAGATGGCTCATGTAAGCAAGTCAAACCACATACTTAGCTGCGGGCAGTAGCTGTTGGCTCCAGACGGTCTCTCTCTCTCTCTCTCTCTCTCCCCACCACCTCCCCTGTCACACAAAACCATGCTCGGATTAATTACCTACTCTCCCATTTATTGCAACACAGGTTAGTCATAGTCCATTAACGAAACAGCAGAGGTGATGGAGGGGTGGCGGGACTTGGGTTTTGTAGCCTCTGGCGGGTTTTCAGTTGAGTTGCTTTGATGTCACAGAAGGCTAGGCAGGCAGGAGTTCTCTGTGTTATGGGCTGCGATGCTTTTTGAATTTTGAGAAAGAAGAGGAGAAAAGAGTCTGCAGGAGAAAAAAGAAGGGGTGGAGGTAAGAAGGAAGAGATTTCAAGAAGAAAGAGGCGGCAAATGAACTGCAGGCGAGCTAGAAAACTAAGCTCCGGAGAAGAGATCTGGAATGACTGCTCAAATCTTTAGGTCCATGTGTGTGTCTTTCTTATACAGTGGTACCGCAGATGAATTTAATTCATTCTCCAGGGCAATGCGTTATCTGAAAAAAATCGTTATCCAAAACATGGTTTCCCATAGGAATGAATGGAAGACCAATTAATTCATTCCAGAGCCTAGGAAAATGACACAGACACCTGGATTTTTGCTCAAAACTCTTTATTAAAGGCACTTTAAAGGTACAGATATGATGTAGCCCAGGATAACTCTTTTTTACTGATGCATGCTGGAAATTCATTATCAGAGGCAGCCCATAGGGAAAATTCATTATCCGAGGCAGCCCAAAGAGAAAATTCGTTATCTGAGGCAGACCTATACCTAGAAATTGTGATTCACTATCCGAGGCAGCCCATAGGGAAAATTCGTTATCCAAGGCAGCCCTATACCTGGAAATTGCGATTCATTATCCAAAAAAATTCATTATCAGGGGCATTCATTATCCGAGATATTACTGTACTATTATATGCTTGCAACAATATATATTTGTCCCTTCCCTTGCAGCTTTTTATGTCTGATGGTTTCATTTCCAAATGTGTGGCCTGACCACATAACTCTTGTCTAGGATATAAAGGGTAGAGATGCAAAATTCCCAGAATTGTTGGGGAAAAAATGAGGACATAACACTTCTCCTCTCCTCAAAATGTTTAGTCTCCCCCACACCCAAGTTTATTCCCATGGCTTCAATATTCCTGGATATTTCACATCTCTAGGTCAAGGCAGCCCCAGATTAATGACAGCTCAGTGATGTAGTTCTCCCGCTGTGGGACCAGAGGCTGGGAGTTTGATTATCCACTGGGCCTCTTTGTTGTTGTTAAGTAAACTAAGCTTAGGGCATTAACAAGGCAAGAGGACAACACAGTTATATTTCAGTGCCAGATTTAGCCTGTGGAACTCCCTGCCACAAGATGTGGTGATGGCATCTAGCCTGGATGCCTTCAGAAGGGGATTGGACAGATTCCTGGAGGAGAAGTCCATCACAGGTTACAAACCATGATGGAGATGTGTAATCTCCAGTCTTAAAACTGGGGTACTTCAAGAGCCAGATGCAGGGGATTGGTATCAGAAGACAGATATCTAGTCTCAGGTGCTCCCAGAGGCATCTGGTGGGGCCACTGTGAGATACGGGAGGCTGGAGTAGATGGGCCTTTGGCCTGATCCAGCATGGCTCTTCTTATGTTCTTATTTACCATGGACCTTGCTGCAAATGGTGCATCCTCCTCCATCACGAGCAATATCTATTACTCACTATCAGCTCCCTCCCTCCTTCCTTCTCTTAAAATTCCCAAGAAAACCACCTACCTACCTACCAACCTACCTACCTAAAGCAATTAACTACTAAAAACTAAAAGGAATAAAGACTCATTGAGCGAGAAGACTCATGTTTTGAGTGAAGCGATCAATCAATCAGTCGTCATGGCTTGGTGTTTGTGTTTTGTTTTTAATTTATTTCAGTTTTACTTCCGCCTTTTGGGAGGTTGGTGGGGCTGAGGATGAAAAGGGAGGCTGGTCCTTTATAGATCCTCTATGTGCAAGCTGCAGAAATAGCAGCCACTTCTAGAAACACCCTCCCAGAGGGGTTGTGAGCTCTTGTTTGAACTTTTCAGCTGACAGATTCTGACAAAACCTTTCCACATTAATCAAGGCGTGAAAGCGTAAGATTTGGCTGGAAGCCGGTAATTTGATTGTACGGATGATTTTGTATACAATATGTGGTTCTTTTCACCACCTGCTCTACGACTGAATCAGCATATTTTTATGCAGATAATGCACGCGTTATACAGGCTGGTTTGTTTGGGGGATCTGTGTGTGTGTGTGTTTTGTGTCATTACAGTCGTGACCGACTCTTTGTGGCTCCATGTCCATGGAGTTTTCTTGGCAGGAATACTGGAGTGGCTTGCCAGTTCCTACTCCAGGCGCCTACAGCACCTGGTATTCCCTGGTGGTCTCCCATCCAAGGACTAACCAGGGCCGACCCTGCTAAGCTTCCGAAATCAGGCGAGATCGGATATTCTTAGGGCATCTGGGCAGCTCTTGAGGGATCTACCGCATATTATATTCATAGGGGGTACTGTGCTTAGGGCCGCTCAAGGGACTTAATATAAAGGTCCTCCCTTTGAATGGTTGTGCTTCCATGGGTCTACTCTGCGCAGAACAACTTCCTCGTGGTGTTAGGCTGAAATCCAACAGTCGACAAGGCCACCACTTTTTACTTACACCTTCTCCCCTCTCTTTGAGCCCTCCCAACATCTTTCCCCCCCCTCTTTTCCATGTCCCCCAAAGGGTGAGTACAGTGGACCCTCGTATAACAAATGGTTTGTGTAACATAAAATCTGTACAACATAAAAGAATTCCGGAGAGAGGGGAAATTTGCTTAACAGAATCGTTTATGGGGCGAATCCACACAACATAAAAATGGTCGCGATTAAGGATTGCTCTGTTTTCCATGCATTCCTATGGGGAATTTGCATAAAGGAAAATTTGCTTAACAGAATTTCATTTGGAAGGAATTAATTCCTTTATACAAGGTACCATTGTACTTCCAAAGGAATCCTGAGCATGCCCAGGATATGTGCTCCGAATACACGGATTTGATGTTTTGGGCTGTGCATTTACTGTTTGATTTGGATACCCATTGCAAGTGCCTGCTTGGTTATTGAAAGCAAGTCCCGAATTGTGCAGAATTTTAACACATTTTAACAACTCCGGAAATGGTGGCTCACATAGTTGCTGCAGCCCAGTGCTTTCCATGTCGGTAATTTTGTGTGTGTGAGTTGTTTTTTACTTTGTGTTTATGTATTGGGTATGAATGCTGTCAGGGGAAAGAGTGTAGGGCTGTGTGTGTATGTTTGGTTTTTATGTCAGTTTTAAATGAGTGTAAGTGATGTTTTGCGTGTGAATGTTGGAGTATGTGTATGGATGGTTTGTTCTTAAATGGCAGATTTTACGTTTTGGATTTTTATGCTGGGGTGTGTGACTGACTGACTGGATGGCACTTTTAATCTCGTTGTATTTATACAATGACAATAAATTCCATTCCATTCCAGAATTATGCTCTCCTCTCACCTTGGAGCAAATGTGCTAGTAACCCCCTTTTTAAAAAAAAAATTTTTTTTCTTGCTACTCTAGCTGGAGCTCAGGAGGTCCAAGCTGAGAACGTGACCGTAGCGGAAGGCGGCCAGGCTGAGATCAACTGTAAATTGCACCAGTACGACGGCTCCATTGTGGTGATCCAGAACCCTTCCCGCCAAACACTATTTTTCAACGGCACGAGAGGTAACGAGACTCGGAGGAGGGGTGGGATTTGCCTTGTGGCCTGTGTTGAGACCGAAGGTGTTGCCATTAGCTTCATGCTATGCCCGCTGTCTGCCTTCTTTCTTCATCACCTTTGCCAGTAGGTCAGCCATCTGCTCTCCCCTGTACTAAATATAATGTTTGCAGAGACTGAGTTCCACATGAGAGATCCTTGCAGAACAAAAGGCCCCAGCTATTTTGGGTGAGGAGCGAAACCATGTGGCTCAGATAGAAACATATTGGCTGACACCTAAGCGGTTACTTCACCGTCCCTCTTTGTTCTGCAACTAGTGTTGTACCATGACAGTGTTGGTCGCGATCATGTGGTTTTGTCCCTGTTTGAGTGTTCCTATGGTCGTGATAAATTGTCTCGTGACAAGTGTTACCTCACGGTCTTGTACCGGGACAAACACAGCATTTGTCTAGCTTCCTTTTTCCTTTGGGGGGGGGGGGTTAAAAAAACTTTTTCGATATTTAGAATTACTGGTGATCAGGGTTTCATACACCAATGCAGCAGAGTCAAATTTTAAAAAATGGACAAAGCTTTCTGAGATAAATTAATGTTTTGTTGCGTGATAGTTGTTACTACACGGTGTCTTGTAATCGAACAGATAGCGGGAACAAAGAGTGACAAGGGAAAACCCTACCCCAGTACCAGGTATAGTATTGTCACGCTTAGCAGCTGTTCCTGGGGCGTGGCCGAGACACATTTCAGTAGTTGCGCGACGGACGTGAAGTAACATGTTTTGGTACTGCTCCTAAGCGCAACACTAACAGAGACAAAACGGACGTGAAGTAACTGAGTCACTGTAGTGTAGTGGTAAGAGTGTTGGACTAAGAAATGGCATCCCACGTTTGAGATTCTGTTGAGCCATGAAAGTCACTGGGTGTCCTTGGGCCAGTGACAGCTTCTCAGCCTGTTCTTGCATTTCATGACTATTGTGAAAGTGACATGGTAGAAGAGCCGTGTGTATCTCTGGAAACTCATGGGAGGTAAGGTGGGATAGAAGTGAAGCAAGCAAACGATATCACTGTCATTATTTTAGTTAGTTAGTTAGTTAGTTAGTTAGTTAGTTAGTTAGTTAGTTAGTTAATTAATTAATTATTTTTATACTTATTAACCGCCCAATTTTCCCTCGGGAACTCTGGGCGGTGTACAACAAATTACAAAACAATTTGCCCTAACACAACCCCATAATAAACAAATGAGAATAAAATGTAAAAGCAATAAACAACAATAACACCACATCATAAAATCCAGCAAGAAGAGGGCCTGGGACAAAACAATACAACCCCCACACAACCCACAGTCGTATTAGATGAGCTGGCAGGAGCAAAATTCCATCCGACTCCAAACATTTATTTTAAAATAAAACCATTTTGAAGCCAGGGGTGACAAAAAGTAATTTGTATATTCAATGAGATGTAAATGGCACACTCGCTGGGCTGAATATATCTTGATAGCAGAAATAGGAAAAAAATTGGTCTTTCTGGAATACTGTTCTCAGAAAACTACAGCTAGCATGTTATTGTTATGTGCTGTCAAGACAGAACCACCGACCTGGTATTTTCTTGAGGTATTTAAGGAGTGGTTTTACCAATTTCATCCCACTTCCCACCGGGAGTTTCTGCTTCAAAGCCAGGGATTTGAACCCTGGTCTCTTGAGTGCTAGTCCATCAATCTATCCACTACACCACACTGGAGACCTATTGCCAGCCTAGCCAGTGGCCATATGTGCTTTGGCATACTGGGAATTATAGTCCCCAACAGAATGCATCCAGAAGTTGATTAATGGCTATTGGACTTATTTTCTTGTGAGATTGAAACGTTTCACTACTCATCCAATTTCACTACTCTTTTATTGTGAGACTGACATGTTTCAGTCTCACAATAAAAGAAGTCCAGTCGCCATGACTCAACTCCCAGATAACCTCACCCGGATGACTGAGAATCTTCACAGACACACAAAATGTGTCCCATCTCTACTTCATTGACACGTTGACACATGTTGTGACAGTCTCTGACAATGACCCCATGTCCATGGAGTTTTCTTGGCAGGAATACTGGAGTGGTTTGACAGTTCCTAATCCAGGCACCTACAGCACCTGGTATTCCCTGGTGGTCTCCCATCTAAGTACTAACCAAGGTCGACCCTGCTTAGCTTCCGAAATCAGGCGAGATCGGATGTGCTTAGGGCATCTAGGCAGCGACACACATTAAGTAGGTGGCCCCAAATCCACCTTTACTTGAATATTCCCTCCCTTTGTCCAATGGTAGGGCTGGCCCTAACAAGTTCACAGAAGGAAAATTGACTTTGTCTCAGCAGCCCATAACCAATACAACTTCCCTCTGCCTTACAGCTCTGAAAGACGAGCGTTTCCAGCTGGTGGAGTTCACCCAGAAGCAAGTTCGCATTGTCCTCTCCAACGCCCGCCTGGAAGATGAGGGCGGCTACTTCTGCCAGTTGTACACAGAAGACACACACCACCAGATTGCTATCCTCACCGTGTTGGGTATGTGTTACCTTCCCATGGTTGCCTCGCCACTCCTAAGCACATAGGGCGGTCTGTAGGGTTCTGACAGCAACTGAAAGATCGGAGGCTGTACTACCAATTCCTGGACACTTGATTCAGGAAGCCCACGGGGGGCAATTCTTGCAGATTTGTACAACTGGGCTGGGAGAGGAGATGTCATCTAGCCTACTTTCTACAGATCCTTTAACTGGAACCATTGCAATTGGATGCCAAGGACTGTAGAAGGAGTCAAATCCTCAAATGTTAGCCAGTCTGCCTGGTATTGTTTGATCAGAACCAGTGAGTTGGTTCGTATGGCCTACCGAGAAAGGTGCAGATCCTTTGGTGGTGAAAACTACATTGTCCGTGGATAAAATAGGAAGGCATCAATAAATCTAGTATCCCACCTTCATCATAAGTGTGGATGGATCAAAGCTGTGCTCAAGGGTGTAGGGCTGTTGCTGTTACCTACAGTATATGGCACAACAGAATGTAATAGATCCTAAGTGCTTTTTCCACTTCATCTCCATAAGGGCTGCCCCAAGGAGGGCATTTTTATCCCTTCATTTCCCTGTCAATAGTTGATCAGTATTAGGGATGGGCAGGAAATGAAAAACGAAATGCTGTTTTGTCGTTTCGTTACGTAACAAAACAAAATGAAACAAAACGAAACGAGGAAGCAGCATTTCATTATAGATGAAACAAAACGGTCATTTTTTCCATTGAAACGAACCATTTCATTCCATCGTTTTCAGGCTCCTGCTGAGCTGTCAATGTCTGGACCCCTTTAAACCTGGCCAGCGGATCCACTGGTGCCTAATGGGCCAGATTTAAAGGCGTCCAGCCAATAACAGCTCAGCAGGAGCCCTTTCAAAATGGCTCCCAGAGTCCTGGGCACCAAATATGCTGCCTCTGGGACCCAGGGGAGCCATTTCGTTCCATTTTGTTTCGTTTCGTATGAAATTTTAAAAACATTTTAAATAAGGAACAAAACAAAACAAAATGGGGGTGAGCACAAAACGAAATGAAATGAAACATTATTTTTTCTCTTTGTGCCCATCCCTAATCTCAATTCAGATTCCTCCAACATCCAGATGCCGCTTCCCATATCTCCCTAGAACTGCTTATTATCCATCGTTTCCTGGGCTTCTTTCTCCTGCTGCAGACCTTAGGCTTATTTTTGGTACCACTTTATAATCATCTTAGAACTCCTCTGGATCGCTGAGTCCAGCTTCTGTCAAGGAGGCTCAGGGTGGAATCAAACTCTCAACATCTGGCTCACCGTCACATGCCTAAACCACGGAGCTATCCACGAATTATACACGAATTTTCGTGCTGTGATGGTTCCTGGCATTCGGGCTTACACCGCAGCCTAAAAGACCACTCCCAGGTCTTTCACAGTGCTGTTTTTGTGGGATGCAAGCTTCAGGGCCATCCTGTCCTCATCTTCCTTGGGGAGATGGTGATTTGAATCCTGTTGAATCAGTGTGCTATATAATCTGCCGCGAGTGGAAATGCACTCCAAGGTCTTCATTACCGGAGAACTAAATCACGCATTCTGAAAAGGAGCGAGAAGTGTGCTTATTTTCCATAATTCTACTTTTCCAAGCTGGGTGGGGGGTGAGGGTGGGGACAGAGAGGCTATCAAACGGAGTTCTGAAACTCCCTTCCCTGGCTCTGCGACACTCTGTTTAGCCTTGTTTATGGCTGCTGGGATGGTATTCTTTCAGCAGAAGGGCCCGCTGGAGAACTAGAAAGCCATTTTGGTTGGTGTGGAAATTCCCAGGATGCATTTGGAAACACAGGACATGTCCAGCCCAAGTCCTCTCGGCCCTGCCAGCTCTACCTGTCCTGGGACAGTCCCTTCCTTTCAAGCTGTCGCAGGCATTTATGGGAGCCTAAAGCAGGCATGTCCAAACTTCGGCCCTCCAGATGTTTTGGACCGCAACTCCCACAGTCCTTTGTCATTGGCAGTCTAAGCTAAGAATTCTGGGAGTTGTGGTCGAAAACATCAGGAGGGCCAACGTTTGGATGTGCCTGGCCTAAAGCCCACCCCGTGAGGTGACACGGTCGAAGAAGCCATGCCAGCCTCTCTCCCACTCTTTCTTCCAGTGCCCCCCGACAACCCTTTGGTGGAGGTGAAAGAACAGGCTGTGGAAGGAGGCGAAGTGGAGCTGACCTGCAGCGTGCCCAGATCCCGCCCGGCTGCCACCCTGCGCTGGTACCGGGACCGAAAAGAATTAAAAGGTACGGCCTCTGGGAGGAAGCCAGGAGCATCTCCCTCCATAGGAGTCTTTCTTGAACCCAGTTTCTACTTGGGGTGTATCTGTTAAGTCCAGCATTCTGAGGGGTTGTATGTATAGGAAGAGGGGGCGTGGCGGCTCAGTGGGCTAGAGCGCGGAACCTGTCGGCTGCAAAGTTGCCACCTTGGCGGTTCGAATCCCGGGTGCCACGCAGCGGAGCGAGCTCCTGCTGTTAACCCCAGATCCCACCAACCGAGCAGTTCAAAAGCAGATAAACGCAAGTAGATAAATAGGTACCACCCTTTAAAAAGCAGGAAGGTAAACAGTTTCCTGTGCACAGAATTGCATTCAGCCATGCTGGCCACAGGGCCATGGACTTGCACAGCACTGGCTGTTTGGCTTGGAAACGGAGAGGAGCGCCGCCTCGACTAGCACACAAGTGCAGGGGGAACCTTTACCTTATACAATGGTACCTTGTATCAAGGAATTAATTTGTTCCAAATGAAATTATGTTAAGCACATTTTCCTTTATACAAATTTTCCATAAGAATGCATTGAAAACGGAGTAATCCCTAATTGCGACTCATTTTTATGTTGTAGGGATTCGCCCCATAGACGATTCTGTTAGGCAGATTTCCTCTATCTTCGGATTTTTTTTAATGTTGTACAGATTTTATGTTATACAAACCATTTGTTACACAAGGGTCCACTGTAAATGCAAGTGCTGAATTCTTAGTGGCTACGCATCTTCCCCTGGATGTGCTAAATACTTAAAGTGGAAGGACTGACTTTTTAAAAATTGCTTTTTCTAGATATTTGCTTTAAAGGAGAGGTGTTCCTTCTGGGATTTCCACTTAAATTAATCCATGGGAGGCTGGGCTTCACCCAGTACTTTTGAGCTGTGAGGTTTGGGTCCTTAAGAGAAGGTGGGAAGCAAGGAGGTGTAATGTTATGCGTTCTTATCCTTCAGTGCACCACCGTTAATACAATAATTGTATATCATTTGGAAATTAAAAAGAGAGAATGAACACGGAAAGAGCCCTCCAGCATGGTGGGCCGACTTAATCTGGATTTAAAGAGAGGGGTGTGCGTGCTCCATGCGGCTTGACCAGCTGGTCTGTGCCTCTACTTAAGAACATAAGAACCTAAGAAGAGCCCTGCTGGATCAGGCCAAAGGCCCATCTAGTCCAGCTTCCTGGATCTCACAGTGGCCCCACCAAATGCCTCTGGGAGTGCATGAGACTAGATCTCTGTCTCCTGATACCACTCCCCTGCCTCTGGCCCTTGAAGTACCCTGGTTTTAAGCCTGAAGATGGTTTGTAACCTGTGCTGGGCTTTTCTTAGGATTCAGCACCAAACAAGAAAATGGGAAGGTGTTCAGCATCACCAACGTTGTGCGCTTCCGGGTGGAACGCAAGGACCACAGCAGCATCGTGATGTGCGAAGCTACCCACCCGGCCCTGCGCGGGCAGCGGAAACAGACGCAGTACGTGCTAGATGTGCAGTGTAAGTGACGGCAGGGCTGCCTGGGTGGGGCGGGATTGTTGTGGGGAGAGGAGTTGGCGAATGGGCTAGGTCTGGGATCAAAGGACATTGCCCAGAGGAAGGATGGTGTGTATGCTTTCCTTCTTTATTAAACAGGCAGGGCTTAGAAGTGGAGACTTAGAAGTAACGCAGTTCCCTGCAACAGGTTACCTATCCTGGTAGCAAGACATGTATATCAAAGTCACATTCCAAAAGGAACCTATGGCATTTCATTGCTGCAATGAATCATTGCTGGGATTGATTAATAATAACCATGCACTGTCAATCTGGAAGTTGAGGCGTGCAACTGGACTTCTTTTCTTGAGCAATCGGAACGTTTCGCTGCTCATCCAAACAGCATCGTCAACGAAGCTGTTTGGATGAGCAGCGAAACGTTTCAATCTCTCCAGGAAAGAAGTCCAGTGGCCATGACTCAACGTCCAGATAAACTCACCTGGATGACTGAGAATCTTCACAGACATGTGCTGTCAAGTCAATTCCAACTTATGGCAACTCATTCAGGGTTCTCCAGGTTGAGAATACTCAGAATTGGGTGGGCAAAGGTCACACTATTCTGGGCTCCCAGGTCAAACACAGACAGTGAGGTGTAGTGGCTACAGTGAAAGACCAGGGCTCAAGACACTTGTGTTCAACTATCACAATGGTTCTCAACCTGTGGGTCCCCAGATGTTCCTGGACTACAACTCCCAGAAGTCTCCATCGCTAGCTGAGCTAGCCAGGATTTCTGGGAGTTGCAGTCCAGGAGCATCTGGGAACCCACAGGTCGAGAACCACTGTACTATCAGCTTGGCTGTGGACAAAATTCCTTTCTGGTATCATGTTCTAGTGAGGTGGTCCTTAGGACCTAAAAAATGGAGAGCAGCAACAGACAGTGGCAGCAGAGATGACTGTAACCTTAATCCTATGACTTGGGACACTTGTAGACAGGAAGGAAGCATTGTTGTTCATAGCAGTCCACCTGAGCCTGTAGATCTTTCCATACACAGGATGCTCCGTGACCTCCTGTTTATTCTGTCACTTCCCACCGTCTCCCCTCCCAGATTCACCCACAGCACGGATCCATCCTCCACAAGGCGTGATGCGGGAAGGAGACACCCTGGTTCTGACTTGTGCCGTCAACGGCAACCCACTGTGAGTATTTCCACAGGATAGGGAAAGGCACAAAATTAGATCGCAAGAGTGCAACAACAGTAGGCGATTGCCTGTCAAAATGCACACTGCCCTTGAGCATTTCCTCTGGTCTGTTCTGGGGTGAGGAGCTAGCAAATTATAAGAGCAATGGGTGTCCTGCCCTTGGAAAAAAAGATGTATTAATTAAAAGACCCAATTTGACACAGGAAAAAGCTGGATTTGTAACTTAGATCAAAGGCTGCAGATCAAGCATTGTGTTTGGCATATTTTGAATGGTTTTATAGATGATTGTACTGAATCTGATTATGTTTGTGTGCTAAGAAAAATGACAATTTACACACACACACACACACACACACACACACACACACACACACACACACACACACACACACACACACACACACCATCTTCTTGCCCCCAAAGGCTGTTAAATGTCAGGACTCCATGTGAATCAGGTGTGTCTTGAAAGCTCAGGGGGAGGAATCAATGATCTTTATCAAAGTCTAAGAACTGTATGCTGGGATGCAGGGTCAGCCCTACCATTGGGCAGGGTGGGGCAAAGGGACAGATGCAGGGGCGGTGCCATCGCGCATAGGAAGGCTGAATCTATTGCCTTTCTTGTGAAATGGAAGGATGTTGTCCAATCAGCTAGGGTGGCTGGTATTAACGAGTGCACATCTTTTTCTAAGACACGATAGAGTAAGGGTTCAAGCAGCCTACACTGGAGGCATAAAGGCTTTTGTTGTTGTTGTTCATATTGTTGGTAAGCAAAAATTGATGCTTATCTCACACGCTTACTGAGCTGGTAGATCCCAGTCCAACTTCTGTTTACATCTCTCTTAGAATAGTTTTCCTCTGATGGTTTGTGTGTCTATTGGGGCAGTACACACATTTCTGTCAGGTTTGGCGTGGCCTTGTTGACTTTTGAGTGGCACTCGGAGCCTCCTTGGCCACTACCATGAGAAGGGTGTGTGTGTAAACTCTGTGGGAAGCCAGTCCTCTCTCAAACCTTGCTGATTCCTTGAAAAACTGTTCTTCTTCTTCTCCATCTCGTCTCCAACCTGTGTTTATCTCTCGTCCTGTGAATGGTTGCTGTCATGAAAGACCTTTGTCTCGACTTGACAAACCGTTATCTGATGAAACTCCCTTATCTGCTTAACTTTGCCTCAAGATCCCCCGCCTCGTTCTCAATTGCCTGCCTTTCTCTGCCACGCTGCCGTCCATCCTGGCAAATTGTCCTTGGCCCTCTCTGTAGCCTTCTCCCTGAGTGATGGATACAATTCCCGAGTGGAGATATTACTCCGGTGCCCCTTGATCCAGCTGCTTGCCTCGGTGTCCCATCCATCACTGGGGTTGGCAGTGCCGGAGGCAAATAACCTTGAAGGGAAGGAGGTTGCCATGGCAAAGAGGGTGGGCGAAGATGTGGTGCCCGTGACCACCGGGAGATTTGGAGGAGAGGAACCGAGGCTTCATTCCCCACTGTCCTGATCCCGTGTCCCGGTGTCTTGTCGCCTAGCCCCACAGACATCAAATGGAGCAGAGCCAACGACTCACTGCCGGAGCGGGCCCTGGTCGAGGGGGAGGTATTGACCCTCCCCAGCCTCAGCATGCTGGACAACGGGACCTACTCGTGCCAGGTGGCCAACAAACACGGCCGTGCGTCGGACCAGTACGTGCTCGGACCAGTACGTGCTCAAGTGTTGGTGTGTGTATGTGTGTTGTGTCATTATAGTCGAACCGCCTCCGACCCCATGTCCATGGAGTTTTCTTGAATTGGTGGTTTGTGTACCCAGGCGTGCACCTGTTGTGTCATTATAGTCAGGCAAGATAGGATGTGCTTAGGGATCTAGCAGGGTGACCCCATGTCCATGGAGTTTTCTTAAAATAGGGAATAGGTGTGGAGTGGTTGTTGCAGTTGTGACCGACTCTTCGTGACTCCATATCCAGGCGCCTACAGCACCTGCCAGTTCCTTATACAGCCCTGTATTCCTCTGGTCTCCCATCCAAGTACTGACCAGGGCCGACCCTGCTTAGCTTCCGAAATAAGGCGAGATCGGATGTGCTCAGGGCATCTAGTTCAGCCCAAACTATTCAGATTCTGGCCCCTCTTGAAGACATTGCCTTTCTGCTTTCACCAACAGCAGGAGATGAAGGTTCGTTCGTTCCTGGAATGTACCGCATCCGCCCATGGGGGAAAGGGTGGGCTGGTCGCTCCTCAGTTTCCCTCCAATCTTCTGTTACCCCTCAAATTAAAAAAAGAAATCCCTGAACACAGAAATCTAGCATGCCAGTTTGAAAGCAACCTTGAAATCTTTCTCCTTGACATGATACCTTGCTGGCGTTCAAGGGAGGATTCAAAATATATGTGTGGGGGGGAAGCTGTTAGTGGCATCCAGAACCTTCCCCTTCTTCCCAGGGATGCATTAAAGCGGGGGGGGCTCAAACTGCAGCCCATGGGCTGGCTCCTGCTCCCCAGGGTCCTGATTCCGGCCATTTCAGAACCCCCCACTTGCCCCCCCCTTTGAGCCGAACAGGACTCTGGTGGCTGCCACCCAGAGAGACCGCCCCCTCGCTGCTACCGGGGCACATGCGCTGCTTGGCCCATCCAGAGGCCCTCATGTGCCGTGGCGGTGAGGACAAAAACAACAGGAAGGAAGCATGCAGGTGCCAGACCTCTTGGACCAGAGCCGAGAAGTCATCCTTATGCGCCTGCGCGCCGACTCCTAGAATAACTACTGTGCATACTGGGAGTTAGGGTGGGGGAGAAATGGCCTCAGCTTTGGGGGGGAGAGCCTCGAGGCACATGTGCACAAATCATTTGTATAGTCTGGCCCCCAATGTATGAGGAACAGTGAACCGGCCCCCTATTTAAAAAGTCTGAGGACCCCTGCATTAAAGGTTTTCTGGTGGACTCCAGTGAGCTTGTGTTTGCTAAAGAGCCCAATGTCCCCTTATCACATGGGAAGGCTGTCACATAGACCGTCTAAGCCAGTGGTGGCGAACCTTCGGCACTCCAGATGTTTTGGACCACAACTCCCACAGTCCTTTGCCATTGGCAATACAGGCTTGGAATTCTGGGAGTTGTGGTCCAAAACATGTGGAGGGCCGAAGGTTTGCCACCACTGGTCTAAACTCCTGTCTCCCCACACACACCCTCTTTCCTTGTCTCCTGCAGATCCTGGAGCTATCGTGGAGGCTCAGACTTCGGTGCCTTACGCCATCGTTGGGGGCATCCTGGCGCTCCTGGTCTTCCTTGTCATCTGCGTCCTTATCGTCATGGTGTGGTGCTCCATCCGGCAAAAAGGTCCATATAGAGATGGGCATGACTCAAAAAAATGGTGTTTCATTTGTCGTTTGTCGTTTAGGGGGTCCGTTTCGGTTCGTTTTCATTTTTTGTGATTTTTTGCGAAAATTTTCGTTTTCATTTCATTACGTGATGAAACAAAAAAACAAAAACGAAAATGAAAAATTGCTGTTTCATTAGCATTCATTACAGTTCAATGTATTTGCCGCAATGAAAACAAAACACACAACAAAATTTCTGTTGTTTCGTTTTGTTTCATTTCATTTTGGAGACAAAATTCGTTTTTCGTTTTGTTACATAATGAAACGAAAAAAACCAAAACAAAAACGAACAATTGCTCGTTTCGTGCCCATCTCTAGTCCATACCAATGCGGCTTATGAACTAGCAGGGTGTAAGGCAGGAGGGAGGACCCGGAGCATGGATCATGATGTTGTGTATAGTTGTGGGTGGGTGGGATGAGAGCTGACTAATCATCATCATGCTGCTCTCTGCAGCGCCCACTGCATTGCCCGTTCCTGGCCAGAATCCTGTTGGTTGGTTACACCAGTGTAGATGCCACAGCTTAAACTGCAGCAGTGGATGGCCAGATGTGGATGAATTGTAGCTTGTATCCTTCACCATGCGTGAACGAGACTGATGCACGGTGAGGGGTGCACAGGCCAAGTTATTAACTAGTGGCACTTTGCTGGTGCTGTGTACTTTGTTGCAGTTGAGCTGGGGTAACTAACCTGGCCTACTGCGAGTCACATTACAGTATTATCTTTGCTAGGTCACCAGGAAAATCTGGGCAAATGTTTCCTGGTTCCCTCTAATTCCCTCTCACTCCAGATGCTGATGCAATGCAATTCCGGGGAACGCAATCAGCCAAGCGCAAAATGAGATAATCGCTGCCTCTCTGAATTCCTCACCACATTTTTTAAATCTTGGAAGTGGCTGTAAGTCCTGTTAGGATAGGTTCACCTTCCTTCCATTGAGAACCCTTAGAATCATTGAATAATTTGGAAGGTGCCAATAAAGGTTATCCGGTTCAACCTCCTACTAAAGGCACAAAATCCAAATGCAAGCAGATCTAGCAGGGTTGTACATGTTCTTTTTGAATGCCACCAGCATTGGAATGCTCACCATCATCCAAAGCAATTGCTTGCACTAAGTTTTATTCCTCTTCGTGGTTTGATAATCAAATCCCAGTTATTCGTAACTAGGATGGCTATGGGGTGTGATGGCTGGGACAGATGGGCTTTGCTGTCCAGCCCTCACAGGCAGTGCCACCAGGTCAAGGAACAGTGGTTGAGAGAATGCCATGGACTGGCTTGAACCTCTTGTGAAAAGGCAGCAGAGCGAGGGCTAGAGGTGGGCATGAACCTGGGTTCGGAGGTTCGTCACAGGTCGTAAAGATGGCTGCCCAGGTGCAGTTGTTCCCATCCCCCACCTCCTCAGCAGATCAGCCACTCACCAGACCCAGTGTGCTTGCTTCCCCTACCTCCTCAGCTGATCTGTCAGTCACGACCAAGAGCATCGATGACTCTGCTCCACCCCCTTTGTTTGAGTGGGAGATCAGCCAAGAGGGTGGGATAGAGAAGCCCGAGCTGTCGCACTGGAAGATTAGTTGAAGAGGCGGAGGAGGGGAGCACGCTGGGGCCTGGCGAGTGGCTGACGGAGCCAGAGGAGGCAGGACCTCCGAACCGAGATTCATGCCCATCTCCTGGTGCAGAAAACAAACAAATCGTGATGATGGGAGCCTCGTTGCACGAATTGGGTGTGAGTCTTTGCTGACTTCCTGCGGAGTGTTCTTTCCGACCTTCTGCCTCCTATTTATTTATTTATTTATTTATTTATTTATTTATTTATTTATTTATTTATTTATTTTATTTATTGCAGGCTCCTACCTAACCCACGAGGCGAGTGGACTAGACGAACACGGCGAAGCCCGTGAGGCTTTTCTCAACGGTGGTGATGGCCATAAACGGAAGGAGGAATTCTTCATCTAAGCCTGGGGGTGGGGGTGGGAGGGGAGGAAAGGGAGGGGATGGGGTGGGGGTTGCTGGGGACGGAAGGTTGTGGGGCAAAGCGGCTGAGGAGGGGGAGCGATGGATCGGGGAGAGATTTATACAGATGCCGCTGTTCATGCTGGGAAGGGGTGGGGTGGGGTTGGATTAAGAAAAAGGACAAAAATATTTAAAAAAAATAAAAGGGGGGGAGAGAAACACTTTAATAATAATAATAATAATCCATTGGCCACCACTTTTTTCGGTTTTATTTTTGAAACCGAGGACTTTAGCCCCGCCCTTAGCCATGAAGCTCCACCTCCTGCCATCGGCTCTCTCTCTCTCTCTCTCTCTCTCTCTCTTTCTTTCTCTGCCCCCAACCCCCCTAACCCTCAACATGCCCTTTTTTGCCAGAGTTACCCCTAAAGAATTCTGGGGAGGGGATGCGACTGCGCATGTGCGTAGGGCTCTGCTCGTGAAACAGAGTGAGGGGCAGGGGATGAAATAGCCACACCCCTTTCCCCCTTTGGTGAGGGGTAGAGCCATGGGGGGCAGCCCTGCCTGTGTCTTTTTGTACATAGCTTAGAAGTGGCCCTGTGGCGGGGGGTGGGGCAGAAGAAGAAGTTTAGATGGGAGGCGGGATGACACATGGGGGAAACTGAGGCAGGCAAGATGGTCAGGTTGGTGGGGAAAGGAGGGGAGATGTTCTCCAAAAAAAGAGCTAGCCCCGGAGGGCCACTGTGGCTTGTTAGTTCTTAATTTCCCCCCTGAATATTAGCACTGAGTCTCAAAAGTACTGAAGGTGGGAGATGAAGCTAACTTGTCCCCCTTGGGACCTGAGATGTCCTGGGCAGCCCTCGTGGGACGTGGCGAGGTTCCCCCCCCCCGGGGCATGAGTTCAGACCTCTCAGGTCTCATTTTCCACCCACTGCAGAAGGGGGAACACAGCGGTGTGTACGTGAGTGTGAGTGTGAGTGTGTATGGAGTGTGTAAGGATGTGACACAGGACATAAAGGTTGGGAGTCCCCCCAATGTCTTGAGTTCTTGTCAGGGCATCTTTTCCTCTTTGGCCACACCCTTCCGGACGTTAGGCCAAGCCAGAAGGGGGCCTTCACGAAAGCAGGTTGGACTCTTTTTCTTTGGTTTGTGTTCCTTCAAAGCCATGATAGTTTAGGGAAGGGGGTGGGATGGGGTGGGAAGAGAAAGGGGTGTCTCTTGTCTGTCTCTGTCGTCCGTGTTATGTGACGTGCTCGACCGGGTGGGCCTGTTGGTGCAGGACCGTTGCACCCGTGGCAGCGTTGAATCCAGCCCGGCAGGAGATGAGGTGCCTCCCAAAGCGGTGCGAATCTGAATTCGCTGAATTCGCAGGCATAGTGTGAAATCTTCCTTCTGCCTTTCGTGCTGGCCGGGATCCCCCTCAGAACACCCCCCCACCACTGCCCCCCCATACGCGGCTGCTCTGCAGCGTGGTTGAAAGGAAGCAGTGTTACAAACGGATCCTCTTCTCCAGAGGTGGCCACAGTACCCTGCTTGGGGGAGGTGGGGGAGGTTTGGCTGTCTTGGAAGGTCGGTGACGATCGGGCGATCTCTGTGGACATGGTTTCACTACCATCACCCTCGCCGCTGCTGCCGCTGCCGCCGCCGCCACCACCAGCTGCTCCCCGAAGCCTGGGGGAGGAGCCCCATTGTTTGGTGCTGGGCCCGCCCAACCTCCAAAAGGGAGTTGTCGAAACGGACCTCTGCTTCATCCTCCCACATCCACCCCACACCCGTGGGGCAACCCGTGGGTTCCCTCCAACGTTGCCAACTTTCCTCGTCCTTGCCAGTACAATGCCCAGACCTCCCTCGGTCCTTTGTGCCCTCTGTCCTCGAATTCACCCAAACTTTTCCTTTTGTCTTTTGTCGAGGGGGGGGGCAAACACTTGGGAACAAACAAACACAAGAACCAACTGGCGTGTGATTCTGTGTCCGTCTCTGGCTCACAGCTTTTATTTTATATTGTTTGTGTCTTGGAAGGGGAGATTTAAAAAAAATGAATGGGGGAAAAATATAATAATTAATATATAATGGGGGTCGGGAAGTGTGCAGAGGGTGTGTCCCCCCTGCAGCTTAAGACTGTTTCCCCTGTGCCCGAAAGTTAATATATATGTAAATATCTATGTCTGCCTTTTAACCACCTTTGATACTTCAATAAATCCCCCTGATTAATTCTTTTAACACCAGTGGTGTGGGATCCTTTGTGTGTGAGGGTGTAAAAGGAATTTTCTTTGCTCACTCACGCCAGCAATCAAGAGATGAAACATGCAAACCCAGGAATTTGCTTGAGCTGCTTTCCAGTCTCTTTAGGCACCCAGCGCAGGCTACAAATAAGACCGGGAAAGGTTGATTACATGTCAGGGCAACATCGCTTAAGACGGTCATGCCTGGTCCATTGTGCTCTGGAATGGTGCTTCCATCGGGCTTTCTGACATGGAATGGTGTTGATGGGATTTAAAGCACTCGTTAGTGATGCAGAACTCGGCATGCAAAGTAACATAAGGCAAAATCAAGGTTAAGGCCTCTGTAATTCCTCTGCAGAGTTGGCTTTGGTGGGATGGGAAAGAAAACAGGCATGACCCAGGAGAAGACAGAGGGCTTCACAGGAGGTACACATGAATCGCTTAGCTTGGAAGTCTACACTAAGAGGATGGAAGGTCCTTCAAAACACTGTCCCTGCTGTTTTTGTTGGAGGTACAGCGTGGCTGTTCTCATCACACAAATAAGCCACTGAGGCTGAGAGAATGTGTCATATGAAAGACGGCTGAAGCATCTCCCCTTAGAGGTAGGATTTGAACTCTTGTCTTCTGCAGCCTACTCCATCAAAGTGTGGACACTTTGAATTTTCTTTTCCTTCCTTCCTTCCTTCCTTCCTTCCTTCCTTCCTTCCTTCCTTCCTTCCTTCCTTCCTTCCTTCCTTCCTTCCTTCCTTCCTTCCTTTGTTTTTGGATCACACAATGCAAAAGTTGATTCACATCAACCAGTACAGCTCCCCCCCCTTTGCTGATTGGAACATCTCCTTTTTTTCAAGCTGGAACAATTTGATGGACTCCCCACCCCAGCCCCCAGTGGTCAATTGATTCATTCTTGTAAAGAGAGGGACATGTCAGTGAGTGGTGTAGGCAGTTTGGGTGTATATGATTGCAGGAACTGCCACCCCTGCATTCTTCCCCAGATCATTTCTCTGGTTTTTAAAATTATATCTATCTGTCTGACTGTCTACACACAGTATATGAGATTAGCGCTAAAGCACTTTATCACCTTATCACTGGAACTGACGTACTATTTTAGCACTAGATCACCTCCAGATGACAGGTTTTTTTTTTTTAAAAAGATTACGAACAGAACAGAAACAACCCAGATGAAATAAGATATTCCTGTGGTATGTGGTGTCTCTGAACATGTAAAGAAGAACTGGGATGTGGCCACCTGTTCCAGAACAATCGACAACCCTTTGAAAACCTTTGGCAGTGAACCATAAAGGTCTGGAGGAGGCAGGACCAGAGGGAGGGAGGGAGGGTGGGTGGATGGATGGATGGATGGATGGATGGATAGATGGATGGAAGGGGGGCTGTGGCTGAAATGTGAATTGAATCCCATTGCGTGTGAACACTGAAATCTGGAGTCGATCAACAGTCCATTTGTGATCAGTGCCTGTGAATTCAAACATGATACAGGCTGTGAATCAAATCACAGCAAAACCAAATCAGAGCGATTCAGCTTCCTGGTGTAGTTGCATCCCAAAACTCTTTCCTCCAAACTTTGCCTAGGAAAGACTTACCGTCCTCTCAGGTTGTCTTTCACGTTCCATTTCTTCTTGCCCCTAATGTGGACCCTGAACCAGGGCGCTTTTACAAGACCTCTAAAATCCGCCTGCAACTTAAATTCGGACCAGATATCATGGGGGTTTGTCCCTCTTCCTGTGTTCCCACCCTTCCGACCCCCATTGCTCCTACCTGCAGCAAGGGGAGGGAGAAAAAAAGGGAGAAAAGCTCACCTCCGCTCATCTCCATCTGCCGTCCCAGCAGCCCCGAGTAGCCCGGAGGGATTCCTGTCTCTTAAAGGGGTGGCGGGGACAAAAAAAAAACCAAACAGAAGGTTCCCAGCCCAGCATCCACAATTTTACAGTCCACACCGGAAGATTTTTTACCTCTGGAGACCAGGTACTTGAAAAGTGCGCTGGCGTGCACTTAGGTGTACATAGTTGTACTTTATTTTGTTTAAAGTCCGCAGCTGGTGGGAAAACAATTTTAAGCTCCGGATCTGGGAGCCCTTTGCCTTGGATTTTAGGGGTCGTGTAAAAGCGCCCCCAATGCACTAAGCAGAGTTTCAGCAGTCTGGAGGCATCCCACTGCTTTTGTGTTTCCTCCTACTGCCATTCCGTTCCTCTCCTTCACTCTCTCATTTTCATCACTCCACTGTGTCCTTCTATGCGTCCCCATCTGTCATTCTGTACAAAACTCTCATGGAAAATATTTCTACCGGGAGCCACCAGGAAAAATATATATATTTTAAAACGATTGCAGGAATGGGGGAGATTTAATGTTCAACAAAAAGGCATACATTCTAGGTATCCGGTTCTTATTTACTTGTGCTGTCCCCCGCTCTGGTATATGGCATACATATAAACCTACTCATGGCATACATATGCATGTACTTGGAAACAAAGCTAGCAGCTCTAATGGGGCCCAATAATAATCTTCATAAAAATGTATGAAGGAAAGCAGGCAACGAATCACACAATTTCTGGTGTCTATATACAAATCCCAGGCGTATGGGAAACAAACAAGAAGAACTGGAAATCTTAGTTCAAGAGGGTAAATACGACTTGATGGGGATAATTGAAGCTTGGCGAAATGATTCCTGTGACTGGAATACCGCAATTGAATGATATAAATGGTTCAAAAAGAACAGAAGTAATATAAATGGAGGTGGAATCTTGCTATATGTCAAAATGTATATTCCTGCACAGAAATACAGGAGGATGATATTGGTTGTCCCAGCAGGAGTATCTGCATTAATTTGGGGAAACCAAAGGAATGTGGTTGCTGGAGTGGACTGCTACTGATGGCCCAGTCAAGGAGAAGATGTGGATGAAACTTTTGAAAAACTAATTACAAGGATTCCAGGTTCTGGAGTAGCTTATAAAGTGGTCACCCTACAAGCACTATGAAAACAATGCAGCAAATAACAAGAAGTCAACATGGTTTTGCCCAGAAAATCAGGTGAGGTTGATTTTATCTCATCTTTGCATCTGGAAACTTCCCTGGTGGGTGTTGGGAATGCTGTAGACATAATATATCTTTATTTCAGCAACATTTCTGACGAAGTGCCTCACACTGTTCCAGTAAGCGAGCTAACTAGGGGTGGCTGGATAGAACTGTTGTCCAGTGGATATACTGTTGGTTACAGAATTGTCCTTAGAGTGCATATCAATGCCTCCTTTTCAAACTGGGTGGAGGTAATAAGTGAGATGCCAGGATGCTCAGTCCTGCGCCCTGTGATCTTCAATATTTTTATTCATGACTTGTATGAGGGAATATAGGGAATGCTCATCAGATTGGGTGATGACAACTAAAATGGGTGGAGTAGCCTATACAATCATTTGTAATAATTTTCCAATTACAAATGATTTTGTAAAGAAACCTCTCCTTTTAAAAAAATAAAAAAGCACTTTTCCAATTACAAATGGATTTCTGGGGGGACACACTTTGGAACTGAATAACTCAGCTCCCTGAACTCCAAAGCTCTCTAAATTTGGGGGGATTACAAGGAAGAGCTTGAGAAAGCTCACTGTAATATCTATGCTGCTAGATGCCTGGAAACACTATTTTCAAGTACATAGCTTTCCAATAACAAATGATTTTTTTCCAGGGGGACCCATTTTGGAGTGGAATAACTTGGTCCCCTGAACCCCAAACCTCGCCAAATATGGAGGGCTTAAAGGGAACAGTCCAAAGAAGCTACCCACCAAGGTTGGTGCCTCTAGAACCCATGGGAGCCATTTTATAGCATAACAAATTGTTTCATTTCCAAAATTCTTTTAAGCATTTGTTAATAATGAAACGAAATGAAAAACGAAATGAAACGAACCACTGTATTTTCTTTTTGTGCCCATCTCTCGAGAAGACCAAAGGGAGAGATGATTGCAGGCAAAAATCAAAGAAAAACAAAACAAAACAAAAGACACAAAACATGTGGCACCTTAAAGACTAACTTTCATATTTTAATATAACGTTTTGTGGACACGTCCACTTCTTCAGACATATAGCAGCAGAACTGATGATGGCACTTTCCAAATACTTGAAAAGTAGTCATACAAAGTAGGAAAAGGCTCTATTCTCAATCATCACTTAGTGCAGGACACATAATAATGGGCTCAAGCTACAGGAAGATTCAAATTTAGGCTGAATATTAGGAAAAACTTCTTAACTGTTAGAGCAGTACAACAGTACATAAGAACCTAAGAAGAGCCCTGCTGGATCAGGCCAAAGGCCCATCTAGTCCAGTTTCCTGTATGTCACAGTGGCCCCATCAAATGCGTCTGGGAGGGCACGAGACTACATATCTGTCTCCTGATGCCATTCCCCTGCATCTGGTCCTTGAAGTCTAATCGGTTGTCGATTACAGTGTAATCTTGGGATATGGCAAGTGCTCTAACCCCGGTAGCATTGAAGAGAAAATTGGACAACCGTCTGTCAGACTTGAACTCCTGAGCTGGGCAGAGGGTTGGGCTCAGAGGCAGGGTCTGGACTTGATGGTCCATACTCCATGGGGTCCCTTCCATGCCTGCAGTCCTAAGACCCAAGGTGAACATTTGAAGGTAACTTCTCTTCCCCAGAATTAAGGGTCCCAAATGCTGCAAGAGTTGTGCTTAGCCATCTATCACCATGCTGGGTATTTGCCTTTTAAAGCTTCTCTTCAACCTTCCAGGGTATATCAATGAGCTCCCAAGTTAGAGTCAGTGAATCCAATTCTCCAGGAATCAGGCTGTCCCTAACAAAGTTCTGTACTCATTAACAGCTGAGTCTCTTCCAGACGTACAATCTTGAGCTCTGTCGGGCACCCGGTAGAATCGATGATTTCTCTTGGCCTTCCCACTTCAAACAGCAACCGCTTTTTGTTTTGAATTGCCTTTTGCCCTCCCCCGGTCACGTGGTCGCTGAAGAGATTCAGCATTCCACACTTGGGCATGTTCTCCAGAACTGGTTTCCCTGTCTGCACTTTGCTAAACCAGTTTTTGTTTCGATTTTGTCCGACATTTCCCCATTATCTGCTTCTATTTCTGAATTATTTTTTTTAGGGTAATGTTATGCCATTGTTGTTCCATTCAAAGTAATGTAGCTAATTATCTGGTTTTCTCTTTAGATTACTTACAATGTAGTGCATTGATTTTGATAGCCTACTTCCGTAGCTAACCGGTGCCAAAAGAGGAAGTAGAAGGACCGGAGAAGTCGGCAGAAATGATTACAAAGCAGGAGGATTTCTTTTTTGGCTTTTCCGACGGCAGGATAAGGCATAGAGAGGGGGAAACTGGTGCATGGTGTCCGCAATTTGAGCCAAATCGCTTTAGAAATCGGTTTTAAAAAACACCACCCCTGGTGGCCATTGCAAGAAAAACCAACACAGCGGCCGAAAAGGGGCATGGCCAAGGGGGCTCCACGGAAAAAGCGATTGGAAATGCGGTAAGTGATTTGAGTTTAAGCAAAAGGCGATTCAAAACCTAAGTGTGGTAGGGCTAGCCCAGGCCTTAACAAAAGAGTTTAAATACCGAACAGCCTGGGAATGGAGGCAGCCAAGTATGGGGATGAGAAATGGCTTACTCATGGAAAAAGAAGGAGGTTGAGGCCGATTTGCACGATCTGCCAGATGTGCTGCATTCTCGGGCGAGCTGAAGAGGATAGTTAAGGAAGCGACGTGTTAGGAGAGCATGTTTAGGATTCTAATTAAAGTGTAACGGCCGGATCGTAAGCACCCTCATTGATGCTGAAAGTCGGAGGAGCTTTGCATACTCCTCGGTTAACCTTGACGATGAAAGTCGGGGTCCAACGTTTCACCTCTGAGAACTCCACCACCACCACACCAGATTCATATTTAAGTAAAGTTGATTGAGATTGTTAAGAAAGAAGAAGAGAGCAAGAGAAATCGAAGACCCCTGACAGTGAGAGGCAATGCAACGGAATCAGGATAAACCTGGGTCTTCCACTAAAAGAGCTGTAGGCACACCTCCAGAGGCTGATGAAGAATACATTTTCTTTCCTGAACATTAATTTTTAGAGACACTCAGGCCTACCTCTAATGCTCATGATGAGATATGCTCCGTCTCAATTGTGCCAGAAGCTTCACAATTCTTGGCTCACGTCACGTAAAGAGATCCCGAAGTGCAGGAAGCCTCTCAGTGAGGTCGGTTTGATGTGCTTCTAAGAACATAAGAGCATAAAAAGAGCCGTGCTGGATCAGGCCAAAGGCCCATCTAGTCCAGCTTCCTGTATCTCACAGTGGCCCCACCAAATGCCTCAGCGAATGCACAAGACTAGATCTCTGTCTCCTGATCCCACTCCCCTGCATCTGGCTCTTGAAGGACCCTGGTTTTGAGCCTGGAGATGACACATCTTCTCCCTCATGGTTTGTCACCTGGGATGGACTTTTCCACCAGGAATCTGTCCAATCACCTTTTGAAGGCATCCAGGCCAGATGGCATCCCCACCTCCTGTGGCAGGGAGTTCCACAGACTCACAACACGGTGGGTAAAAAATATTTTCTTTTGTCTGTTCTCACTCTCCCGGCACTCAGTTTGAAATGGATGTCTCCTAGTTTTGGTATTTTGTGAGAGGGAGAAGAGTATCCCTCTATCCACTTTACTCATGCCCTGTACGTCTCAATCATATCCCCCCCATTCAGGCATCTTTTTTTCCAGACTAAAGAGCCCCAAATGTTTTAGCCCTTTTCCTTGGGCTTCTTTGATATCCGCCATGGCGTTCCAATCCTGAAGCTGTCAGAGAACTGGAAAAACAAATCTTTTCCCTCCCCTTCATCAACTCCGGGTGGCTTTTAGCCTAGGTGACCCTTGTGCAGAGTTTTAATGTGGGCCTTATCCCCTGCTGCTGATTTGATGTGCTCCAATATTGATAGACTCAATCCTTCACAGTCTTATTCCCATCAAAACGATAGGCAGAGGCTTCTGCAAATGGCAGCCATAAATGGGAATCACAGTCTACCCGTGGTTTCCCCACCGTGGTTCCCCTGATGTTCTTGGACAAAAACTCCCAGAAGCCTTCATCACTAACAGTGTTGGTCAGGATTTCTGGGAAATGTAATCCAAGAACATCTGGGGAAACCACTGATCTATACCAAGAGGGGTCAGTGGGACAAGAGAGGAACAATGCGGTGGGGTTTACTTCACTCTCAATGCACCCTGTAGGCATGTAGGTCTTCCATTGTACCTTTCTCCACGACCAAGGGGTAACCTTTCTCCACTGCCAAGGTGGCTGTTGAAGGGAGTAACTTGACAGCAACTTTGTAGTAGCCTTCTTTAAAGGGCCTACCTCCCATATGGCTCTTCTGCATCTTCTCGGGGTGGGGGGGCATCTGTCCCTGAATCCCAAACCTGATGGCAGCTGCCAGAACAAAGATGGATAGGGCCTGCTCACTGGGGCAGCAAACTCATCTAGGAATCAAATTGTTCCTAACGTGTCTCATTTTGCTCATTAAGAGGTGAATCTCTTCTCCCAGCTTTGTGGTCCAGGGCTCCATTGGGTACCTAATCCAATCAGCCTCCAAGCAGTGTCACAGCATTAAAGGCAGCTTCAACACTGCGCAGACAGGAAATGATGGATCTTGGATGTGTTTTTTTTTAAAAACGTTGGCATGCTTTTCTAAAAATTTAAAAAACAACAACAACCAGACAGCAAGGTGTTGGGATGCTGCTAATGTTAACATAACAACATAAGAAGAGCCCTGCTGGATCAGGCCAAAGGCCCATCAAGTCCAGCTTCCTGTATCTCACACTGGCCCCACCAAATGTATCTGGGAGCACATGAGGCAAGATATCTGTCTCCTGATCCTACTCCCTTGCATCTGTCCCTTCAAGGACCCTGGTTTTAAGCTTGGGGATTACACATCTCCATCATGGTTTGTAACCTCTGATGGACTTTTCCATTTTCAACTCATGGGATATTTGCAGAAACCGCTGGGATCAAGGGAGCATCCTGTTCTTTATCATTCTAGTCTTGATTTGAGCCATGGGGCTGAGGTGAAGTTCAAATCCAAGGTTAACCCCCACAACTAGGATGGAATTGGAGCTGACCGTGTTAGTGTGTATTGAAGCAGTGAGAGGGCTGGATGCCTTCAAAAGGGGGGTTTGACAGATTCCTGGAAGAAAAGTCCATCACAGGTTACAAACCATGATGGAGAAGATGTGTTATCTCCAGGCTTAAAACTGGGGTACTTCAAGGGCCAAATGCAGGGGAATGGGATCAGGAGACAGAGATCTAGCCACGTGCACTCCCAGATGCATTTGGTAGGGCACTGTGAGATACAGGAAGCTGGACTAGATGGGCCTTTGGCCTGATCCAGCACAGCTCTTCTTATGTTCTTAGGACAGGATTTCAGTTCAGTCCCCAATTACCAGGACATCTTTGCTAAGGATCCAGAGACCTGCTGTGGGCCAGCCCCCTGCTCCTTGCTCTGCCTTCTTGAATGTATCTCAAGCAGCCTTCTAGAAGACCAATTAGCTTTTGCTTTTCCACCAATTTTATGCAGACAGCCTTCTTGTAATAGAAGAGGCGTACAAGCCAAAGGCAAGCCCATGCCCTGCGGAATGAGCCAACTAAATTTAGACCCTGGAGGAAATGCAGCTCCGTTTTGTACTTTCAGAGCTGAGAACCAGGGCCGAGGCCTGAGGCTTCATGGAGAAGAAAAGAAAACGTAGGAAGTCCCCCCCTCCCCCATGAAGATGTTGAGCCACAAATGCAACCAGGAGCAGGCAACCGTTGGGATATGGGCTGAAGGAGCACACCCTTAGTATTAAAAGTTGCTTTCCATGAGTGCAATTCTGCTCCCCGCCCCTCTTCCAGTCAGCATAAGGAAGCCAATGTTGCCATGATGACAGTTCCAAATAAAGCAATCTGTCCGTCTGCCTTCTAGGCAGAGGTGGATTAGCGAGACAAGGCTATCTGAAGAAACAGAACCCATTGTCAAGGTTTAAGAGCCTGCTGGCAGAGGGAATAACTTTGTTTTCGGTCTCCTTTGGCCAAGGGCTAAGTGCCTCCAAGACAGGTTGTGAGAGAGGGGCACAGGAAGGAGCTGAGCAACTCTCGGAAGGCTCCAACCTCATCTAGAGACTTTTGGTTTCCTTCTTTGGTGCCTCTTGGTAAGATGAACCCAAACCCATTAAAAAAAAACCCAACCCAGACACCCTTCAGTCTTGTTCCACTCAAGGTTTGGTGCTAGAATGACTGCTGGGAGTAGCGCCACCTGGTGGAGGGACATGGGGACATCCCTTGAACCAACATCTGCATCCTATGTGGGGTCAAGGGTCATCTCATCTAGCATTGCAGCTGTGTCCATCATTTGGCACTTTCTACCAGCCAGCTTTCGGTTTCGGCAGAGGATAGAAGGGCAGTGTGCACCCTCTTAATTAGAAGACCTCTCTCTTGTGATGATGATGGAGTCACGTCCTCTTAAAGTGCATTTACAAACTCATCTAGAATCCACTCAAGAGAAAACAGAGCCTCACTGTCAATCGCATACTGCTTTCCCCAACCTAAAATCTGCACACACCCCTTTCTCCTGCGACCTGGTATTTTACGTTTTTGGGCAGAAATGGAGCTGTGTTGAATAATTTAATGAAAGAAAGGAAGACAGGCAAAGATGCAGGAAAGAGGGAAAATGGTATTGTATATCTGCTGGCAGTACTGCTGACAGAAGCATAGGAGCCTTGGTGGAGGCAGATATGTGGCAACGCTCACCATAACATGCACTTTTTTCCACTCGGGGGAAAAAAAATCCTTTGTCATTGGCAACACAGGCTTGGAATTCTGGGAGTTGTGGTTCAAAACATCTGGAGGGCCGAAGTTTGGATACCCCTGCTCTAGGTCTTCCTAGCCATAAATGTCCTGCCCTAGACGGAAGCCTAGATCCGTTGCAATGTCAGGTCTGTTCCCTAGCGGAACCTCAGCTCTCCTCTGTTTGCAGTCACAACAAGCACCAAATTTCATGGCAACCATCAAATCCCAGTCACTCATAAGGTTGCAATGCATGCATGACACTCCATGTTAACTTTTACAGCCCTCTCTACAAACAGCATCTCCCCTCCCGAAATTGGGGGGCGAGGGTAAAGAAGACCCCCATGGTGTCATCTTGAAGGGTCCCTGCAAAATCTGACCTCATTGTTTTCAAATTTGACCACCATGCATGGGGTGTGTGGTGGAAGAAATCCTTAGTTCTCCCATGATATGCAAAGTGTGTTTGTTAACATTTCACACCTCAGGGTTCTAAGACCAGAGAAAAGGCGTATTTGGGTAATCTGAGGTGACAAGATACCTGAACCTCCAGGTAACCTATTCTGGAGGGCTTGGCAACTCTAGCTTGCTGCCATTCTATAAAGATTTCTCCAGAATGACAAGATAGAGTCGAATCAAATGGCCTTGAACAGCTGCCCGGCAGGCTGAAAGTCCACAGGAGATGCTTTACCCGTCCTTTTAGCTCATTGGCAAGAGAAGTGGCATTTATTTTCTGCATTAAAAGGAGAAGCATTAATGTCCTGTTGGTACTGAATAATACATGGAGTTTTCTAAAGTTGGCTTGGGAGCTTTCTAGTGAGCACACGTAGGGTAAGTCAGCCACCGGTGATTTCGCCACTCCGGATCAGTATTGAAGGCAGGACGGAGAGAGACTGCTATTGCACATGCTTCATTTTGGGTGGTAAAGAAGCAACCACCCTACTCAGAGGTCTGTTTGCTCAAAGATGGATGGGAGGTTGTTAGAGCAATAACTTACCTTAACTACAAAGATGGGAACACAACAGACCAAAATGGACCCCTGACAAATTACTTTGCACCAGGATAAAGGTGGCTACAGCTGCAGGTGAGCACAGAAGACTGACCGAAAGGGAAGGCTCTAGTCCAGTGATGGCGAACCTTTGGCACTCCAGATGTTTTGGACCACAGCTCCCACAGGTCTTTGTCATTGGCAATCTAGGCTTGGAATTCTGGGAGTTGTGGCCCAAAACATCTGGGGTGCCCCAGGTTCACCACCAGTGCTCTAGTCTAATGCGTTGCTTCTGGATATTCTTTGACTACATTTCCCAGCAGCCCTAACAGCGCAGCCAATTATGAAGGAGGATGGGACCTGGGGCCCGGGTACCTCTGGAGAGCTGTGCTTCGATCGCCCCTGCATTGCCCTATGCTATCCATCCTCTCTTCTGCCAGTAAGGGACAGCAGCTGTGTTTTGTGTTTTGTGTTTTGTGTGTGTGTGTGTGTGTGTGTGTGTGTGTGTGTGTGTGTGTGTGATGTAGAGGCACTGCTGCTAACATGCTCCTAGACAGAAGGGAAGACGGGGCTTTTATGAGAGCATAATATCCAAGAGAGGCCTTTTATGGCTCCAGTTTCAGGAAGAGGCACTACCCTTTGGGGGGGCCTGTCGCTGGCTCAGGTTAGTTTATAACCCTCTTGGGTACGATGGAGAATGCTGATGATAAAAGGGAAAGGGGGGGAAAGGAAAATAAAGGGGGGGAAACTGAGTCCGCATGCTCTGAACAGCCACCGTTGCAAAATTCTGTTATTTTTTTATTTGGATGAAAAGAAGCGCCGGAGAGAGGGGAAGGTTTAAACTGTACACTGCGGAGACAGATATGATATACTCACGCACCTCCCTCTACCCTCGCCCTTAGACCATGCGCCGGCATGCAAATTAAGAGCAGAGTGCAACCGAAATCTAAGGTTTACCATCGCTGTTCGCTTGCCTTCCTGCTAGTACAGGCATTGCAGAAAGGGGTTCTGAGTTTTTGGTGCAGGATAGGCTGGGCTCTATGGAGGTCTCTGCTGCTTTTACACGACCCCTAAAATCCGAGGCAAAGGGGTCCCAAATGCGGAGCTTAAAATTGTTTTCCCACGAGCTGCGGACTTTAAACAAAATAAAATACAACCACGCCCACCTAAGCGTGCCCCAGCACACTTTCAAAGTACCTGGTCTCTGGAGGTAAAAAAAATTCCGATGCGGATTGTAAAGCTGTGGACGCCAGGCTCTCCTCGCCTTCTGTTTGTTTTATTGTCCCGCCACCCCTTTAAGAGACTGGAATCCCTACCGGGCTGCTTCAACGGCAGGAGGAGGTGAGCCTGCATTTTTTTCTCCCTTTTTTTCTCCCTCCCCTCAGTGCCAACAGGAGCAATGGAGTGCGGAAGGGTGGGAACACAGGAAGCAGGACAAATCCCCACGATCTCTGATCCGAATTTAAGTTGCCAGCGGATTTTAGAGGTCATGTAAAAGCGCCCAAAGAGAGCCCAGGAAAACCCCCATTCGACTGCCTTTCCAAGCGCAGCGCCAACACCCAGGAGTGATGGCTGTCAATCTTTCAAGGGTGTTTGTAGGGGTGGGAGCAGGTGAAGCATCGTGAGGGTCTTTTCCGGCGTTATTGAGAAATCCTGCACCTGGAGGCTTAAAAACACAGTCTTAGGGCCTTTTTACACGACCCCTAAGATCCGCTGGTCCCTTAAATTCGGACCAGAGGTCTTGAGGGTTCGTTGCTGTTCTTCCCTCCCCACCCGCTCAGCACTTCTTTGTTCTGTCTGCGGGAGGGGGGGAGGGAAAAAAAGCCTTAGACAGAGACAAAAGAATAAAAGGCTTACCTCCCGGTGTTGGGGGAAGTTGCTCCGATCTCCGTTTACTTCCTGGTTCCTCTTTAAGGGGCGGAGGCAAAAGAAAAACAACAGACAGAAGCGAGGAGACCTCAGGCAGTCTCCGGATCAAATATTTTTCACCATAAAAAAGCAGGTACAAGAAAACTGCTGTTTGGTCACGCTAAGTGGGCGGGGTCGCACTTAATTGTCTGCAAACTCCGGAGCTGGTGTGTAAACTTTTTAATAGTCCGGAGCTTGCAGCCATTTGCGGCGGAGCTTAGGGGTCGTGTATAAACGCCCTTAGGTAAAGTTAAGGTAAAGGTTCTGTCGTTCTCCACACCAATGCGTGCTAGTTGTGTCTGACTCTAGCGACGGTGCTCATCTCCGTTGCCAAGCCAAAGAGCCAGTGTTGTGCAAGTCTGTGGCCATGTGGCTGCCGTGGTTGAATGCCTTTCTGCACATGGAACACTGTTTCCCTTTCCGCTTTTTATGGTGGCACCTATTTATCTACTTGCATTTTACATGCTTTCGAACTGCTAGGTTGGCAGGAGCTCGGATTTACAGTGGGAGCTCGCTCCGCTGCGGGGCACCCGGGATTTGAACCGCCGAGCTGCTGACTCTGTAGCCAACAGTTTCAGTGCTCTATTCCAATGAGCCACCACGCCCCCTACAGTTGTAGACCATGTGTCATAAACAAATCCACAAGGGGGGTTGGCAGTGGTGGGAGCCGCCCAAGAATCATCTGGAAATCCATCTCTCTCCTGTTGTTTCTTTAAGATCTTTGAAGAAATGGGTTCTCTTTTTACTTAAGAACAGCCTTGCTGGAACAAGCCATCCAGTCCAGCATTCTGTCTCACACAGCGGCTCACCATTTGCTTCAGGGTATTCCCAAGCAGATGTCTTCACCGGCTTACAATTCCCTGCAAATGGTACTGAGAGATAACCTGCCTATCTCTCCAACCCGGAGTTTGTCCTTAGGCATCCGTAATGATACGGTTGTTCTAATCCTTTCTTAAAACTGTCAAGGCTGACAGCTGTCAGCCACTTCTTCTGGCAGGAAGTTCCATAGACCGGTGTTATACTGGTCGCAAACTTTGCTGAATGCTCTTTTTTTACTGCTTAGTTTCTTCTGCTACCAAACTCTCTCTCTCTCTCTTTCTCTCTCTCTCTCTCTCTCACACACACACACACACACACACACACACAGAGAGAGAGAGAGAGAGAGAGAGAGAGAGAGAGAGAGAGAGAGAGAGAGAGAGAGAGAGAAATGAACACGCAACAGGGAATACACTCTAGTGTGAAAGGTTTCCATTTATTTGTAAAATCTCGCAAAGTGTCACAATATGTGCGGTTTTGTGCTTTGACCCTCATCTCTCGACTGTTAGTAAAAGGGGTCCAGAAGGCAGCAACGGTTTGAAAAGAAAAGGGCTGACACCTGTCAAGAAATGCAGGGGGTCAAAAAAAGCAAACCAACACCGGAAGCAAATTCTTTCATGCTTGCAAATGGAAGTGGGGGAAAAAGGCAGGCACACTGCCAACTAACCCAAGGCCGGGATTCATATGCACATACTGGCAACACCAGTGTTGCTCCCAACGGTCCCATGTTCCCCAGTCTTAAAAATAAAAGTAAGACAACGAACACCCCGAAACTTATATATATACACACAAGAAACCTGTCATTGTACACGGGAGGCAACCTAAGTATCCTTCAGCTGAAAGAATTGCCAGAGAGCTCCGAGGTTTAGGAATCTGGCTGCAGAGCTACCGGTTGAGAGCCTGAAGCTGAACCCTGAAGGCGTCAAAAAGGAAAACGAAATCAAATTTATTGGAGGGGGAAGAAAAGGAGAAAAAAGTTCATTGTGGAGCCTGCGGGAGGCGCTGTGGGAGTCTCACAACTGAGAAATTGGAAACTTCTCCATAGAGGTAGGAGGGGGCAAAACATTTCTCCTGATCTAAACCCTGGTTCTGACAAGGCCAAGATGGCTTTTGAAAGGAAACAGGGCCACCAGCTGGTCTGAGACACAGCAGGGCGGCCATATTGGCCCCAAAGAAAAACGGGCTGGCTGAGGGACTCCAGTCACCCAAAATGTGACTTCCACGAGCTTGGTTCTTCAGCCTAAAGATCTAAATCCCTCTCTTGGCTTTTTCAAAGGTGTTTCCACATAATGCCCAGCTGCATTCCAACTGGTGCGCATTGGGGATGCTGTCGCCTGCCCAGCTCATCTTTGCTGTAATATTAAAAATGATATTAATATTAAAGCCTCTCTTTAATATTTCTGGGGAACCGGGAATGGTGGCGGGGACGGGCGATTGTGCAGAGAAGCTGCAGCCCTAGCACAACACAAAACAAAATGCAGACTTGGATATGAAGATTCCCACCCCACCCTGGCAAACGGAAGGCAAATAGATCTGATCCATGGGGCATCGTCCCTTAATTTCCTCTGTGCAGATCAGTATTTTAAGCTTTTGTCCTTCCTCAACATGGTGGAAAGAGGGTACTTAAGATTAAGTTTATGCCCGCAGCTCTACGCATATACCACCGACTAGGGTGTATGTGTGTGTGTTTACGTGTGTGGTTGTATGCTCAGGCTAGGCATGGGAGGACCAGAAATGATCAGGGATCCCCTACTTGCTTTTTGTTGTGTTGACTGGCGGCTTCAAGGTGTGTTGCTTTTTTCCATGCCTTTTGTGCCACAGAAATTGTCCGGAAACTGCCACAATGTGTTTGTGTATGTAAGTACCCAGGTATAAGACTATCTTTTTGTCTTATACACGGGTACTTCTGCTCCGCTCTTGTCTGATGTTAACGAGCACAGAGCAAACACCCTGAGGAAACAGGATGCATCCTCTAGGGAACCGTCCCACTAGGTTTTGGCATCTTGAGAAGCAGCCGTTGGGTTCCTCCTGAGATCTCTTCCTGCGTTAGCCTTGTGGAACCACATGGGGGAGAATATTGATATTCATTATATTGGAGAATGCAGAGGCAGCCATATTGACCAATCACCAGAAAGCAAAAGAATAAAAAAAAATCCAAATTCTGTATAAAGAGGACACCTTTAATTGCCCACCTTTAGAGAGAGAGAGAGAGAGAGAGAAATAAAATGATGTGCCAGCGGTGTTCAGTCATGACCCCTTCCTCACAAGTTACACCACCTCCTGATGAAGAGGCTGTCTGTTCAAACCCTTTGCACAGAATTTGGGGGATGCCAGCATGTGTGCGCGTTTAAGCTGGTCTAAATAAAGGCGTCCTGTGGAGGTGCGATTTACGTACGGACGTTGCCGCAGGCAGTCAAGGAAGAGTCATCCGAAAAGCTTTAGCAGCCCTTGATATTGAGGGGTTTTTCTTCTTCTTCTTCTTCTTCTTCTTCTTCTTCTTCTTCTTCTTCTTCTTCTTCTTCTTCTTCTTCTTCTTCTTCTTCTTCTTCTTCTTCTTCTTCTTCTTCTTCTTCTTCTAGGTATTCTGTGAGCATTCTGGATTCAGGAACAGTCCACAAAGGCCACGGCTTCTCTCGTGGGCTGGGGAAACCACAAAAACGATCCAGAAAGGATGTCAAGAGACCGGTTCCAATCCTTTATGTCTCTGTTGACCCGTTACATCACGAGGGGGTGCGTGTCAGCCACAACAGAAGGCACCGATTCCAGGCTGCCTTTGTAGATAGGGGTGTGCTGGCCAACGTCTTCCCTGCAGAAACAGAAAGTGAGAGGAATCGTGTTCAGGTGAATTTTAGACTCCCCACAATTATCTGACAAATACAGTATGGGAACCGAAGAATGCTGCATTTAAATTAGCCATATGTGTGTATTTGTGTGCGTGTGTGTGAGAGAGATACAAGGGCTATCCTGTATGGGGCTAGAACACCAAGCTTTGTCCACACACTACATCAAGAACATGAGTGAACAACCTCCTCTAAACCAATTAAAAATAAATTCTCAAAGGCGCCCTATGGCCAAGAACAAGAATGCCTGCCGTAGAATTTACTACTGGAGAACAATTTTCTTTTTCTTTTTCTTTTTTTGGCCTTTTAGGAAAAATAACTTAGGTTTGAAAAGAGAAATAGTGCCTCAAGTTCAACGGGCTGCCTAGCATCAAAACACCCCCATTAGAGATCTTCAAAGTATTCCTTTGCCATTTTTTGGTACTTTGTCATTTTTTTGTACTTAGATTTTTGGGGGGGGGTTACTACAGATCCCAGGATCCTGAGGCAGGTGCTGACAGCTGGGGATTAGGGGTTTCAGACCCACCCCACCGGGACAGTAATGCTTCTCGGCTCGGCCACCGTCTTGAAGTCACTCCCCTCCCACCCCCACAGCACTCACAGGGCTGCTTTCTTCTTGGCCCGATGGCGAGGGATCAGGAAGGCAGAGACTGCAATCACCACCAGTAGCAGCACGGCAAGCAACGACAGTGCTAGCACCAGCGTCGGAGTGCTAAGGGACCACACCGTATCTGGAAGGGACACATTAAGAACATAAGAACCTAAGAAGAGCCCTGCTGGATCAGGCCAAAGGCCCCTCTAGCCCAGCTTGCTGTATCTCACAGTGGCCCCAACCAAATGTGTCTGGGAGCACACGAGACTAGATCTCTGTCTCCTGATACCACTCCCCTCCATCTGGTTCTTGAAGTACCCTGGTTTTAAGCCTGGAGATGACACATCTTCTCCCTCCTGGTTTGTAACCTGTGATGGACTTTTCCTACAGGAATCTGTCCAATCCCTTTTTGAAGGCACCCAGGTCAGATGCCATCACCACATCCTGTGGCAGGGGGTTCCACAGGCTAACAACACGCTGAGTGGAAAAATATATTCTTTTGTCTGTTTTTACAGTCGAGGTGAAGGGGGCTACAAAGAGATATGTTTTCCCCATGATTAACCTACTCCCCCTCTTCCCCACAAACAGAGATGAGGTGTTCTCCACAAGCTGCATTGTAAATGAAGCCAGCGTTTACCGGCCATTGACCAATCACAAAACAGCGCACGCTAAATGCAAGATACATCAGTGAAGAAAGTCCCTTGTTATGACAGACGCCTTCCAATACTTCTGAGAGCCCTTCTTCTAAAAAGAAGTGCATCCTCTAGGCCAGTGGTGGCAAACCTTTGGCACTCCAGATGTTTTGGACCGCAACTCCCACAGTCCTTTTCACTGGCATTCTAGGCTCGGAATTTTGGGAGTTGTGGTCCAAAACATCTGGAGTGCCGATGGTTGGCCACCACTGCTCTAGGCTGACCCAAAGACCCATTGGGAACATATTGCATAAGTTAGAGCCCAACACGTGACATTGTTACACCACTTCTTCCAGCAGAGGGCAGCACCACACATTCATATTTATACACAAATAGGGATGGGCACGAAACAGAAAAATATAGTTTTTTTTAATTTCGTTTCTACTAGCTTTTCATTTTGTTTTGTTTTTAGTTGAATTTTTATAAAAAAAATCATAACAAAAAAAACCAATAAGGAAATGATTAGTTACTCTATAAAATGGTTCCCCTTGGTCCTAGAGGCACCAAATTTGGTGGGTAGCTTTTTACAAGGGAGCCATTTTACAGAGCAATGAAACATTTCATTTTCAAAGGGAAAAAGAAGTGCCTCGTTTCACTTCGTAACGAAAAAGGGTTTCCCGTTTCACTTTGTAACATTTCGAAAGCTTACAAAACAACAAATCAGTGTGTCGTTTTTCATTAGGTGCTCATCTCTATACACAAACTCTCTCACACCCAAGGCTGGCTTCCTTGTAAACATTGACAGCATTTCGATTAGACTGTCAGTAATAATGGCGGTAACAAGTTGCAGGGGGAACTCGAGCAAAGGATCTCAATGGTGTGGAGGCGCTCCCAGCTGTCAGCCAAAAAAGGGGGACATGCCCAGTTTCTCCCACTGCTTAGACTTTGCCTTCCAGGCTCAGGCAGGACAGAGCAAGAGGCTGCTTGCGACAAGTTCTCACCAAAGGCAAAGCCACGCTCGCTCCCCTCCACATAGAGGCGAATTGATTTGCTCTTGGACAGCTGGGGCAAAGTGGGGTGTCGGGCCTGGCAGATGTACATCCCCGCTTGGTCTCGGGTCACCTTGGCAAGGCTTAAGGCATTCGACGCCACGATCCAGTCTTCCCCCTGTCGTTGCGGGAGAAGAACAGCGAGAGTCAAAGCCGAGCCTTAGGCCATTACCGCACTTCAAACAGCAACCGATTTTTGTTTTGAATCAGCTTTAGCCCTCCCACGGTCACGTGGTTGCTGAAGCGACTCAGCGTTCCGCACTTGTGAGTTTTTCGAGGGATCGGTTTGGCCGTCCACACTTTGCTGAACCGGTTTTTGTTTCTATTTACGCCGACAGTTTCCCATTGCCTGCTTCGATTTTATAAATGTGTGGCTGTCATAACGTCATGGCATTATCCTTACCTTCTAATTAAACCCCAAAGTGGAAGTAGGAGGTAAGGGGGGGGGAGCGGAAGTGATGAAAATGAAGCTGGGTGCCTTTACTCTTATGTTGAACGTAAGGATAAGGCTGGAAAATGGCGAAAAGTGGGAAAAAGCGATTCAAGGAGTCCGCAGTTGAAGCTGAAACGCTTCAAGAAGCGGTATAGAAACCAGTTCAGGAAAACACCACCCCCTGGTGGCTGTCGCAAGAAAAAGCGACGTAGCCGCAAAATAGGGGCGTGGCCAAGGAGCCGCTGCCGGAAAAAGTGATCGGAAGTGCGGTTAGCTGGAAACAAATTCCACTCTGGGATGTACTTCCAGTGCTGGGACGCAGGGAGCCAAAAGCAACAGTCAACGTGGAAAAAGCGTGAGCTCACATTGTCATGTGCTTAAACCTGGCCCACTGGTATCCTGTGGCATTATGAACGCCAGAAATGCAGCCACGGGAGCATTCTTGGAGGTTCCCTGTTGCATGTCTGGCCTTGTGCTGGTCATGAGACTGGTCGGACAACTTGCCACGTTGTGTAACAAGGGATTTGGTAGAGCAGGAGAAAACCATAGACACTCTCCATCACGCTCCAAACCTGCTAGACAAAGTGGCTGAATTTATGCCATGTATTTAACATCCCATCTCTATTCCACTTTTCCTCCACTGACTTTAAGGCAGCCTACATGCCGCTCCTCCACCCTCAGAAACTTGTATTGATGTCACGAAACTGGTTTGGGGGGGGGAGGGGCCCCCAAGAGTGAATCAACAAATCAGAAAGGAGTAGTCGATACCTTTGCCCCACCATCTTTTCCCCTCTCTCTTTCACCGCTTCCCCCGGCCTCTGCGTCGTTTCAGCATAATTTCCCTCTCACCCAGGCTTCAAGATTGTAAGTAGAATAAGAGAAGACAGAAAAAGGCTTTGGGACAAGCGTACAAAATACCACCTGATCAGAACAACTCTGATGGTGAATGGGAAACATAGCTATCAGGAGTAGAGATGGGCACAAATAACTGGTTCAGTGGTTCATGTTAGTCTATCAGCCCAAAAGGTTTTCAGCAGCGCCTGGAGGAGGCGGGGCAGAGAAGCCGGAGCACTGCCTCTTGAGTGGGTCCCCAGTGGAGGAGGCGGGGCTGGAAAGTGGCCAACACCTGTCCAGTTGACAAACGAACTGGCACAAAGTGACGAACCAGCAGTTTGTGCCCATCTCAGATCAGAAGGCACTTCCCTTACAAAACAACTAGTTTTGCTCTTAAAGAAAAGCGGGCCATCATTAGCATCACACTAGTTAACAAACACATGGACAGTTCCAATGTTTCATTTGAGGTAAAAATATCTCCAGTTCCAGGAGCTAAGAGCAATGTGTTGCTCGATTAAAATAGAATTATGAAACGCAAGAGTCCACCAGTTCCACCTCTCTTCTCCACCTAGAGCTTAAGCACACCACTTCTTTGGCCTTGCTGGTGGTGGGGGGGGGGATGGGTGAGGGGGAGGGTTTCTGGGAGTTAATTCCCCTCAACTCTGTTCTTCCCCCTCACTATCTCACCTCTCGGGTCCACTCATACAGCGGTGGCTGTGAGGCATCTGCCGAGCACCGGAGCTCCAGGTTGCTGCCTTCATGTAGGGTGATGGAATTCCCGACCGTCCCACACCAGGTGTTCTCCTGGCTAAGGTAGACGCTGTGGAGATCTGAGGCAGGAGAGACAAACCACACGCATTATTGCCACCCCCTAGATTTTAGCGACGAAAATCCGGCCTGGAAACGCAAGGAACCGCGTGCGAAAACTATTCGTAGGCTTCAAACCCACCACCTTGCTGTCTCTGCCCTTTCCAGAATTCTGTGGACTGGGTTTTGTGAGGACCCTCAAAGCACGACCTTCTGAACGGCAGCTCCCAAGCTTCCTTGGGAAGAGGAGCTCAGGATGACACCCATTTAAATCTTTAGCAAAGATGGCTCCTAGGCAAAACCCCAAGTCACCATCTCTGAACCAACGGGTTACCAGAAACGTCGCACAACTTTCCCCATCGCTTACCATTCTGGCAGAGGCAGCGTGGGGCTTGTAATCCAACCCATCCAGAGATCACCAGTTTTGGGAGAAAGGTTAGACCAGGGATGTCCAAATGTTGGCCCTCCGGATGTTTTGGACCACAACTCTCAGAATTCCAAGCCTGCATTGCCAATGACAAAGGACTGCGGAAGTTGTGGTCCAAAACATCTGACAGGCCAAAGTTTGGACACTACTGGGTTAGACGTTCAGATGAAGAGAGGAAAGGCAGGCTTTCCTTGTTCCTGACAGAGCAGAACTGATCTGCCCAAAGGGTTGGCGTCCAATATGTATGAAGTTTACTGCAGCCTGGCTGTTTATGTAGGGAAATGCAGATTATTCCAAAGGAGTGGCTGTCTTTACAAGTTCTGTTTGGATCAACATTGGCAAAAGGCATGAGTCCCAGTGACACTGGGCAGGTCCAGGGTATCAAAATATACTCTCACATGGGCACAGGGCCCCCATCATGATTGTTCAGTCCCAGAGAAATCTAAATACTTGATGGACTCAAAAGGATGTCAATGGAGGTTGAATGCTGTCCTCGAAAAATGGAGATGGTGGAGCTCACACCTAAATGGGACCCTGTTTCTTAGTTTTAAACACATGGGATTTGAGTGGATATGGTGAGAAACCAACACTTTCCTGTTGGACAGGAGTAACTTCCTTCTATTTCTTCATAAAATGTTTCTTTCGTGGACAGCCACTGCCGCCAACAAGGTACATCTACTGCCAAAGCATTTTACTCCATTGAGAACTGCCTGTGTAAACTGTCCCTCCCAGGCAGGGCTCAGAACTCAAGCATAACTACAAGAATAAGTAGATAGCGCATTGAGCTATATGGCCTGTACAATATGCTCTGCTATACACAGTCTTTCTGTTTACAAGCTCCTAGTCCTCATCTTTTGGCTTTCTATCGGCCCCTGGTGGCCAGGGGATGAAAAAAAAAAACCTGCCGTACATTCCATTTGCAGGTTCAGCTCGTTGGAGACGGAGGCATTGCTGGTGGCGTTGGCGCTGGCACAGCGATAAGGCCCCGTGTGCCAAGTCTGCATGTCACTGATGGTCAACCGGAGGCGCCCATCATCGCGGCTCACGACCACGTCGTAAAACCAGCAGCGCAGTTCCGTCTCTTTATCCAGACTGATCCAGGAATGCAGCCACTGCGGAAGGAAGGAAAAACCACACAACTCATTTCCACCCCACCTCCATTACCCTTTGCAGGACATGGCCCACTGTTGCCCGCTTGCAATGCCAACTGGAAATGGGTAAAAATAATGATGCAAAAAAAACACCCCTCTCTTTTGCTTGTAACCCTTTACTACTGGCTAAAAATCCTATTTATTTATTTATTTATTTATTTATTTATTTATTTATTTATTTATTTATTTATTTATTTATTTATTTATTTATTATACTGGTTAAAATCACTTTACTAGAAAACACCCTTATTTAGTCAGCTGGCCTAGAGTGCCAAGCACACAGCAGGCATTCCCTCTTTGGACAGCAATTGAGAGCTGTTGCCTCCGGAACATAGGTGCTCGGTCATCTTGAGAAGTAAAATTTATTTATTTTAGAGTATTTTTATCCCACCTTTATCCTTGGAAAAGGACCCAAGGCGGTGCAAATCTTGTTACCAAATTGCCCCACGGTGAGATGTTAGTGTGGGCATTTGCTGCTGGGCTTCAGGTCAATAGCTTAATTTGCAGCACCTTGTCTAGGAGATTTATGCCAAGTGCCTTATGGCGGGGGGATGTCACTCATAGAATTTCGGCCATGGCTTCGAATTCAGTGGCCATCTCCTGTTGGGCCACGGCATTGGCATACACACAGATTGAGCACAGCACAGCAGCCATACCAAGCCTGTTGGTACTTTTTAAAAGTTACTTTTTAAAGGTCATTGCCAGAGCTAGATCCAACATTTTGGAAAACGAACCTCATATTCCAAATGTCCCCTGCCCAAACCTTATTAGTCTCCACAATGGAAGTGAAAAATCAGTAGGCATTACTTTTTGTGCCCCCAAACCCCCCACATGTTAACAAAAGGCCTGTTGCTAGCAAGGGGGCTTGCCCGGTGGTTCTTTTACTTATCTAATGTATTTTTTTTTTTTTTTCCTTGATATTGTTAGCCGCCCAGAGTTCCCGCCAGGGAAGATGGGCGGGATATAAGTTTTTGAAATAAATAAATAAATAAAATAAATAAATGATAACCCTACTTATCAATACAATGTATTTCAAATAATGTTGTTACAGAAGGACACCCCACCCATCTTTGGGATTGGTGTCTGCTGATTTGCTTATCTGCTGGCTGAAAATACTAAATGGGAACTCTCCAGAAAAACCTATTTACCAATACTGTACAGTGGTACCTTGTATAAAGGAATTAATTCGTTCCAAATGAAATTCTGTTAAGCAAATTTTCCTTTATACAAATTCCCATAGGAATGCACCGAAAACAGAGCAATCCCATTTTTATGTTGTACGGATTCTCCCTATAGGTGATTATGTTAAGCAAGTTTCCCCTATCTCTGGAATTTTTTATGTTATACAGATTTTATGTTATATACAAACTGTTTGTTATACAAGAGTCCACTGTATATGCATTTCCAGGGTGTAATTACCTGAACTTGCCACTAGAGGAAAACACATACAATGCATCATGTTAAATATAGTGGACCCCGGTATAACAAATGGTTTGTATAACATAAAATCTGTACAACATAAAAAAATCCGGAGAGAGGGGAAATTTGCTTAACAGACTCATCTATGGGGCGAATCCGTACAACATAAAAATGGTCACGATTAGGGATTACTCCGTTTTCAATGCATTCCCATGAGAAATTTGTATAAAGGAAAATTTGCTTAATGGAGTTTCATTTGGAACGAATTAATTCCTTGATACAAGGTACCACTGTAGCTCAACTTTTTCAGCATGGGGTGTATATGTGTCCTGGAGCTGATTGTCTACAGATACCACAGTCCTACTGTCTTTTAAAAATGTAATTAACAAGATCCAGGCTGAGGACTTCTTGCATATCAGCTTGATTAAGGAGGGACCATTAAAATCTATATCCCCTGAGGTCTCTATACAGATTACACTAATAATAATTGTTCTGTCCAGTCAATTCTGACTTATGGTTTCCACAGCTTTCTAGGGAGAATGCACTGGTGTACCCATCCCTTCTTCTGGAGGTTCTTTGGGACTGTATAGCTTGCTCATGGTCACCTATGCTCTACTACCAGGAAGCAGAGTGGAGGATCAAACCTCTGTCTCTGCAGCCAGGTCCCTAACTTGCTGTGCTATCTATCCAGCCAGTTAAGGCTGTACAGTAGGACCCCCCCGCCGTATCCACTGATTCATTATCCACTGATTCAGCTATCCACGGTTGGCCAAGGAATAAATAAATAAATAATTCAGCAGCTGTAAAGCTAGCTACCGTCACAAACAGCAGCTGTAAAGCAAGCGACTGTTGCAAAACAGCAGCTGTAAAGCAAGTTACTATCACAAAACAGCAGTTTTGGGGGACATTTTGGCGTTCTCTCTTATCCACAGTTTTCATTATCCACGGGAAGGCTTGGAACCAATCCTCAGCGGATACTGGGGTCCAACTGTACTGCCAGGCACTTTATTGGCATGCTAACCGTATTTGGCTACCTGCACACTAGTGCCCCCTGTGGACCGAGCAAATTCATTGGCGAGGCTGGCGGGCAGCGCCCTGCCCTGCTGGCTGCAACTGGAAGACACCGATAATCTCCGCGGGCTCTTACCTTGATGTACTTTTGGAAGGTGAAACCACTTAAATCCTCGCCCTCTTCCTCCGACAGGCACTCCAGGGTGACACTGCTGCCCTCGAGAAGAGGACCTTCGTGGTCCATGAGACGGATGATGGGCAACCCTAACGATATAAAAGTTGGGGTGGGGTTGGACAGATGACCTCCAGCTCCAAAACCCTGGACCAGCTGGACCCACAACATGTGGTTAAGCCCTGTTTTAGCCACTACTTTTCATTTATTTATTTATTTATTTTTTATTTATTTATTTATTTATTTATTTATTTATTTATTTGCATTTTTAGACCACACCCACTCAGTGGGGCCAGCCACCGAGAAGGCCTAACCCTAACCCTAATCCAGTGCTTCTTCGTCCTCACCTGCGACCCTGTCTCCTCCACAGGGAGGGTCCAAAAGGTCAGGAGACTTGGCTCTGCCTTATGTCTCAGGTGGGCCTGAGTGGAGGAAATGCCTGGGTCACACCTGAGTTTCCAAACCATTGAGCTGTAAAATGCAGCCTCTTTCACTTTTGGGAAAATGGCCAACTCCATTTTTAAAATGGCAGGCTCAGCCTTCGTGTCTCCCCCTCCCACCACCACCACCCCAGCCAGGTTCCTGTGCCCCTCAACACAATCCAAACCACAACAGAGGTGCTTGGGACCCCCCATACACAAACACATACCTTTCCACGTCTTTCTGTGAAAAACTAAAATTACAACACAGTTGGCTGCTGTTCTAAAGGAGGCTGCCTCATACTAGGGCCGGTCTGTTGAGCCCCTCTATCCAGAACTTGGCACAAAAATGATGTTTTGGGAGGACAGCTCCCCAAATCCGGCTCATAAATTTCTGGTCAGTCAAAAGGCAACATTTTGGTCAGCTCTGGGTCTATTCAGAGTGAAGGTAGCAGATTTGTTTTTAACCCCTTGGTGGGGAGAAAAAAATCAAACTCTTGTCAAGTTTTTATAAAGCTATAAAAACATAAATAAAATATTAAACAAACCTTTTGCACAGAGGAGTGTAGATACACAGAGTTTGTGTGTGGGTAGAGCACACACAGGTGTGATGGGTTTTAGGTACAAACTTTGAGGCTGCAGCAGCAAGGGGCAGCTGCAGGTAGTTAGTGCTTGAAATCTGTATAAATGTAGCAAGCAAGAATCACTGTTTGCTGGTTTTTACTCAAAGTCAGTCACAATGCTCCTGTGTAAGGTTAGTTGCTGTGTTTTTCCCTGATAGGTGTTTTTTATGCTGAAGAAAAGCTTTCTGAGTTAAATGTAAATATATAAATTATTTTTCTAAAAATTATCTGCAAGAGTTTTTCTAATGTTCCTGAGTAGCACTGAGTTCTGCTAAGTCTCAGAGTCCCCCCTCCCCCCAATACATAATATTTTTATAAGACTAAGCTATAGTCTGTCGGGTTTTTTGGGGGGGGGGATGCTGTAGAATATCCATATTATTATTTTCTAACAAGCCCTCCCTTGACTCAATCCAGGATCCTTGTATTACTGGACCTACTCTAATAACGCTCTGGCCCTTGTAGGCACTAGACCAGTGTTTTTCAACCTTTTTTGGGCAAAGGCACACTTGTTTCATGAAAAAAATCACAAGGCACACCACCATTAGAAAATGTTAAAAAAATTAACTCTGTGCCTATATTGACTATATATAAAGTAATTCTCTTGAACAGGAATCAAATAAACACAAAGAAAGTATTTTATAATTACTTTATTATGAAATAGTAAGTAAACAGAAATATGAAAAATTATAAAATACTTTATTCAGTGCGCAACCTGGGCCTGTTTGGCTGAACACAAAGCTGATATTCTTCAGCTTTTCCAACGGTACACCAGGCAACATCTCGCGGCACACTAGTGTGCCACGGAACAGTGGTTGAAAAACACTGCACTAGACACCCGGCATGGGGCTTTCTGAACAACAACCGAGCCAAGTTGGGAGAGATGGCAACCCAAGCGGGTGTATTGCAAGAGGGGAGCTCAAGGCAAGTCCAGGGCGCGACAAGGCAGGCTGGAACTTACCTGCCCAGGTGAGGCGAGCGGCGGTCACCGTCAGGGCAAGAGCGAGGAGGCCCAACCCCGGTAGCCGCCTGAAGTGCGCCATCTCTGCGCCTCGGCGTCTGCTAAGCTTCCCTTCCTCTCTTCAGCTTCCTGGTTGCTCCTTCCAGGCCAGAAGGCAGGAAACCCACCACCAACTTTGTGTCAACCGGTGTGGCGTGTGCTGAAGTTACCTCCTAATGGGGAAGGAAGAGGGAGGAGATCGTCACCCTGGCAGCCCCCCCCCCTCCAAAAAATAGCCCCACTGGTCAGGCGCGCACCTCTCCAGAAAACCGTCTCCAATCACCGCTCCTACTTTCTCTCTCGGATTCCAGCAGGAAAAAACAAATTTTCTCTCCTGGGAGGAGGAGAGAGGCGTCTGCCTGCCCTGTCGCCGGGAGCCACCCGAACTGGGGTGGGGATGAGCAGTTAATAACTAACTAAACCGAAGAAGCAAGTTTCAGGAAGAACGCCCTGTGCATCTCTGATAGTAGCGCGCGCAAACACGCACACATACACCGCGGGAGGAGGAGACGGCTTGGGGGCGCGCGAGTTCCCACGTTCAATCCTGCCCGCGTGTCGAGGAGGGGGGGGGAGAGCAGGGAGGAGAGGGGCTGACGGGACCCCCGCGGCCGGAGAGCTTCATGCCGGGGCCGTCCGCAGCAGCAGAAGTGCGCGCGGTTCCGAGAAGCCCGGCGGAGAGACGCGGGTTCGGGGGAACGTCGGGACGCCCGCCCGCGGGGAGGCGCGTTCCGCCGCGGCGCCGCAGCAGGTTTTCTACGGCTGCCACCGTTCCCAATCGCCCCAAAGAGGGCAGCCGAGGTGGGGAAAGGAGACGGGCCGGGGCTGCCATGGGGAGCATCTCGGGCATCTGCATTGCAGGACCCGCGTGTGTGGCAGAGATCGGGTTGCCGTCTTTACTCCGAAGTGAAGTCCCAGGGAACACCGGCAAGCTTGGAGTCAAAGGAAGCTTGCAGTGTTGATAGCGTCATATAAGAATCATTGCTGAACTGTCTTCTCCCCAATCGGAAGTTCTTACTTGGCAACCCATACAAGAAACCCCACACAAATCAACACACCAATTATTTCTCGTTTGGAACGCTGGATAGACATGTATTGACACTGGCTGCAAACAAACCAATGTAAACATGTCAAAGGACAGTGATGATGCAAAGTGCCAATACAGCAATTGAATACAGGTGCCTGTGAAGGGGTAATGTCAGGTACCCACAGAAAGGGCACTGAGTACCACCTTTGGCACCCCTGCCATCAGTTCACCAACACTGTCATAGGATTTAATCAAATCCACAAAAACAAAACAAAACAAAACAAAACAAAACCACCCTTCCTCCCCGTCTTAATTCTTGTTAGGTGCCACCAAGTCCCTTCCCGCTTATGGCAATGGCGACCCTATATTATTTATGTATTTATTCATTTTTCAGTATTTTTACCCTGCCTTTCTCCTTGGAAAAGGACCCAAGGCGGCTTACAGTAAGGAGGAACAATTATACAGTCCATTACAATTAAGACATACTCAGTTTGAGAAACAGGGAATTGAGAGGTATCTTGCAGCATTAGAAGGCAACATTAAAACCAACAATTGTTTGATAACATAGTGTCAATGCAATCCCACAAGGAGAGATATATAACACAAAGTTACCAGTGGTTATAAACACAAAGTCTGTGGAGGCATGTATGGTAGATTCCTATAAAAAGATACATTGAGTAACCACCCCACTCACATTTGCCTAACTTTGGTTTTGTCATGAATGTTCTTGATAAGAGTTCTACACTCCTTGTCTCAAATTTTGTATACAGTGGTTCCCCACCCTTTCGCGGTTCATATACTGCGGTCCCACTACATCGCAGGACCGCAGTATATGAAAAAAAGCCCCCTGGGTTAAGGGGGGAAAGTCCCTCGGAAGCCTCAGAAATGATTTTTGGTGATCCAGAAGTCACTTCTGGTTCGCAGGGAGGCCCTTTTGAGGCCTCCAGAAGGCCCAGGAAGGCCCTCACAGGCCCATTTGGGGCAGCGCCAGGCTGGGGGTAAGTACAAGAGCCCCCAGCTAGACCCTCCAGGCCTGACCTGACCTGCACCCGCATATTGTGGATTTTCAATTGTCACAGGTTGGCTCGGGTCCCTAACCCCCACGATAGGTAGTGGTGTGTGTGTGTTGGGGGTGTCACTGTATTGTCTTTCAATGTTGTAAGACGCCTTGGAGGTAAAAAAAAAAAAGGCGGGTAATTTTTTTAAATGAAATGAACGAAATGAGAGAGAGAGCACCGAAGTATCAATTTGCATAAGCACGTGATGATTTGAAGTCTCGTGTATTCATTCCCCTGGACCAATATGCGGCACAGTCTACAGACTAAAAACTGTTCCATGAGGCCATTGACACTGACACAAAAGACCATGTGATGTTAACCCATACGTGCTCCTGATGCATCTCAACAGCGTAATTGCACCCTGAATGACTTTCTCTAACTCTCCGCCTTACCTACCTCTTAAGATTAAATATTACACGGCACAACACAGTTTTTGCTTCTTGAATACTGCTGGCTGTTTCTTATAGATTTTTGGCGGCTGATTGCGAAAATCACATCCAATGGGCCCATCATGGACCATTTCATGGAAATCTTCAGTTTTGCCATGTTTTTCTCTCTCTTATATTTGTGTCCAAAAATAAAAATAACAAAAAAGCCACTCATTCCTGTAAGAGGCGTATGCACAATGATTTATGCACTCTGGGCATTTCTAGGCATAAAAGCAGGAAATAGGCAGCCCGGACAGGCCTGGGCAGGCTGGAGCCAGCTCAACACTGTCTCAGCAAGCTATAAAAGTAGCTTGCATGACCAGATGCTGTTCATTGAATTAATATAGACCTTATAGTGTGTATGCAGTTTCAAAATACAGCAGCACTCGGTTTAAGAAAAGAAATTATTAGAAATTGGGATGTCTCAGTTTAAGAAAAAAATATTAATGGAATGCCCCGGTTTAAGTATTTTTCATAAGGAATTAAAAATTGATGTGAGATGTTGGCATGACAGAGAGAATGGGGATACCCTTTGCTTCCACAAATGAGAGATTGCCAAAATGACCTAGCCTTAGCAGCTCTGCTCAGCTTTTATAGACTCAAAACTGTGGCTTCTTTCAGGGAGTTAATCCATCCTGTATTTGATGAAAAAGCAGGCCAAGGCCTTTCTCCTCAAAGAAATGTTCCTTGAGAGATTGGCTACCTATTATACAACTTTTAGATGAATTGTTCACGCCTCACCACTGGAACTTGTAGTACTTCTTGTGTTTTTCATGTTTACTTTCCCAAACGTGGCATTCCCCCCCCATGTTTGTTTGTGGTTTATTGTTTTTAGCTGTAATTATGATGTACGATGCCTCTTCATAACCTCTGCTCTAGGCCTTGAATGTCTGGAAGTTGAGTCATGGCTACTGGACTTCTTTTTTGAGAGAGAGAAACGTTTCGTTGTTCATCCAAACAGCTTCATCGGTCAGATCTGGAAACAGAGAAACTAAACAGCCATTAAACAGAAGGATGGCCCAACATAGGAGGGGCAACAGGTCAGGACCAGAATCAGCAGTACACCGCCATTTGAAGGACAAAGGGCACTCTTTCAAAGATGAGGATGTACACATATTAGACAAAGAAAAGAGGTGGTTTGAAAGAGGAGTAAGGGAGGCCATTCATGTGAGCATTGAAAAACCCCTCCCTCAACAGAGGTGGTGGGCTCCAGGCATAGTCTATCTGCTACTTATCAGGCTGTACTTTCCAAAGTCCCCAGGCAAATCAAAAGGCCTTCACCACCAAGGCCATAGCTAACGACCCATTCTTGATAGGTTTCAGCACCTTAGGCCATTGTTCACCTTAAGGCTAAGGATACTATTGTCTTCCTAACGAGCCTATTTAGGCCACTTTTCATTTTATGAGCCTAATTCAGGCCAGGGTGACAAGAGGTCAAAGCTGCCTATAAGATGGAGGATTTGCACTAGCTGTATTCAGACCAATGAAGCTGTTTGGATGAACAGCGAAACGTTTCTATCTCTCAAAAAAGAAGTCCAGTAGCCATGACTCAGCTTCCAGATAAACTCACCTGGATGACTGAGAATCTTCACAGACATTTAGCCTTGAATGCTGTCATTAATGTTTCTTGGTAAGTGTGTTAAGGTCATTGTCTCCAACTTGGAGCCTTTGTACATGACCCCTAAACTCTGCAGCAAATGGCTGCCAGCTCCAGAGGTTACCATTGTTTCCCCACCAGCTCCTGAGTTTGCAGGAAATTAAGTGCGACCACGCCCACCTAAGCACATCCCAGCGCACTTTTCTTGTACCTGCTCTAGGAGGGTGAAAATCCCCAGGTCCGGATTTAATCTGGTGAGTGCGGGGCTCTCCTCACTTCTGTTTGCTTTTTTTGCCTCCGGACCCTTTAAGAGAAGGGGCGGGAGGCAAAAAAAAACAAACAGAAGGGGCTCCGGGCAGCTTCAGAGGTGAGCCTGCATTTTTTCCTCTCTTTTTCCTCCCTCCCCTGGCGCAGACAGGAGCAAGGAAGTGCGGAGGGATGGGGACGCAAAAAGAGCAACGAACCCCCAAGATCCCTGGTCCGAATTTAAGTGGCCAGTGGATCTTAGGGGTCGTGTGAAAAGGCCCTTGGTCTACTGTCCTTCTGTGCTGTAACCGGACTTGGGTCCTTTCCCAAGGATACAGGCAGGGTAAAAACAAACAAACAAACAAACAAAAGGGATTGTAATGGTTCTTGAAAGAAAGGAAGGAAGGAAGGAAAGAAGGAAGGAAGGGCTGCTGGAACTGACAGAACATCAGAAGGCAAGTGAAAGTTTAGAAAGTATTTTGCAAAAAAAAAAAAAAAAAAAAAAAAAAACAGAGGCGGCGGGGGGGGGTAATCATATTTCACCTTTGGGTTGGGAATTTCCACAGGGACCTTTTTTCCTGATTAGCAGGAGGCAAGTTGCTGACGTTTACACAACCATGTGTGCATCACATGGTGTGCGGTGTCCCCCCCCACCTTCCCCTTTCAAGCCCTTTGCTTCAGGGAACCAAGTGGGTGACGGTGCAGAAATGAAACCAAAATGGCCTTTTGTTTTGGACACACCCCACGCTAATATGCGTGAGAATGAGGCAGAGTTTCTTAGTCCTTTGCAAGGGTGTGTGTGTGTGTGTGTGTGTGTGTGTGTGTGTGTTTCCCCTGTCACAGCTGCAATGAAACCACTTCTTTGGAAACTAAACATGACAAGGGGTTCCTTGTGTATTTTTTCCTTGCAGGTCCCCTGACTTTTGTTTGCTTTTCACCAGTTGCATGACAAGCAGAAATTCACCTTGGGGGCAGCAAAAGTGAATGCTTGGGGAATTCTTACAGAGAAAAAGCAGGCTGCTGTGGTGGTGGCAGGGGGAAATGAGGAGGAAAAAGGGCACCCCTCAAAAATCAACCAGAGTCTGGATTTCTTACTCTAACCAGACGCAGGCAGCTCCCCCAATGTTTTCAACGGCGTGGGGTAGCAAGGGGCCAAAAGGAGGCAGTGTTCCTGTGTCTAATAGTTATGCAGAGGAGAGAATTTCAACAGATGTCTGTGAAGATTCTCAGTCATCCAGGTGAGTTTATCTGGAAGTTGAGTCATGGCTACTGGACTTCTTTTTTGAGAGATAGAAACGTTTCGCTGCTCATCCAAACAGCTTCATTGGTCTGAATACAGCTAGTGCAAGTCCTCCATCTTATAGTCAGCTTTGACCACTTATCACCCTGATCTGAATTAGGCTCATAAGATGAACAATGGCCTGAATAGGCTTGTTAGGGAGACAATAGTATCCATAGCCTTAAGGTGAACAATGGCCTAAGGTGCTGAAATCTATCAAGAATGGGTCGTTTGCTATGGCCTTGGTGGTGAAGGCCTTTTGATTTGCCTGGGGACTTTGGAAAGTACAGCCTGATAAGTAGCAGATAGACTATGCCCGGAGCCCACCACCTCTGTTGAGGGAGGGGTTTAGCTATGGCCTTGGTGGTGAAGAGTACTACAAGTTTTTTGATTTGTCTGGGTACTTTGGAAAGCACAGCCTGATAAGTAGCAGATGCTGTGTTCTGCCACCAGCCCTTGCTAATATTCCCTCTTCTATCCTTCCTTGAAAGGCACTGGAGCTCCACCTCTTTTGTATCTGGCAACCCTAGCTGCGTAACAGACAGAATAAAAGTTACCCACGAGGGTGTGTTTGCTTGCTTTTCCTCACGTGGGATTTCATGCTCCCAGCTTTTAATGACAGCCTCGCATGCAAGAGGTGAGGCAGGTGGGTTCTGATGCATTTATAGGATAGCCAGCTTTCCTGGGTATGTATTTGTGTAAGACTTGATGTTAAATTTTAACCACAGGTTAGGCCAGGCATGTCCAAACTTTGGCCCTCCTGATGTTTTGGACCACAACTCTCAGAATTCCAAGCCTGTATTTGCAATGGCAAAGGACTGTGGGAGTTGTGGTCCAAAACATCTGGAGAGCCGAAGTTTGGACATGCCTGCGTTAGGCTCAGGAAGAGGAAAGGCCAGTGAAACAGCGCAGAAGAGGAAGGGAGGCAAGTAGGGCTGGGTACCTTACAAAAAATGACACGCTGTTTCGTCGTCTTGTACGCTTATGAAACCTTACGAAAAGAAATGAAACAGCAAACAACATGTCGTCAAGAAATGAAACAAAACACCATGTGTTTTGGTTTCAGAAATGAAACAATTTGTCCTAGTCTCTTGTTCCAGCCGTCTTGAGAACAGGAGGTTTATTTTTAAACTGATTGATTTGTTTTTCTTTCTTGCCATGCCTCAGCTGTTGAGATAGCTTATCTCTGATCTTGGCAGCTAGCCAGGAGCTGAGCTCTTGTCTTAGCTGGCTGTGTTTGCTAGTTGATTTAAACTGATTGTTTTGTTTTCCTTTCCTGATTAAGTAGGACTGTGGGGGTTATTTTTAAAATATATTTTCCTTCCTCCCCTCGCCTTGCCGCCAATAAGCTGTTGAGCTTATCTCTCAGATCTCTCCGTATAGCAGTTAGGCATTAGGTTTCTTGTTTACAGAGGGTTCTTTAATTGAAAGTAAATTGATTGGAAGGTTTGATGGTCTTTGATTTAGAGCAGTGGGCTCCCTGTTAAATAAATAAAGGAAAGCTCCACATTATTTATAACCTTACGAAGCGTTTCGCTTCATTTTGTTTCGTGACGAAAATTCTTTTAAAAATTCATTATTAACGAAATGAAGACTGAAACAAAACAAAACGCTATATTTCCATTTCATGCCCATCTCTAGAGGCAAGTGAAAGCAGTATCATGGCCACCTCTCTTCTCATCACTCACCCTTTATTTACCCCCAGTACCAAGTATGAAAGAACAGAGATGCCTATTTCTGCTTCAGCAGTACTGGCTGTTTTGTTGTGTTGCAGGAATGATGGGTTCTGTTGCCTCACTTCTATTTTACAAATAGGGGAAGGCCACTTTGAAAGCTCTAGTAAAGACCCAGGCCATAAATCTACCAAATAAATAAAAACCCATGACAACCTCAGATGAGATTTTACTAGGCAGACCAGCGTTAGAACCACTGCCTGCCAAAAAGCATTCGCTGAGCAGTGGATTTGGGAAGAGATGGACCATGGCTTTCCTCCCCTCCCAAACATCATTACAGCTAATTAGTGCACAGGATTTATGGTCACATGATGATGACTGTTGATTTAGATAGAAGAAGAAGAACAGAGAAGATCTACCGGTGGTCCCTCAGAAATGGTAAATATTTCGGAAGCCAGTGGTGGAGTGGTTGGAGAATAGACTAGGGACCTGGGTTCAAGTCATCATTTAGCTCTCATTGGGCAATCGTGAAAGAGTCACTCATATGGAGCCTGATCTACAGTACCTCTCAGGACTGTTGTGAAATTAAAAGTTGGGGGAACCACGCCAACAAGTAGATCCACATGTGCATACAGACAGACAGACATGGCAGTTAGTTCGCATCCTGTTTATCCCTCCTTGCTGTCCCGCTTGGGACCGGTACAAAAAAACCCTTACTTCACGTCCATAGTGTGACAGCAAAAAGTCTCGACCACGCCCCCGTAACCGGGAACAGAGCGTGACAAGCGATACCTGCCCCTGGGCTTGGGAATTCTCTTGTCACGGTTGGTTCCCAGTTCCTGTTCCGAGACAAGGAACTGTCACACAACCACCAATGTCCCCCTAGTGGTCAGCGGACTGATGCAGCATTCAACATTAGTTTTCCTATGGGAAACACCATGCAGTGCAAATGTTTATTAAAGAAAGTACTGAAAATTCTGTAGCATTGATGTGTAAATCCCCGAAGACCAAATTGAAATATCGAAAAAGTTTTATTTACAATATTTAAAAAAAGGGTTAAGAAAGCAAAACAAATTCAGACTTTGTCACGGAACAAGACCATGAAGTAACAGTTGTCACGAGACAAGTAATCATGCCCGTGAGTAAACGGAAACAGGGACTGAACAGGTACAAAACCGCGTGACCGTGAACAACACTGTCATAGTACAAACGCAATCGCGGAACAAGGTGGGACATGAAGTAACCGCCATAAATATACATTCAAGGGCTTAATGCCACTGAATATTAATGAAAGAAGATGATGGTTCGGACCTTCCCTTCGTGAATGTCACACAAATATCTTGTGTACAAAAATACATGATGAAATGGGAGCTGGGTTCAATTCTTCCAGACAGCTGTTGTTCTTTTACATCTTTTCAAAGACTCGGTGCTGGCCTTTGAAAAACAGACTGTCAGAAATTTTGTGAGTAAGAAATGCTGAAGGCAGGAGCCAAACCTAGTGGGTTTGGGGGTGCCATATATTTTCCTCAGTGTGCTCAAGGGGGAATGTGTGACCCTTTCCCTACACAATAACCCTGTGAGGTAGGACAGGCTGAGGTCACCAGGGGAATGTCATAGTTCTGCAGGGAATTGAACAGGGGATTTTCCAAGTCCCAGAGTCATACTACCCTTAGCCTACGCTGACTTTTTAATGGGTAATCTCCTCTCCTACTATTTTTTTTGTAGCTTTGCCTCCAACAGCCCCCGATTCTGAGAAATTTAGCAGGCGGGAGGCTTCCCTTAATTGCTTTAAAGGCTGACACTGTGGAAAGCCATATAAAAAGTTTAATAAATCAAGATAAAAGTGAGGGAGCAGCATCCTCTCCTATATTTCTTGGGGTTGGGCTGCTGTTAAAAGTCAGGGGAACAGGAGAGAAACGTGGTGGCAACCCTATTTATGGATATCAGTGGCTCAGCTGTCTTCCTTCATAAATCAGACGAGATGACAGCAAAGCTATGTGAGTGATGGATTTTAACTCATTGGTTTGACTGCTGCCATAAGTATAGCAGGAGCAGAGATGAGAAATGCCCTTTGACTATGCTTACTGTGGGTTTCTGGGAGCGTTGGTTAAAACACACACACACACACACACACACACACACACACACACACACACACACACACACACACACACACACACACACACACACACACACACACACACACACTTTTCCCATCTCCATCACAAAGAAGAACTTTTAAGGGGGTCCCTCCTTTGACTCTACATTGAGGTAAAATCAGGCAGCAGATGTTGTGGGTCAGCCGGTGCCAACCTCTGTCTGACAGGCGTTTTCCCAGAAAGGATAGAATGTCTGTTGTCCTGTCGCCTCCTCCACAATGATCCTGCTGCCTCAAATATAGAGAAGGACCTGATCCTGTCTCCAGGGCTTAAGAGAGCATCAGTGGCCAGTCCAGTCAACTTCTCTACATGGGGGCCAACTTGCCCTTTGCCTCAGGCTGCAAACCCTCTTGGACTGGGCTTCCTGAATGTTCTTTCTTGAAATAAGGTGTGTGTCTTGTGTTGTCAAATCGAAAGCGACTTACTACGACCCTCGTTTCCAAGGTAAGTGATATATTTAAGGAGTGGTTTGACCAGTTTGACTCCCCCCAGTGAGGTTCCATGGTTGAGCGGGGATTTGAGCCCCAACCTCTGAGACCTAGTCTGTCATTCTATCCACCACACTGGGAACCCACCTGAACTAAGTAGACAATTTAATAGGTGCCTGAATGTCCAGCCAGTCCAGCCCAAGAGATATGGGGCATGAGGCAATGGACAAGATGGCGCCCATGTCTAGAAGTTGACTGGATTTAGGATCACACTCTTGTCACTTGACAAACAGGGATATCAACCTCTCCTTCTTACCTGATCTGACCTTGGTGTTACCATGTGAATTGAACTGAAATTAAAGACAGTTAAGGCCTGTCAGCTGCACTATAAATAGTGCCTACCTTCACAAGGTTCCCGGTGATGCCGGTGGCGGCGGCCTGCCCCCGTGCGCGCACCCAGCCCCACAAGCTTCCCAGCGGTGAAAAAACATGGGGCGAAGGAGGGGGGGAGGGGCAGGCCAGCCAGCCACGGGTCACTCAGAATCTCCTGAAGGGCCGGATTTGGCCCCCGGACTGGACTTTGGGCAGGCCTGCCATAGACAATACAATACAATATAATAGATAAGCACAAATAAGTAAAAACATAATAACTAGTAAACAACATATATCGAAAACATTGGACAGGAGCAAGATGGGCTGCAGATAAAAACAGAACAAAATACGTAATAGCAATCATTAGTAGAACAGATTAATATGCAGGGAAAGCCTTTTGGAAGAGGCACGTCTTTAGATGTTTCTGAAAGACTGGGAGGGAAGATGCCTGACAGATTTCAGGAGGAAGTTGGTTCCAGAGCCGAGGGGCTGCCACTGAAAAAGCCTGATTTCTCATCAAAGATTTACGGGTCTCCTTCAGCAACGGCACCCTCAAATGTCCTGCCTGAGATGATTGGATGTTACGGACAGTATTTTGTGGCAGGAGCCATTCTGCCAGATAGTTCTGGTCGCCGTGAGGAAATTCAGGTGCAGAGCCACACATTTCTCCACCAACACGTTTCGTTTAGATGTCGTAACCACAAGTTCATGGGTAGTAGTGATGATGACAAGGACGTAAGACTGGCTCGGCTCACTTTGCTGCCTGAGTCAAAGAAGAAATCGCACTTCTTCCCACAATGAGATTAGACAGCAGATTCAACCATACCTGTAGGGAGCAGGCTAACTGAGGGGTGTGCATTAATTTACTTCAGGCGTGTCCAAACTTCAGCCCTCCAGATGTTTTGGACCACAACTCCCACAGTCCTTTGCCATTGGCAATACAAGCTTGGAATTCTGGGAGATGTGGTCCAAAACATCAGGAGGGCCAAAGTTTGGACATGACTGCTTTACTTCTATCCTCTTGTAGGCTTCTTCTCAGCACCAGTTACCTGAAATAAGGTAGGGCATGGCCAGCCCTGCAGCCACAGAAAGAATGAAGCAAAACACAGTGTTTGCACTGCAGAAAAGCCACAGTTTTCATTATCTCAAATGGACAAGCCACAACCTCTTAATTGCCCTGAGCATCTGTGTCTGTAAATGAAGGAGGATCTTTGCTCCTGGTGGGTTCCCTACAGCAGCAGCCGGGACAACAACAATAACGATCAAAATTAGTCGGGGCAGATCAGATCAGTGTGACAGAAGGATCCCAGCTGGACTTCGGTGGATTTGGTCGGCGTTGAGAAAACATTTTGCGGAGTCCTCTGTAACTAATAATTATCCTACTTAATTATTTCTAAGGTTGACAGCTCGCTTTTCACTTTAAGCGGCTGTTTCCAAAGTGCTGCACACCATAAAATCACAGAACAATCAGTTTAGAAAAACATACAATAAATAACATAATAAAAACAGAAGATCAGACAATTGCCAGAACAGCTGATATTAGGCAGCTAAAAACAAACAATCCACAAACAAAACCACCACCACCACAAAGGCACGGAATCAACCTAATGTGACAAGACAGCAGATAAACAGAAAAGGAAAACAATTTAGTATGACTATTCCAGTGCAGTTCTACAAGGCCACCTCTGCTAAAAACGTCTAGGTAATTGAGAAACTTTAATCTAGAACAGGGCTGTCCAACTTTGAACAGGACAAGGTCTACTTTTTCTGGATGAAAGTGCCTGAGGGCTACTACACTAAAACCTCTACTTATGAGTTTTATCTGTTCCAAGTATATGCTCATAAGTAAAAAAAATTGTAAGTAGAGCAACAGGGTGGAGAATTTATCCCCTCACATTTTTGATGGTTGGCGGGCTACTTTTGAACCCTCCACGGGCTACTGGTAGCCCCCAGTCTACCAGTTGGGCAGGCCTGATCTAGAAGAACAGATCACTTGTGAATCGCTAGATCAGTGGTTCTCAACCTGTGGGTCCCCAGATGTTCCTGGACTGCAACTCCCAGAAACCCCTTCCAGCACAGCTAGTAGGGGAGGCTTCTGGGAGTTGCAGTCCAGGAACATCTGGGGACCTACAGGTTGAGAACCACTGCTCTAGATGCTGTTGGAGTTCTGCTCCCATCAGGCTTAACCAGCATAGCTAAGGTTGAAGGGTTATGGTAACTGTAGTCCTGAAACATCTTGCCCATCACTGATTGTAGAATAGAACCATAGAATCATGAAGTTGGAAGAGGTCTCTAAATAAAATAAAGAAATAAATAAGGCCACTGAGTCCAAACCTCCCCCCCCTCCACTCAATGCAAGAATATAAATCAAAAGATACCTGCCTGGTGGTTGTCTAAATTTGCTTCCCAAATCTGAAGTCTCCCATCACTGCTGTAGTGTGTCTCTTTGAAACCCTTGCAATTTGCTATTCAACAGTTTTATCCACAGCCTCTCTTTAGCTGAGCGGTCAGTAGTAGACTTCAACTAACCTGTTCCTTTTAGTTTTCACCACAGCTACATTGATCTGGATGCTTCCAAGGGGGCAGCAAAACTCCTTCTCCTGTATTTCTCTGCATCATCCAGTTCAATGCACCAGAGAAACATCAGACTTTGTTTTTGGTTTGGCCTTTTTGGGGCCAAGTGGTTAAGGTGCTCCAGGAAGACAATAATGCTGGATTCCAGCACAGAGAGACTCACCTGAAACGGGGTCCATCCATTTGGTGCCGTGACATTGGCCTCATTGTAAGTGTCTTTGCTGTTCCCCCTGTGAGACTGGCAACTGCTCTACACCCCCCTTCCTCATGGAAACGGTGACCCCAATGACATCACAGTACAGAGTAGACCAGGTTTGGTGCTACGGCCAACCACCTTGTCAGGACCGGCCTGGAAATGTGCCAGGGTGAGGCAGCCACTCCCGATCGCAGAGGTGATTCTTCCTGCAAATTGTGTAACATGCGTTCTGCCCTGTGCCCTCTAAACCAGAGTGCCTTCCTCAGTTACAGTGTAGGATGCTGTCCCACTGTCAGTGCTGAAGGAAGATCAGCATGCCAGTTGGATTGGCTTCTGCATATGGAATGGACAGCACCATTTTGTTCCTTGTGCTGGGAGCAAAATGTGTTGGGGCAGCCCTGATTTCCCTGTATGTGCCTCACATGCTTCACTAAAAGAGATCAACAGAGCCCTAAACAGCTTGGATCTTGGTTACCACGGAGAACTTCTTCTCCCTTGTAGCAATTTCCAGTCATTTTGAGAGGGCACTTCTCTCTCAGCGCTGCTCTACTCTGGTCTGAAGTGGGCCTGTTAGCATCTGGGCACTTGCTATGTGGAATGCTCTTTCCTCAGAAATATGCCAGGTGTATACTGTTTTGTTTCAGGGGCAGGTGGAAAACACCCATCCGAGCGACTGCCGTCATTCAACATTGACTTGAAGACACACAACTATTAGCTCACCTTTACAACCCTCCTCAACTAGAACGCAAACAAGTGGAAAGAAATTTGCAAGATTCACTAAAATAAAGTAAAAGCAGCCTGAAGCGCAAAAATAATATAAACATCAGTCATGCCTGCAAGCATTTGAAATAGCACAGTCAATGGGACAATGGCATTTTTAACATATTTTAATTGCATTATTGTATTGTATTGCATTTTAATGTTTTAATTGCTTTTAATTGTTCATTTTAATTTTGAATTGTGAGCCACCCAGAGACCTTCGTGTAGTGGGTAGCATATAAACTGTATAAACAAACAAACAAACAAACAAACAAATAAATAAACAAATAAATAAATAAATAAATAAATAAATAAATAAATAAATAAATGTCTCACACACTCACACAAAGAGACACACTTTTAGTGTGTGTGTGTGTGCACATCAATTTTAAACTTCCTTGCAGATGATTTTCTTGCTGAGAACCGCCCAGAGTTCCTTCAGAAAGTTGGGCAGTATATAAATATAAATGAATAAATGAATAAATGAAGACCAAAGACCAGGTGAAGAAAATGCCAATAACACTAACACAAACACATCATGCACAGCAACCTGGAGTAAGCCGCAACTAATGGAGGCCTGCGGAATTAGCACAGTTCTTCAAATACCATTGAGTCAGTGAGTCTACTCTAGTTACAACTTGGATGCCAGCCAATGGAACCTCCGGCGTTACTCGGAGGGCAATGAATCTGGCCACCCAGCCTTGAAATCATATCTGGATGGTCTTGTTGAGCCGAAACCATGATGGGAATGTCAAGAACGGTTAACAGAATTATTATACCAACCTCACAAACTGTGAAGGCCTGCTGCATTGGGGGGGGGGATGAAAGTTCCTACTTCAAAGAGAGATGCCACAGGAGAGAGATCCTGGGGGAAATCTGAGAGACCATAAACACATCCCAGTTTGTAGAGTTAATAATTTATTTGACTCTCTTAAAGTTAGAATGCATGCTGTTGGGATTTTTCAGTAATTGAACCCTATTAGCCTCTGTGTGTTTGGATTTCTGGTTTCCTGTTCCTCTCTGCCCTGTTTACCAGCTAGCTATCTTTCTTCTTGAAAGTATATGCAGGTCAACAACCCACTTTAAGAGCAGTGTGGGAAAAACACACACACACAACTGCTTCAGAGAGGTGGCCAGATGTCTTTACATAAAGTATTCAGAGAGAGAGAGAGAGAGAGAAAGGTCAATAGCACATGTAGGAGTCTGGCTGATGTTGTGATTGTTATATTTTCTTCTTTTCTTCTTTCTTCTTCTTCTTCTTCTTCTTCTTCTTCTTCTTCTTCTTCTTCTCCTCCTCCTCCTCCTCCTCCTCCTCCTCCTCCTCCTCCTCCTCCTCTCATTCTTCTCTTGCTCCTCCTCCTCCTCCATCTCCTCCTCCATCTCCTCCTTTCCTCCCTCCTCCTCCTCTTCTCTTCCTCCTTCCTTTTCATCTTTTCTTCTCCCTCCCTCCCTCCTCCCCCTTTCTTCTTCTTCTTCTCCTCCATCTCCTCCATCTCCTCCTTTTCCTCCTCCTCCTCCTCCTCCTCCTTCCTCCATCTTCTTTCTTCTTCTCCTCCTCCTCCTCCATGTTCTCCTTCTCCTCCTCCTCCTCCTCCTCCTTTTTCTTCTTCCTGATCTTTGCTGGTGAATAAGAGTCTAATAGGCATTAACTCGAGCCAAAACACTGATGAATGAGAGTGACATTGCGAATGTGATCCATATTTCATCAGGGCAGAGAAAACCTGGGCTCAAATCTCCACTCACCCTTGGTGTTCGCTGAGCCACTCTGGGTTTCCTGGTGGTTTTTCCAGACTAAACGGCCATATCGTTGTGTGGCTGTGGAGATCAAGCACACATAGAAAAGCAACCGCTACTCCACAGGGGTAATAGTCTCACTATCCCATAATTTTGGCATAGAGGATGTAAGTTTTGTCACCTTGATTTCAGAGATTCAGGAGTTCAAATCTCCACTCTGTCACAGAAACTTTTGGGGTAGCAATGGTAAGCCACTCTCATATACCCCGGCTTTTACATGACCCCTAAAATCCGCTGCAAAATGCTTGCAGAGGCGGAGCATAGAATTGTTTTCCCACCAGCAGCGGACTTTAAAAACAAAGTACGACCACGCCCACTTAAGCGTGCCCCAGCGAATTTTACAAGTACCTGGTCTGGAGGAGGTAAAATCCATGTTGCTGTTCCTTGTTGCTGTTTTAAAGCATTGCATGCCTGGCCCTCCTCCGCTTTTTGTTTGTTTTTGTTAGGTTCCCCCCCCCCCTTTTAATAGACAGGAATCCTAATGGGCTGGAACAATTAGCTGCTGCCCAGATGAGCCTGCATTTTTTTCTCTTTCCCCTCACCGCAGACAGAAGCAATAGAAATCAGAGTGCTGGGAGGTGGGAACACAGGAAGCAGAACAAAAACCACGTTGGGGGGGATCTGCATTTAAGGGCCTTTTCACACGACCCCTAAGATCTGCTGGCCACTTAAATTCGGACCAGAGATCTTAGGGGTTTGTCGCTGTTCCTGCGTTCCCACCCCCTCTGCACTCCTGGCTGCTGGCTGCGTGAGGGGAGGGAGAAAAAAAGGAAGAAAAGAATGCCGCTCACCTCTGTTCTGCCGTCCCGGCACTGCATTCAGATCTCTTAAAGGGGCGGGGGGCAAAAAAAGGAACAAACAGAAGCAAGGAGAGCCGGGCAGTCACTACTGTTATATCCGCATCAGGAATTTTCACCTCCAGAGAGCAGGTACCTGAAAAGTGCGCTGGGACGCGCTTAGGTGGGCGTGGTCGCACTTAATTTTCAGTAAACTCCGGAGCTGGTGGGTAAACAATTTTAAGCTCCGGAGCTGGGAGCCATTTGCGGCGGAGTTTAGGGGTTGTGTACAAAGGGCCTAAGTTGCCTGCAGATTTTAGGGGTCATGTAAAAGTAGCGAGGCTCCAGGTCTCTGGTTGTGGAGCCAGAGGTTGGGTGTTTGATTCCCCATGGTGCCTCCTTGAGAGGAGTGGTTCTCTGTGATCCATGAGGCCCCTTCCAGCCATGTAGTCAAAAGCTACTTTACTATTTAAAAGATCCAATTAGGGTCCACAGGCCAATTAGCTATATTTGGGGTCACTAGAAAGTGAACCCCCTGCGTGAGCAGGGCACAACGGAGAGGCCTAGCCTCATATATTCACAAGGAAGTTGAATGCCACTGAAACCCAGGTGGCATTCTTGAGAGTCGTTGGTTAACTAGTTTTTCTGGTCTTTCTATACAGGGCAGTTAACAGTGACCTGACGTGCATAAATTTAATAGAGGAAGCGTCTCCCATTCTTTGATCTCAACGCAGTTAAAAGCACAAAATGGCTCATCACATTCTCTGCCAGGAGCCTGGGACGTAATGAGATTTGCCATCACATTTCAAAGCAAATTTGGAAGGTCTCATAATTCATGCAAAAATATTTGTAGGAATGGGGAGAGAGGTACAAAGGGCCTCATTGATGAATGAAATATCTCAGGCTGGCGGAGTCAGGTTAAGATTTCACATGAATTATGCACCAATAGTTAAAGACTGGACAAGTTACTTTTTTAGGCTATACCGTCCCGAATCTCCCAGGCAGCACCGCTAGAAATGGAAGCTTCCAGAACCCCTCCAGTCACACACAAGTGGCTGTGCCTAGCTAGTGAATTCTGCGCCACGAAAATGACGTTTTCCAAAATGGGATGGGACGCAGGGCAGGAAGATAAATAATGACCTACATTGAAAAAGAGAAGTCTTGAAAGGAGAACAATTTTGATGTGGAACATTTGAAAATCCTCCAGAACCAATATATTAAACTCTTTGTTTGATTTTCTTAAAATCAGAATGCATGCCATTGGAATCCTTTGATAAATGAAACCTTTGGGGCTACTTGTGTTTTTTGATGTTGCTGGCATTGCTTTGCACTGAGTTATGATTCTCTGCCCTTTCGCTGTTTACTAGCCATCCTTCTTCCTTGAGAGCGCATGGTGGTCAAGCAGCCATTTGTTTTTTTTTAAATTCTTTTACAAGAAGGAAGGAATGGATGCTTGGGAAAAATGGCAGGATGCTATAATAACAATAAAAGGTTCAGAGTGGGAGGAAAAAACAGTGATGTGTGCATAGAGTAGCCTGCCTTATACATAAGCAAATAAGCAATATTGATGCAGAAGGGGATGATGGGTTCAAACTGGGCAGAGCAGAGCTCACAGATGTTACTGTCTGGGATTACAGAGCCCAGAATCCCCACCCCAACCCCACCAATAGCAGCTGGCTGGGGAACCTAGAGAGTTTATCGAATTATGGGGTACAGGTACACTCTTGTACAGCTGACAGGGTGATGTCACCCGGTCACTCTCTTTCCTTCCTCACAACCTACCTCGTAGGACTGTACTGTAGTACAAATGGAGTTTTCCATTGTTCTTTGGGAGCTCAATTTAAAAAGATGAGGTGACTTGGTGGTGAATCTTCAGCACTCCAGATGTTTTGGACCACAACTCCCAGAATTCCAACCCTAGACTGCCAATGACAAAGAACTACGCGAGTTGTGGTCCAGAACATCTGGAGTGCCGAAGGCTTTCCACCACTGAATGAGAAAGTTATTTATTTATTTAAAATATTTTTGTTATCCCACCTTTCTCTACCACAAGTCCCTGGAGAACCTGCTGAGGGGGCAAAGAGGTCACCCGGTCCCGGTGTCCTCATTCAAGTGTGGCATCTTGCAATCCTCTTTAAACTATGAAAAAAATCATATTGAGGTTTGCAAATCAGGGAGTCTTCTTTCCTCCCCTATGTTGGTCATGCACAACCTCCTTTTTTGGTGATCGTTCAGCGGCTGCTCCTGGACCCTAACACCAACAAGTTGGTACAAAGCAACAAAGCACCCCAGGCTCGGATGTTGTCTCCCCTCCCCTTTATGGGAGGCAGCTTGGAGGGGTTTGGTGTCACGTGCTGCCCCGAGAACTGCATGACAAGCAACGCCCGGGAAAAATCCCCAAGCTGATCTGGGTCAGCAGGAACCAAACCGTAGCTGAAACCTGGCATGCCCTGCCCCGGGAGTGCTGAGCTGCACCAGTGGTCCTGAACCCAGCCGGTTAGAGAGATCAAGGGCCTGGGCTGGCTTGCAGATAGAGGGAGGGAGGTCACAGGAGATCCGTGGAGGGAAAGATGATACAGGCACAAATAAGAGCCAGCCCCGGGTTAGTGCGGATCAAAGCCTCTCCGAGGCTGTTCAAAAGGATATAGGCCCACTCAGGAGATGGAGTTGCAAACTACATTTGGCCTTTTAAGAACACGTTAGAATTAGCACGCCCCGGTGGCGGTCCCCTTTGACACGAGTTCAAATTCAGATGGGAGGGGTGCCTACCGGTTCTTCAGCTACTTGCACCCCTTTCCTGTGCCCTCCTCCCCCCCTTTCTTGGCAGCATGCCGGTATTCTTTCCACTGGCAGAAACTAATCCGTCGGAAGAGAATGCTTCACTTTTATGTCGCACATTTCAAATGTTCAAAGAACTCAGCGGACCTTCTGTCATTCATCTCAGCTTTGGAAAAGGATATCAGACACAATTTCCTGGAGGACAAGGGCCTCTATCAGAGTGATTAGCTGCAATTGCAGAATGGAACCTGCATCACTATGTGAAGTCTATCTTCAGTCACCAGCTGCTTCTGGCAAACAAGAAGGGCTCTCTCCTTCCTGTGTTGCTGGTGACCTTCTCCTGTCTTTCTCTCTCTCTCTTTCTCCGTTTGCTTTTACACAACCCCTAAAATCTGAGGCAAAGGGCTCCCATATGCGGAGCTTAAAATTGTTTTCCCACCAGCTGGGGACTTTAAAAAAAATTAAGTATGACCACGCCCACCTAAGTGCGCCCCAGTGTATTTTACAAGTACTTGGACTCCGGAGGTAAAGGATTTTCCGATGCGGATTATAAAGCTGTGGATGCCGGGCTCTCTTCGCCTTCTGTTTGTTTTTGTTATCCTCCTGCCCCTTTGACAGCCTGGAATCTCTACAGGGCTGCTCTGAGGAGCGGGGGTGAGCCTGCATTCTTTTCTCTCTTTTTTTCTCCCTCCCCTCACCGCAGACAGGAGCAATGGAGTGCGGAAGGGTGGGAACACAGGAAACAGAACAAACCCCCATGATCTCTGGTCCAAATTTAAGTTGCCAGCGGATTTTAGAGGTCGTGTAAAAGGGTTAGGGTTAGGGTTAGGGTTAGGTTTAGGGTTAGGTTTAGGGTTAGGGTCTGTCTGTCTGTCTGTCTGTCTGTCTGTCTGTCTGTCTCTCTCTCTCTCTCTCTCTCTGTGTGTGTGTGTCTTTTTGCTGATACTGGATTTGATTATTTTTGTGTGTCCGTATGTGTATGTGCCTTCTCTTTGCTGGATACTGAATTTGATCATTTATTTATTTTTGACTGGAGCCAGAAATGCAAATTTCATTAAAACATCCATCATCAGCATCATCCCTTGCAATAATCCCAGTTTTTTTTTTTTTAATCACACGGGGGTGCAAGAGCTGGGGATTCTGCGACTCTCCAATATTTCCACAGGGGGGAATGAATGCAACCCGTGGGTCCTAAAAGCAGCCATGCCCTTGCACGAGTAAAGCTGCATCATGCAAGGAAATTGCATCGAATGCTGAAATTCTCCTCTTTGTGCTATTTTGAGAGGCAGCACTAGGAACATGGGGGCCTGGTCTGGACTGTCTCTGGTGGGAACAGCCTGCAAGGTGGTGTCCCAAGGTTCACTCGTTGAACTGATCAAAGCTGCGTAGACCATTTCAGTTCTTCCCAGAAACTGCCTTAAAAAAGCAAAATGAAAACAATTTGGAGTACTTTACTCCAAATAATGCCTTATAACCTCATCCTTCCAAAGGCAAATAACCCTCTTTTTGCTTTTTAATTATATCCTCATCCTTCCAAACGGTTTGCTGAAATCTGTACAACATAAAAAATTCCAGAGATAGGGAAATTTGTTCTATGGGGAAAACCCAACATAAAAATGGGATTACTTCATTTTTGCATTGCTTTTTAATTAAAGGAAATTTTGCTCAACCTAATTTCATTTGGAATGATCTTTTTACTGTATTTTGTTCACAACTGCCATTTACAGTGGAAAACCTGTAGGTACTCTGAGTCTGCCAGCAGAAGTGGGTGGCATTGCAAGAGAAATCACATGGGTTGCAAAATGCAAAACAAAACAAAACAGTGTGATCCCCATGTGTGATTCCTGTTTTTCACTTTTTTTAGAAGTGAAAACTGCCACGGCTTTTGGTTTTTCTTTTGTTCTTAAGTGATGTCATTGGTTGTACTGTGTTCTTTTACACGATTGCGCACGCTCCGAGGGCCTTAACCATCAGATGACTCATACATGAAATAAATAAAACAAAACCTTTGGGTTCTTTTTTTCAAACACTGTTCGTTCCTAACCAGAAAGCACCAGAACTTCATTTTAAAAACAAAATAATTGGAGGCACACTGAGCAAAGGCAGGGAGTGCGACCCTCCCAAGATAGGAGAAGCTGCTGTTAGTGCCATACAGATTCTTGCTGCCTGTAACTTTCTGTTATCCTTCTTTCTTTCCTGCTAGCAGTCAATTTCTCTTTGTTTTTTGATCTGAAATGTAGCACGGATCCTGGCTGTTTGAGCGTCTGAGATGCAAGAGATGTTGCAGCCCACGCGGAAACTCTCCTAGGTGGATGAAATTCCATGTCTGTGCTTCCCTGTGCTTCACAGGGTTGGGGAATAAATATATATATATATATTTTAAAAAGCTGACTTCATTCAGTTGCAATCAAGAGCTCCATGTGACCCCCAGGAAGATGACATCATCCTCATTCTAAACCCCACTCCTTCTTGCCTCTTTTAAAGGGGCAGTGAGAATTTATGTGTCCAGGTTTCCTTTTGAAAAGAAACAAAACAAAACTGCACAGCTCTTTTTATAAGAGGAAGTCAGAACCTTGCCTCCCTGCCTCACAACCCGGGGAAGCAGAAAACAGACTCGCCCTGTGCTGTCTGGGTTTGGCAATAATTGTATGGCACATTGAACCTAAGAAGAGCCCTGCTGGATCAGGCCAAAACCCATCTAGTCCAGCTTCCTGAATCTCTCAATGGCCCCACCAAATACCTATGGGAGCACATGGCATGACTAAAGACCTGTCTCCTGACACCGCTCCCCGGCACCTGGCATTTTGAGGTATCGAAAGACCACTGGGTTGAGGACACCTGTTTCAGTCAAGCAAATCATGGAAAACAAGGGTATCAGTGGCTATCATTCTGGATGCCTAAGGACAACCTCCAGGTTGGAGAGAGAGGCAGGATATCACTCAACACCATTTGCAGGGAATCGTAAGCAGGTGAAAACATCTGCTTGGGAATACCCTGAAGCAAACAGTGAGCCACTGTGTGAGACAGAATGCTGAACTGGATGGGCTGTGGCCTGTTCCAGCAAGGCTGTCCTTATGTAATCCATGTATTCTGATAAATCAAATGAAAACATAGCTGCGGCCTTGGCATTATTTCTGGATGCATCCCCGGTACTGTGAGCGCCACAAGACTCGTATGTGGAATTTCCTACCGGCCAAGGCAAGGCTGGCCCATTTCCTCTTGTCCTTCTGCCAGAGGGTGAAGTGCTATTATTATTCTTTATTTCAGGCAGGCTTCCAGCCATTGACTGGCTGTTGGGGACAGGGCTTGGCAGTCTGTTGCTCTACCTCTCTTCGGAAGGCATTTTAAAATTATATTTTGAAACATGGCTTGAGAGTTGGGTGTTTCGTTTAATTCAGTCTTCCCAGGCGACACTGTTTTAATAACATTTTTTTCCTGCATTACAATTGTGAGCTGGTAGGAGTCCTGTCTTTGGGAGGAGGCGAAAGGATATAAAGCCAATACACCAGATGGGAGTGGGAAACAACTGACCTCCCAGATGCTCCAGAGTACCACACTTTTTAGAGACCCACCAGGGATGGACAGCTCCCTTTCTGTGCAAGCTTGATAGCTCTCACCAAGGGGGTTCAACAGTCCCACACTTAAAATTCCTATTCCATGCTCTCCTTGATCCAGTGGCTGATTTCAAACACATCCATCTCAATACTGGAGCGCCCTCTAATGTCCACCGGCCTGCCCGCTTTCTATGTGTGTGTGTGTGTGCTGTGTCGTTACAGTCGTGACTGACCCTTTGTTACTCCATGTCCATGGAGTTTTCTTAGCAGGAATACTGGAGTGGTTTGCCAGTTCCTACCCCAGGCGCCTACAGCACCTGGTATTCCCTGGTGGTCTCCCATCCAAGTACTAACCAGGGCCGACCCTGCTTAGTTTCCAAAATCAGGCGAGATCGGATGTACTTAGGGCATCTAGGCAGCTTGCCCGCTTTCTATACCTGTTCACTAACGGCTCTTCCAGGCGGGAGAAAAGTTCTTCTCCATTTCATCCCAGTTCATTCCTGTTTGTGGTGGATAAGGAAGGGGCTGGCTGCGATTCACATTTATTTCTCTCCGTCCTGCCACCTTCCCAGCTGCACTTGATGGTTCACCAAGGCCTCTTCTGTCACTGTTTCCAGACTTTGGAACTCCCTGCCACAGGATACTGGGCCCATCCTTATTTTGCTTCTCTAAGCAGGCAAAATCTATCTATCTATCTATCTATCTATCTATCTATCTATCTATCTATCTATCTATCTATCTATCTATCTATTTTTATATTTATTATACCGCCAGATTTTCCCAAACGGGAACTCAAGGCGGTTAACAAATGTAAAACATCACAATATGAAATTAAAGAAATAGTAAATGGTTCCAGAGAATGGACATAAAAAGAATGAACAGCCAACAGTGGAACCCAAAGTTAAAAGGAAAAACTAGCAAACGACTCAAGATAATGATACTGACACTAAAGGAGGATATTAAAGCAAGATGGCAAGAAGGAAAAATGGGCGGAAATAAAACACACGATCCCTATTCAAGTAATAAATCAAAATAGTAAATCAGTAAATCAGTCAAAGACCTTTCTCTATGGGCAAGGTTTCCCTTAGCAACTGGATGCCTGAGCCGGGTTTTTAACTGGCTCGTTGTGCCTTGACTGCTTTGACTGTTTCGGTGTTGCTTTTGTTTACTCTGTTTTAGTACGGTATTACTTTGATTTTCTTTTTTAGTATTTGTATACTCACGGTTGTTAGCTTTCATTGCTGTCTTTTAAACTTGTCCCTGCCAGCAGCATTCCCTTCTCCAACTGACCCTCACATTGGGTAATATGCTCTGTTCACAACTAGTATGTTTGTACTTTGGTCAGAGGTAGGGGAAGAAAGGAAGAAAGTAGATGCAGGAGCAATGCAAAGGGAAGAAGGGAAGGCAGATCCTTGCTGTAGCACAACGTGATGTGTCTCTCCCCCCATACAGACACAACAAACACAGACCAAACAGAAACACCTTCAAACAATTTTTATGTAGGTAGGTAGGTTTTTTATTTTATACCACCCATCTGGCTGAGAAGGCCGCTCTAAGCGGTTTACAAGACAATATAATAAGTAACAACTCTGCACAACATCATAAGTAGCAACTTAATAAGACGAAATATGAAAAATAACATAGTAACTGAAATCAAATTGACATCAACAAAGATGGACAGAATATAACATCAACTAATTCAACAACATATTGTATTATATTTAGCAACATATACACACACACACACACACACACACACACACACACACACACACACACACACACACACACACACACACACACAATCCCATTTTGCTGAGGCCATGCCTAACTTTGTAGACAAGAAACTGGGAAGACCTCCTAAACCTAAACCATGCTTGCCTGTCCTCATGGATGGCCAACAGTGCAGTAATTGGATCTCGCCAACGTTTAGCAATTTTTTATTTGAATATTTTACCCTACTTTTCTCCTTGGAAAAGGACCCAAGGTGGCTGACAATAATGTGGGATAATATACAGTCCAGAACATTTAAGACATATTCAAGTTGAGAACATGGAGCTTGAAGAGGCATTAAAAGGTAACATTAGAGCTACAAAGAGCACACAAGAAGAAAATAAAAATCCATTGTGATGGGTGAAAAGCAACATGGAAAACACTCGTGTTTTGACTTCAGTAATTTGTGTTAGGATCGACCATGCAGGGTGGGGCACATGGGAGTTGAACCCAGAGTGTTGGGAGGGCCCGTTTACACACTTTCGCTTTGGTAAAGTGCTGATCCTGGAATATGCAATCATTTTTTAATCCTTTTGGGGTAGAAACAACGAACACTGGAAAGTAAATATGCATAGATTTGATCCTGGACTACTACTTCCAGAATTCCTCCCGCAGAACAGCTTTCTCGGGAATTCTGGGAATTGTAGTCCAAATCCCCCCACACACACATACATCAGTAGCTTTCTAATTTACTCCCAATTATCTGGAAAGAACGCCTAACAGGGCTTCCTTCCAAGTAAACTTAATCCTCCCCGCTGGAATGAACAGTACGTATTGTATTCTTTTTTTTAAAAAAATTCATGCGCACAGAGCATGCGCACAGCCCTCTCCTAGCTGCGCCCCTAAAGAGCCTGCGCACCAAACCGACACGCCGTTCTGATGTGTGTGTGGGGGGGGGAGCGGCCTTCGCCTTGCGCACGCGCACAGAAGGGCGGCCGCGTTCGCTCTCGCCGTTGTACTACCGCGCACGCGCGGGCGGCACGGGTGTCGTCGGGAGCGCCCGGGGGGGGCCCCGCTTGGCTCCGTCTGCGCCTGCGCAGGAAGGGTCCTGTGGCCAGAGGGGACTGGGCTGCCCCTCCCCAAATCCGGAGGAACCGGTGAGTGCCGGGGCGTGCAAAGTATTATGGGAAAAGGGGCAGCTTTCTTCCCCCCCCTCCTCTTGGTCCCTGTGCCTTTTTCCTTCCCCGCCCCCCCACTAACACCACCGCAGTGCATTCTGGGATTGCGGGTTCTCCTTATGGTCCGCTAGTTGCAAAGCATGATGGGATCGGGCTCTTTCTGCACCCCCCCAGCACCCCCCCACTGGCACAGAGCCTGGTGGGTGGCCAGGAGCTTTGGTCTCTCCCCACCTCTATTCTCGGAGATTATGGGCTGGGAGCCATGTAGTGACAACAGCTCCCATCATCCCCCCCTCTCTCTCCTCTGCCCGACGGAGACTCCCAGCAGCCTCTTCCTCCCCCACCCAAGGTCCTGGTTTTGATTTACAAAACCCTCCACGGCTTGGGACCTGAATACCTGGCGGAGCCGATCTTCCAAAGATCAGAAGAACATCGCAAGCCTTCTCATTTTGGGTGGCCAAGCCCAGGGAGGCTAGGAAATCGATTACAGTGGACCCTCGTATAGCAAACGGTTTGTATAACATAAAATCTGTACAACATAAAAAAATTACGGAGATAGGGGAAATTTGCTTAACAGAATCGCCTATGGGGCAAATCCGTACAACATAAAAATGGTCGCGATTAGGGATTACTGCGTTATCATTGCATTCCTATGGGAAATTTGTATAAAAGAAAATTTGCTTAACAGAATTTCATTTGGAACCAATTAAGTCCTTTATACAAGGTACCACTGTACTTGAAACTGAGCCTTCTCTGTGGCTGGCCCCGCACTCTGGAACCATCTGCCAAGTGAGATGTACCTGCCTGCCTTCAAAAAAGTGCTTAAGACCTTGCTTTTTAGAGAAGCATTTGGTGAACTTTACGTTTTTTCTTGTTCCACCATCTTGCCAAGTACTTATTTCTATTTTTGTTATTTGTTTTATTGTGTGTTTGTTTGTTTTTTGTTTTCTTCCTCTTTGTTGTTAACCACCTGGAGTTCCTTTGGGAAGACAGGTGGTATAGAAATAAATAAATAAATATAAATAATTTTTTTGGGGGGGGTCATGGGCTGTGACTTCTGCCCCCATCCCAGGTATGTCCACCATGCAAGAGGAAGAGGAGGAATCTGAAGCAACCTCGGTGTCTTCCGGAAACAGCGGCCCTCCAACCCCATCTGCCAATGGATATCCAGGTACAGAGACTCAAAAGGGTCAGGTCACTGGTAAGTGTGCCTGGTGCAGAGGTTGGGAAGAGGTGTTTTCCCTGCTTTTGCAACACCAGAAGCCTTCAGGACCGGTGTGGCTGTCTTCACGGGGTGGTGGGGTGGTGGTGGTAGTGGCATTTCAGAAGCAGCAGTCCAGAAATAATGTTCTCAAGCTCTGGGACTCCATGGGATGTCATAAAACGGTTGGCCTGTATAAGTCTGGACCTGAACAGAGGGGAATCTTAAACGGTTGGCATTTGATCATGATGTTCAAGGAACCTGAAGGTAGGTTCAGCTGTGCAGTCTGTCATGTGTCATTGCCAATGAGGAGACCACTTCTGAGCATGTTAGAAGCATATTTCCACCTGCACTGAAAAACGGCTGTAGTCTGTTTTCCTTTTTGTGTTTTTTTTTGGGGGGGGAGAATAACCACACTTCTGGATTGGATGCTGCCTCCAAGCCTCAGGGCCTCCCTGGAAGTGTGTTTTAGAACGAGTCTTTTTGTCTTTTCCAAATGGAATTGGCAGGTTGCTTCCTTCTGTTTTAGATTTGACTTTTGAGGGCTTTGCAAAATGTTGCCTTTTGAAAATGTGGAATGTCACAAGTGTGTGTGTGTGTGTGTGTGTGTGTGTGTGTGTGATTTTTCTGCACCGTGGTTGGAGGGCTGAGGTGGATCAGCTGGGGGAGGAGGTTTAGAACGTTCCTGTTGGACCCCCCCCATTCTTCCAGCCATCTTGGGCAGCGGGATTTGAAATCCAAAATAGTTTCCCCAGAGCTCTGCTGGAGGTGTTGTGTTTGTGTATCTCACTGTAGTTTTCCTTTCCTGCAGGCCCCCGGAGCAAGGAGCCCCAAACCTCCATCGGAGAGCTGGTTGAGGATAGTGGAGAAGCTGGGCAGGAGAGGCTAAGCTCCTCCCAGGCTTCCAGTCCCGAATGGCACGAATGCCCCGAATGCGGACGAGGCTTTGGCACTTCGCGGGCCCTGAAGGTGCACCGCAGCTACCACGTGGGCCGCAAACGGCCCCACAGCGGCTCCTCTTCGTCCAAGCCGCCTCCGCCTGTGATCTTACCCAGTAACTCCGACGACTGGGAAGGGCAAACGGCCCCGGCTTCCGGCCGGGGAAGAGCTTTTCACTACATCTGTGCCGAGTGCGGCCTGGGCTTTGCCTCTCCTGCCACCCTGGAGGGCCATCGCTGTGAACGGGGCTGGCGCCAGAGCCCCCCGGCACCTCCCCGCGCCAAGGCTCCGTCGAACCCGGCTCCCAAGGAAGCCAACGGGGATCAGGACACGGAGGGGGCCGACGGACCGTACCACTGCACCGAGTGCTCGGGGGAGTTTGGCTTGGTGTCGGAACTTCATGAGCACTACATGCTCCACGCTCGCGGAGAGCTGTAGATCGTTTCGTGACCCTCGCCTTGTTTGGCCTTCCCTTTGTAATCAGCGGCACCTGCCAAGGGAAACTGTCTGGACTCTGGAGAAGTTAAAACTTCCACCCTTGTTTTATTTAGTCCCTTGGATCCCCCCCTGCCCCACACCACCCTACTCCCCTTTTTAATTACTATCTATAGTTCTCAATTGAATATACCTTATGGGGCAGGCAAAAAAGACAGATGCTCAGAGCAAGCTGTTCCTGTGTGTCACTTCTCCCCACAGCAGGTGCGGCAACAGTGGACGCCCCTTTGCCTGCTTGCAGAGGCGGTGCTCTCTCCCCTGTGCACCGAAGAGAAAGGTACTCTGGATCCAGAGGCTGAGGGTCCTAGGCATTTAATTCCCCCGAAGGGAGCCCCTCTCCAAGGGTTTTTGCAATGGAAACACTAGCAGTATTGAGCGTGTGGCTCGTTTTCACTAAAGAATGAATGTGGGGGGTTATTCCAGGCCACTCCTGAGGCTGGAAGAAGAGGGAGGGGTTGGAGTCTCTTAGCCTTGCGCGCAAGGTCTTGTCTCCCTAAACCTTTGTCCGGTTAGTCCAGCGGCAGAGCAGCCATGGACCTGCAGATGTCTGGAAGTTGAGTCGTGGCAACTGGACTTCTTTTTTTCGTGAGAGATTGAAACGTTTCGCTGCTCCTCCAATCAGCTTCGTCCAAAGCTGTTTGGAGGAGCAGCGAAACGTTTCCATCTCAAGAAGAAAGAAGTCCAGTTGCCATGACTCAGCTTCCAGATAAACTCACCTGGATGACTGAGAAGCTTCACAGCTATACAGATGTTGTCCAGCTGCTGCTCCCACTGTCCTTCACCATGGAAGGTTGTGGGGCTTGCAGTCCAGTGACATCTGGAAGAGCACCACTTCTCATGCCTGGGTGAGACAGTTTCCTCCCCAGTGGAGGCGCCCGTGGGTCATTCTCATCATGTTTGGCACCAGGATGGTCCATGCGGAACCTGAGGCTGTATTCTGTGTGTTTGTGCGTGTGTGTGGGGGTTTTATGCGAGTGAACTCCTAGAGGTGGCATCCACTCAGCATAAATCATTATATTAACAATTTCTCTTCACAGTAAATGAGAGAACTGGTTTAATAAAAGTGATCCTGTAAGAATGACCTCTTATTGTGCTCAACTCTGTACATTTGTGGCTGTGGAGAAAATCTTGTTCCCTGATTTATCTGCCAAAGACTGGCAAGCATTTGTCCTATAAAAAGCTCACGATTTGATTATGAACGTTCCCCCCTCCACACCTTGTGCAAATGGAACAGCTTTATTGCCTTACATAAAGCAGAGGCAGGCTGGTCGTTTAATTTAATAGCCAGGGCCATTATGAACAACAAATTCGACTAAAGAAATGATCTGTTCTTGTAGAGCATATCATATATTATTTACAGACATTTCACAGCAGGACACTCAAGTGGCTGTCTTCATTCCCCCTTAGTGATGTGATTTCCTGTAGAGCCCCAAAACAAAAAACAATTAGAGGAGCATTACAGTCTTCACTTTTGATAGTTGAAGTAACAAAATTATGAAGGGAAGATGGGGGCTGCATGAGGTTTCCTCTCTCTGCTGTGATTCTGAGTTGTTTAGTGCTGTGTGCCAACAGGAATCAAGTCAGCAATTAAGATGCAAGTTTCGTTCAGCCCACTGTTTCATAGCTTATACACTAACCTCGTCTGATTTAGGAGGCATAATGCCAATTATCTGTAAAAGGCAAGTCATTGTGTTTATATCCTGCACTTAGGCAGTCATCCTAAGCGTGCATGTAGCAAATCATAGTGGTGCATGAATGGCAAGACTGTGCTATTGAATTAGCCCACTTCTGGTGAAAAATGGTCTGATTATCTTAACATTTTAATTTGAGTTAAAGAGCTAGCAGTCTTAAGAATTGAATTTGGATTTGTTAAAACCTTTCAGATCACTATATTTTTAAACTATCAACATCACTTCTTTATTAGGTTGGATAAACAACAGCTAGAATAGTATGCTGCTGGAAATGTCCTTCCCCCTTTTTCATACAGTTTTTATGTTACTTTCTTTAAAAAATATATTAATGCCAAGCCAAAACAGGCTGACGTTTGCTCCTCACCTAAAGTGGCTTTGAAAACAAAACAGGGCCAGGCCCCATTCATAATAAATTGCCTACACAGGAAAAGGAGCACCTCAGAAATGAATAACTAATACTTTGATGAGTGGGTGAGGAGACAACTTTTGATCTTGCCTTGGTCTTTGCTTGTTGGTTTAAAAATCACCTTTCTGCTCTGTCCTTCTCCCGAAATTGCCGCTGGGACAATCATTCCACTTTTGCACCACGCAGATATAGAATTAAAGCCTGAATAGTGCAGGAATCTTAAATGTTGGACCCCGTGTCCCAATTAATTTCTGTAATAATTGGTTTGTCATCCCTTCTTATAGGGCTCCTGGATCTTTTGAGAACTGGGAGTACAGGCACAGTTTAACTGGAAATTTCCCCATAGTTGTATCTGGATCAAGCTTCATCTGTTGAATTTCTTCCCGCGGTGTAGTTAAAAATTGCAAGAGACCAGACGGTAGGAAAACGCAGCTGATTGCTAAACGAATGAATGAATTTAATATACTGTAGGACGGAGCGGGCTTCGCCTCGTAATGCGCATGCGTGGGACGCCATTTTAAAAGCGACTCCCTTTCTGGTTAGAAAGCTTGGGAGACCGGGCAACCCTCAAGTCGACGACTGCGCGGCAGGGCGCTCTAGGACTCCAGAATCGTTGCTCCCGCGTCTCGTCAGAGCCCAACGAGAGGCGTTCCTCCGCCTGCAGGGTGTCCACAGAAGTGCCTGACACGAAAGGCGTCGTTTTTGTAGAGAAGCGGTGCGAAACCTCGTGGCCAACCGACAACTCCTCCCCTCGTGCGGGACACGGAAAAGTGGTCTTAGTAAGGCAATGCAAATACTGTTTATATGCGTATTGATATACGTTAAATTCAAGCAGGCATGTTGGGATCCTACAGGAAGCAGACCGCGGGACCTAGGCATTCAAAAGCCCCCTCCACCGGAAGTAGGGGCGGGGAAGCGGACCGTGGAAACAGAAAGGCGCCGGAGAGGCGACGAAGGTGTTGGGCGTGAGGAGCGATGGCGGGGGAGGGGCGCGGGAGGACGCGGTCGCCTCCGAGGGCCGGTCGTGGAGCCTGCTTGGCGGTTGGGAGGGCCCGGATGGCTTGAGAGCGGCCAGCGGAGGTAAGGCATTTGGCGACAGCTATTTTTTTTTTGTCCTGCCATCATGCTTATTATTATTATTATTATTATTATTATTATTATTATTATTATTATTATTATTATTATTATTATTGTTGTTGTTGTTGTTGTTGTTGTTGTTGTTGTTGTTGTTGTTGTTGTTGTTGTTTTCTGTGGTTTTTACATTGCTGCTTTTTTGTTGTTTGCTTAGCTTTTATAATTGTTGCTTTATTGTCTGCTTATCGGCTTATAGTAATGAGGGACAATATACAGTCCAGTACAATTAATACATGCTCAGGTATTGAGAACAGGGAATTGAGGGACATCTTAGAGCATTAAGTGGGCAATATGCATTGCTGAGGGTGGAATCGTGTGTAGACAATAAGGACAGAGTAGATTAAATGACACAGCGTTCATCAAATTGTCAGTCACAACACACATCCTGGCACTAGGCAAGGCAATGAACGTACTGCATGGTAGTGTATTTAGGAACTGTTACACAGATTCAGAAGTCTGAAAAATAATTCCTAAAGGATTTTGGTGAATGATTACTTAAAAGGTTGCTTCAGTGTAACTGCTGTGATATTTGCTACAGCTGAATATCAGTGAAAGGCATTGCACTTGGATTATTAGCTTGAAGCATATACTGGGTGTTGAGTCCATATGTTTTGGATCAGCTGTTTGGCTTTGTTCTTACAGAAATCAATGGCTGAACCTGCTACACTTAGCAAGCCACTGGTGGCTGAACAGACTCTTAAAAAAGTGCTGGATTGCAGTGGACTAGATACTTTGCCATTCCAGGAGCATCGTCTTGCCTCCAAATCAGAACCCATTTGTCTTGAAGAGGAGGGCCCTGCAGCACTGCCCCCTGTCCCTCCAGGCTCACATGGCAATGGGGAAGAATCTCCTAGCAACAGTGTCCTCTGTGAGTCTAATATTTGTTGTTATTAGAAGACTTGGTAGTGTGTGATACACAGTCATCAGTATCCTGTTAGTGTAAAAAGGAGCAGAAAGAAATAATAAGATTTTAATGTATCTACTTTTTGACAGTCTGACACAAATTTGTGGATAACTGCAGACTGAGACATAAGTTTTCTGCTTGGCAGCCTTGGCACTGTGGATGGTCAGTTCAACCGCCTTGCATGCAGCTTGGTGTTTTACTGAAGTCCCTAAACGTCCTATTCATTTCATCTTATCATTTACGTGGGAAAATCATCTTTGCTTTTGCTGTCTTTAAAACGTGGGAAGAAAGAAATTAGGACTGCTTCTGGATGAGAATGTCGAGACTAGGAAAGCAAACTGTCAACTTTTCTTTGTCTAGTTCTTTTTTTCTACGTGGATATCCAGCAAAAGAAATTGTTCAGTGTTTTTAAAGTTTTGTTTTAATTATACAGTACTGTATGTTGAGTGTAATTCTATAAACCATTCCAATGTTAGTAGGCCAAGGTGATATAAAATTATTTACAGTGGTCCCCTGCCCGTTTGCAGTTCACATACTGCGGTCTCGCTATATCGTGGGACTGCAGTTCCCTGAAAGGGCTTGAGGGAAAGGGGAGATGGCTGAGAGCCCTTTCTAAAGATCGCACACCACTCGCTTGCAGTCCCCTGGGGGGTGTGGGCACACGGCGAGCAATGTTTAAAGGGCTCCTGACCGCGGAGCCAAGCGTTTGGCTCCTCAGCCGGGAGCCCTTTCCAAAGATCGCTCACCACGCCCCGCCACTTCCCTCGGGGATGCGGGCGAGCGTCACACAATGTTTAAAGGGCTTTCGCCGTGGAGCCAAGCAATTGGCTCCATGGCTAAGAACCCTTTTTAAACATCACACACTGCTAGCCCGCACCCCTGGGAGTGGTGCACGATGTTTAGAATTATGTCCACCCACCTGACCTGCATCCGCATATCATGGATTTTCAGTGATCGCAGGTCGGGTAGGTCCCAACCCCCCGTGATAGGTGGGGGGTTACTGTAGAAGAAATGGCATGTTCTTTGAAGCTCTCTTTAATCCTGTCTCTCTTTGTCTCCAGATAGCCTAGGTGCCAATCAGTGTTTTCACTGCCTAATCACTTTTCCCGACGAGAAATTCAAGGAGCGGCATATGAAAAGAGAGCACCCAGAGGATTTTGTTCAGGCCAACCTGCGCGATGCCCTTTTTGTCTGCTTTATTTGTAACAAGGCTTTTGAGAGCTCTCGGACACTCATCTGCCACCAGCGCCGTCACGCACCGGCACCGCCCTCCAGCTGTGTGCAACCCTCCTTTGACTGCCCCGACTGTGGCCACCGCTTTGCGCAGCTGGCCAGCTTCCAACAACACCGCCTGGGCCACGCCGCTGGCCACAGCTTGCCTCACCAATGCCCGGACTGTGGCAAGAGCTTCCGACAGCTTTCAAACTTGCGCCGGCACCAAGCCTTCCACCAGCAGACTCAAGAATTGCTGCCCTCTCGCCCTTACTCCTGCATGGAGTGTGGGGAGAGCTTTAACCAGGAGGCGGGCTTGCATGAACATTACATCCGCCACGCCCGTGGGGAGCTTTAGCAGACTGCTGTCTCTAGATGGGAGAATTCTCTGGGCCCAGGTGGAGGGAGGCAGGAAGATGGTAGGCATTGCTGTGTGAGGTTCCAAGCTAGAATGTGTGAAGGAGCAGAACCGTTCAGGTTGGGAAATTGAGGGAAAAGGCCTCTGTACTTGGTTTTGTTTCAGGCTGGAATAGGAAATGGTTCTGGCAGTTTTTGTGTGTGAAACGAATCTTTTCTTTAATGAGAAGCCAACTGGAAAATGGGAGACCTTCCCTGTTTTGAAGATGCCAACTTCCACCAAGTTTGTTGCCCAGATTTGATGCCTGTTATTAGGACAGGAAGCTCCCGTCAGCTAGCTGCTGATGCTGTTGGGGTTTTCCAGCCTTTTAGATCCGCAGTAGCCCTGAGAACCCTACCTTTTTGTAAGGTGACGGCGTAGGGAAGGGCTTTGGGTATTTGCATTTCATTCAGGAAAACTGGAGGCCCTCTGCAAAAGGTGGGGAGCTGAGTGATCCTGGAAGGGGCCAACACCAGTGCCGTATGTGCTGACCTCATAAATTCCTCTGTGGGAAACTGAATCTGGACGAAGCAATGATATGCTTTCAGAAAAGCACTTCTGGTTTCATAATTGCACAGAGGCACTTGAAGCCATGATGTAGGATGTCTTGTTGCCGATCAGTGTTTGTTTGTTCTTTGCCCCTCTCACCGAAACGAAACTGAATCAATATGTGAAAGGGCTGGTATGCTTATAGAGCTGGAATATAATATTCATCAGCAGAATTCTGATTGCTTTAAGATTTAATATATTGCTGCAAAGTTTTATATATTTATCTATCCTTTGGAGACCTGAGACGATCCACAGCTTTTTGTCCAGGAGAGGGGTTTGGAACTAGTCTTGTCAACTGTGAATATCCTAGATAATGAATCTGAGATTCAGTGAACGTGTGACTGTCCCTTTAGCTTCCCGGTCCAAGCTACCTGTTTGTGTCCGTTGCTCCTGAGAATTACACGAGGGGAGGTACTATTTCCAAACAAGGCATTGCAGCTGATGGAATTTATCAGAGACTCCAGATGGCAGTCTTTGATTTGTAACCCTATCATGTTTTCAGACCACATAGCCCATGTTCTTGTACTACAGAAAATATCTTAAGGAAGGAACAAAGGGCTGCTGGTCCCAAGGCTTTTGACTGATCAGACACCGATCAGCTGGAAGCACACATTAAATGTTGTTACAGGCCAGGTTTATTATAATGAAGTCTGACTTAATAGTGAACCCTTAAAGGATTTTCCAGTTAGAGAATACTCAGAAGTATTTACCATTTCCTTCTTCTGGGAATGCCATGGGAGATCAATGCCACAGGCTCCTGCCAGTTTTTTTATTGGTTGGGAAAAGAACACATGGTTGTAGTTGCTTTTGAAAGCAAGACAGGGCTTTTTTTTTTCCAGATAAAGCCGTTGCTTGCTTCAGCTCTGCATCAATGGCTAACTCCTCAAATTACTGTAACCTTAAGTTACTTTTGTTCTCCTGTACACCTGAGCTGACTCCCTGTGTACCTTCTGTATGCATGGTGTGCTGTCAGGTTATTTCTGACTTATGGAAACCCTGTGAATAGATGACTTCCAAAAGGTCGTCATTGACAACACTATACTCCCTGGATCACATTTCTCGATCCTTTTATGGTAGAGGGACATTTAGAGCGAGTCCCTGATTGTTGTGATATACCCCCTTTTCTCAGTCAACCAGGCTTCCAAGTAATGGCAATATAGCAGCAGTATATGATGCTCTTTTCTTTCAAGCGGGACTTGGCAATTTATGTCCTTCATGAAATGGCTAGCTGGTATCCTAGATGCCCTAAGCACATCTGATCTTACCTGATTTCGGAAGCTAAGCAGGGTCGGCCCTGCTTAGTACTTGGATGGGAGACTGCCAGGGAATACCAGGTGCTGTAGGTGCCTGGAGTAGGAACTGGCAAGCCACTCCAGTATTCCTGCCAAGAAAACTCCATGGACATGGAGTCACGAAGAGTCGGTCACGACTGTAACGACACAACACACACACATCCCCCAGTAACTGACTTGATGCAGTCTACAGGTATCTGGAAACAAGCAAGTCGTCCTGCCTGTTACTTAAAGGATAATGTATGTTTTATTTCTTGAGAAATGGTATTGTGTGCAGCCTGCTTTCTTACTGAAGAGCTTCATGGCATTTCTTTTGGTTTTCCTTTCTTTATTGCCAGAGAAGCATGGCAGAATGTTTCATTTCTGGGCTAGCTTAATACGCTTAACAAGATTTTAGACGTACCACTCTAAGGTGAGCCCATTTGTTGCTTCTTACTAAATGATAGCCTAGGCACCAGATGACAGGCGCCTGATGAACTTGCTCACCCACATTCCGCGCACTACACTTAAGGGCCGTCGACATCTGACCTGGAAATAAATGGAAACACACTGTGAATGAGATATAAGGGCTAAATCGGGGAGCAGGCTCTCACCTCCTTTCAATCAGTGAATGAAGCCGTTGACCTGGGAAGGAGTGGGCGCCTCTCTTATTGGCACTTGACGTGTATAAAATGTGATCTTAAAACACTTAACTGAAACAATGTTCTTCTTTTTAAAATAAACAATTAAACGGTGCTGGTTGCTGGTATTCAGGGATGTGTGACAGATGGAGTCATGTTGCTTCGTTCCCTCGAGCTGGCCCCTGACTTGAGACAACCACACGAGTGATTGATCTCCAACAGGCTCTTCAACTCGGCTCTTGCAAACCCAAACCAGTGGCTTCCTTCAGGGAGTCAATCCATTTTGCATTTGGTCTTCCTCATTTCCTGATGCCTTCTCCCTTTGCCAAGAGGACTGTCTTTACTGATTGATTAGATCTTTATAAAAACCCCACCCCATCTACCAGATTGCTACTCTTGCCTTCTCATGATGTGGCCAAAGTAGGACAGCTTGAGTTTCAACATGTGATGTTGAAACTTGATGTGATCTTGTTCGGACGGGCGAAGAGTTTGTACAGAGGAAGAGTGTTGGAAGAACAGTGTGTTTGGGGAGGAGATGGAATGATAAGAAGACTCGGGATTTTTCACTACTCCTTTCTGTATCAACAGCGTTTTTACTATAGCCCTACAGCTATATTTTGGGAAGCTGGGGAGGAGTGGCCTTTTAGAGGTCAACATTCCCTCTTTTAAATGGACAGTACGTGCATCTCCAGTTGTTGTCAGTCAAAGCTCCAGTCAGCCTAACATATTGCGGGAGACGAGATGTGCAGACCAACCATGTCTGGATGGCCACACATTCTCTATCCCTGTTTTAAGGGAGGAAGACTGCTGCTTGGATAACTATAGGTTTATTTTGGGAGTCTGTGGTCCAGACACTTGGTGGTGAGAAACCAGAATGTCAATATTACCTGCATGAGTAGATCATGAGTCTGTACTCTTGTTTCCAGCAGCAATAGTTGTTTTGTATGACATCATTTGAGAGGGAGAGGAATCAAGACAAATAAACATATATTTTAAAAGGCATCATATAATAAAGACAGTGCCCTCCATAACATGAACGTTCCCACACTTTTATATCCTTATTTAACAGATTGGTAACCAACCACATAATGCCATAAGCCTCTGCAGTAGTGATATATGTTAACTGGTTACATCAAGCATTAGCCTGCTTTTGGAAAAAGTTTTCTAAACTCAGAATGCATTCTGTCTTTGTACAGATCAGAATCAAAATAATGATGCACACTATTGTGCATGATGAACAACGGCCTAAATAGGCTCGTTAGGTAGACAATAGTATCCATAGCCTTGAGGTGAACAACGACCCATTCTTTATAGGTTTCGGCACCTTAGGCCATTGTTCACTTTAAAGCTATGGATACTATTGTCTACCTAATGAGCCTATTCAGGCCATTGTTCATCTTATAAGCCTATTTCAGAATGGGGTGACAAGAGGTCAAAACTGACTATAAGATGGAGGATTCACACTAGCTGTATTCAGACTGAGGAAGCTGTTCGGATGAGCAGCGAAACGTTTCTATCAAGAAAAAGAAGTCCATTAGCCACGACTCAACTTCCAGATAGGGCAGCGGGTTGTTGCTCTTGTGTGCCCTTCTCCTCCATTTTCTCTAGTTCTCCCTGTATGCTCTCAAAAACACCCTTTCTGCATCCTCGGACAGCTCCACCACGACTTGCTTCAACATCCCGTAGACGGACTCAAAGGAGATCACAGGCTCCACCGTGACGTTCTTTCCCCAATACGGCACGTAGCTCCAAGCCCATGTTGCCATTGAGACCGGCTTGGTGATGAGCCCGTACACGTACTCTGGACTCAGTGGGTTAGCAAAGACGCTTCGGATTTCCGCCTGAAGGACCGCGACGGCCTTGCCCGTAGCTTGGGCAGTGCACTCCAAGGAGGCTCGGTCCAGCCCGAGGTCGACGCAGAAGCTGCAGACGGTGAACACCACGTTCTCCGCTACGGATGGCTGAGGGTTTTCCGCACAGGAGAGGCAGATCTGCAAGGCCTTCCCCCACGCGTCTTTCACCAGCACCTTGGCTTTCCGCCTCACCAGCCTGGAGACCACCGTTGGGATGGTTCTCCTCAGAGCCTTCCTCTTCAAGTCCGGGCGCTGCTCTTGAGGGCCTCCCGGAGGAGGCTGAGGTCGTAGGAGTTGCGCAGGAAGCAGGAAACCAGGAAGACCTGCGGGGAGTCGACGCCGTCTTTCTTCAGCGCTTCCGCGCAGCTCCTCCGCACCTGCTCCACCACCTGCTCTTTGGGACGTTGCTGGCTCCCAGGACGGGCCTCCACGTCAACGTCAATTTTGTTCCTCACAAAGAAAGCTTCTTTCCCGGCGGTGTGGATGGCTCTGGCCAGGCAGCTGTGGATATGCTTATAGCGCTCCGAGGCCACCAGTAGGAAGAAATCGTAACGGCTGAGGTCCACGTGGCTCACATCCCCCTCAGTCACTCCCACTCCCGGCAGATCCCAAAGGTACAAGCCTGGAACCTCTGGGAGCTGGTAGGCCAGCGCTTTCTTGGTTACCTCGGTCACCCCTGTGGGCGCCGCGCTTGGCTCTCCAGAGCCCACTCCTCTCAGGGCGTTGATGAGCGAGGATCTCCCTGAGCCGGCTTCCCCTATCACAGCCACGTTGAGACAGACTGGCGTGGGGTCCTCCAACGCCGAACAGATCACAGACGGGGTTTCTGACAAACTTTGGGACTCGCAAATCTTGTACAGCTCCTTGACTTTCTTCTGACTCACCGAGGTCAAATCATCCAGGCTCCCCTCATGGTTTCTAGAATGAAAGGAGGGGAATGATGAATCTCTATCCATAGTTCCCAACTCTGGGTCCCCAGATGTTCCTGGACTACAACCCCCTGAAATCCTGGCCCACATGGCTAGTGCTGAAGACTTCTGGGATTTGTAGTCCAAGAACATCTGGGGACCCAAGTTGAGGAACCACTGTTCTAGGCGAATGGTTCCCATGCTTGGGTCCCCAGATATTCTTGGACTACAACCCCCTGAAATCCTGGCCCACATGGCTAGTGCTGAAGGCTTCTGGGATTTGTAGTCCAAGAACGTCTGGGGACCCAAGTTGAGGAACCACTGTTCTAGGCAAACAGTTCCCATCCGTGGGTCCCCAGATGTTCTTGGACTACAACCCCCTGAAATCCTGGCCCACACGGCTAGTGCTGAAGGCTTCTGGGATTTGTTGTCCAAGAGCTTCTGGGGGCCCAGGTTGGGAAGCACAGCTTTATTCTGTTCCCAGTATCTCATTATAGCAGTAGCTCAACATTTGGCCATGGGGTGTGCCTGAATACCTGGATGAATAGGGATATAATAGATCCAGTGAGACTCAATGCAGGTAGGCCAGAATCATCTGCCTCCGAGATGGGATGAACTGGTACAGCATCAATTCAGACACAACTGAAACCCATGTGCGCTTCAGCTTCATAAGAGCCTTTTGTTATTTTACCACAAAGCAGCTCTAAGGATGTTTTTCAGACCGTGGCTCCCACCATCTACAGACCTTATAGCCAGTGGTGAGGAATGTTAGGAGCCACAGCGCAACAGCGCCAAAGGAGCATCTTGCCTGCCCAGTGAGGGCATGCCAGCACTTCTATGTGAAGCCGCCGTGTTGACATGGTCTTCCTTCCCAACACAGAGAGGAGAGAATCTAGAAGTCCTGATAGAGCGGAGGTGATTCCCCCTCCCGGAATTCCTTACTCACCTCTTCAGATTAAGCACCTCCCCTTCCAGGCTGTCTTCAAAGCAAACAAATTCGTATCTCTCCGGCTCCAGCCCCGACACCAGGAAAGCCTTCTTGGGATCTGTCTTGTCCTTGGCCAACACCTCCGCCAGCCCCTTCCGGATCAGCCCCAGCTGTTCAGCGGGGTTGAATCTCGAGCGGAGACGTCTCTCGGCCGTGTGCAGATCCAAGTCAACCTTGGTGCGAGCCACAAGGAAGGCTTTCCCCTTTTGCTTTATGGCCTTAAGAAGCTGGAGGTGGCCGTCACTTAAGCCCCCACACCCCACGACCACTACAAAGCAGCTGTACTTGCTCAGGTCCCCCAAGCGTTTGAGGTAAGCGGCCGGTTTCTCCGACACTTCGAAGCCCGGCAAGTCGTGCAGGGTGAGGTTGGGGTACGTGGGATGGACGTGAACCACCTCCTGCTTGGTGGGTTGAGGAGCTTCCCGGAAGTAACGCCACGGATCCGACACCTGGCAGGGCTTCTCCAACAAAGCCTGAACCAGGGTGCTCACCCCTGCGCCTCGCTCTCCCAGGAACCCAACCTGGATCTTCAGAGCGGTCATGGAATCTACCACCTCTTGGATTTTGGAGGCAATGGCGCCAGCATTCTGAGCTTCGTACTGGGCCTTCAGGTTTTGCAGCTGCAACACATCCAGGTGTGGGGAAATGTCCATGGTGGAACCTGGAGAAAAGAATGGAGGAGAAACATGTACCCAGGGTAGCTTCTCAACATGCTTTGAGTTCTCTATCTATCTATCTATCTATCTATCTATCTATCTATCTATCTATCTATCTATCTATCTATCTATCTATCTATCTATCTATCTATTATACTTATTAACCGCACCAACTTTCCTTAGTGGGAACTATGGGGGGTGAACAAGACCAGTAAGCAAGCAAATGGATAAATCAATATACAACCTAAGTAACACAAACCAGTTAAATAAACCAATAATAAGGTAAAGACATAACTAACCAAATAATTCTGGCAGCTGAAAGACGGTAGGGAAACAACAGAGACGACAAACCAATGCAAATTGCAGTTACAATTAGCGGTCGCCAAAATAATCTTGGAAGAGTCATGTTCTTAAGGCTTTTTGGAAAACCAGCAGGGACTCCGCTAGCCAAATCTCACTCGGTAGTTTATTTCACGGGCCCGTCCCTCTTCTAAGCCACTTTAAGCCTGTATAATTGTTTCTCCTGCGGGCACTGCATGGCAGAGCTTGAAGGCAAAATGCCTCTTTGGTCTACAGCAGGCATGTCCAAAGTGCAGCCCGGGGGGGGGGGCAAGTGCAGCCCATTTTCAAATTCCGAGCGGCCCGCAGCCTCTTCTCCCCACCGTCTCAGCCTGTCACACATCCCCACCAGCTGCCCCCTCCCCATGCCGGATGGAGACGTCAACTTGCAGTTTTACAGTTTGCTGCTCTCCCTGCTTCTGTCCGTCACCCCAGTCTAGAGCAGTGGTTCTCAACCTGGGGGTCGGGACCCCTTTGGGGGTCCAACGACCATTTCACAGGGGTCGCCATGAGCCAGTGAATAAAAAGGCACAAACGGCTTGGGTCTGGAGGAGGGGGGGATGAAGTGGGGGGAAAGAGTGAGTTACAGCTTGATAGGTTGGAGGGGATGTCAGTCAATGGCACTGGGAGCTGCGATTGGCTGAGGTTGCCTGTAGACTAGAGGGAAGTTCTCTATGGCCCCAGCGGCAGTGGCCTGCCAAAGGGGCTTGTGGCCTCTTCCAAGCAGGGCAAGGGGTCACCCCCACAGGAGGAACTATCCTTAGAGGCTTGTCCAAAGTCCAGCCTGCGGGGCAAATGTGATTGAATGGTCGGCCCTACAGACTCAAGGATACACTAGTCCAGGGGTCCTCAACCTAAGGCCCCGGGGCCGGATGTGGCCCCCCAAGGTCCTGAATCCGGCCCCTGGGACCAATTGCAACCCCCCACCTACCCCCTGTTTTGGGAGCAAGCCAACCTCCACAGCTGCTTTTGGACTGGGATCCGGCCCCCAGTGATGTCTGGGTGGTGGTGGACCGGCCCGCTGTTTGAAAACTTTGAGGACCCCTGCACTAGTCACTATCCATACTGGTTGGTGTTTTCCTGAGAACTGAAGTCCCCAAACTGGGGAAAGGAACAAGGAGTGGTTTTTTTGGGGGGGGGGGGATTGCAGTAAACAGGTAATAAATAATAAATTACAGTGCAGCTTGCCCAAGGTTGCACAGACTGGCTTTTCTCCTGGGACACAAGCTAGGAATGGAACGACCAAGCCAGGTCAAGGGGTCAAAGGCATGTCTACACTTCAGCCCTCCAGATGTTTTGGACCGCAGCTCCCACAAGTCCTTTGCCATTGGAAATACAGGCTTGGAATTCTGGGAGTTGTGGTCCAAAACATCAGGAGGGCCGAAGTTTGGACATGCCTTTAGTCCCTTCAAAGCAGGTTGCTTAATATCATAGATATATCCAACAGAAAGGGGATTTCTTAAAAACAGATTAGTACAGTTTTGTTAGGTTGCATCGTTAGCAGAGCTGTAAAATTTCTGGAAACTTTGGTGGGAAATGGAAAAAAAACCAAGTTTTTTTTCCTGCCAATTGTTCTGTTTTTCTCCAAAGCTTTTTATTTTTATTTTTAACCCCCCCCCCCATGGCTTCAACATTTTTGGAAATTTTACGTATCTGGTCCTTAGTTAAAAGCCTTTTTGCAGGCCAGGAAGCAAAAGGAAAGATAGAAAAACCTGTCCTGGTAAGGCAGAGTTTACAGATGAGTTTTTTTTTTTAAAAAAAGAACTAGCAGTTTAGGCTTCTGGAAAAGTACTGATTGTTTACCTTCTACAGTAAGTAAGCCATTGAGGTCTGCTCCCTTTTAAAAAGGAAATGCCCAGGAATCCTGATTTCAAAATAAATAAACAAACTATTCCCCCCACCTTTCCTCCTCTCTACAAAACAAACAGCAACAACAAGCTACCTCGTCCAGTTCCTAAATATATTAAGAGAAACATATGCTGTTTATACATACAGTGGACCCTTGTATAACAAACAGCTTGTATAACATATAATTTGTACAACATAAAAATTCGGGAGATAGGGGAAATTTGTTTAACATAATTGCCTATGGGGAGAATCCGTACAACATAAAAATGGGATCACTCCATTTTCAATGCATTCCCATGGGAATTTGTATAAAGGAAAATTTGCTTAACATAATTTCATTTGGAACGAATTAATTCCTTTATACAAGGTACCACTGTATATACTTGGGCTTAAATCTGAGGGCAGATCTTGGGAAATGTGTTTCCAAATTTAGGCACCAGACATGGCTTTGATTGATTTGACTGATGGACTGTCCTACACTGGGTCACAAAGAGTAGGTCACCACTGTAAGGGCACAACAACAAATCATTTTACTCTAATTTTGTCAGTATTTTAATGTTTTAATTATTTGAATTGTTTATTTTAATTGTAAGCCGCCCAGAGACCTTTGGGTAAGTGGGCGGCATATAAGCTACATAAATAAATAAACCGACCTGGAATTCTATGATTCTAATATTGGGGTTTTTTTTTGGGGGGGGGAGAGGAGCCCCTGCTTCAAAATTATTTACATTTATTTATTTATATTTTTATACCGCCCGTCTTCCCAGGGAACTCCAGGCGGTTAACAATAAGGGCTAAAGGAACAATAAAACACAAGGTAACATCAGCAAAAATCAAAGAAAAAAAGATTTAAAAGAAGAAAAAAAAGAAGAGGAGGAGACAATACCAATAATAAGAGAAAACCAAAACCTAACATCATCATCGGCTGGCCCCTCTTTCGCCTCCGATCCCTCCTTTCCTAAAAGGGATCCCGGAGATCGTAGACCACCCGCCAATCCCTGAACCCCGCCCCCACTCCTCCGATCCCGGGTTCGTGGAAAGGATCGGGGCGCAAGAAGGGGACGCACCTTACCCGCGGTCGGCGGCGCGCGCCCCACTTGCGCGCGGAAAGGACGCAACGGGCGGTGGCCCCGCGGGTCCAGCGAGAGAAGTGCGACGGAGAATCGAAACCGTCGCCGGCGGTGGGTAGGATGATGATGATGATGATGATGATGATGATGATGAAGGCTGGCCGTGATTCGGGCTCCTCCTCTTCCTTTTGGCTTCCCTGGGGCGCCGCCTTGCCGGAAAGACTCTCCCTGGATCCGGCGCGGCGTTGTCAACAGATCGGGGCGCGCAAGAGCGGCAGGATTTGGGTCGGGGGGAAAAAGAGAGATCGCGCGCAAAGAAAGCCGAAGAAGAGAGAGGCTTCCCCGGGAAAGGCTCAGGATCGCGCGCTCTTGCGCTGGGTGAGGACAGGGGGTCCGGAGCGGTGGGTCTGGCAGCAACACCCCCGTTGGCTGAGGGCTCAAGCCCTTTGCAGGTCCGAGTCAGAGGTTGGCGGTTCGATTCCCCACCGTGCCTCGCCGAGCCCCTTCCAGTTCGACAGTTCTAAGATGATGATGTTGATGATGATGATGATGATGATGATGATGATTGGATCCGATCCGTTCTACCCATACCTCCAGAGCGGCTTCTTCCCCCTGTCGAAAATGGGAAGCTGTCTTTTAGAGCTCTGGATCCCCTTCCCTCGTTTATACAGTATAGCAACCTGTTAAAAGATTTATTATTATTATTATTATTATTATTATTATTATTATTATTATTATTATTATTATTATTATTATTATTATTATTATTATTATTATTATTATTATTATTATTATTATTATCGTGCATGGTTTAAACGTGATTTTTTCCCTTGGCAAAAGTGTCATTTTTAAAAGAGTATAGTTCGGACTCTAGCCGGAAGGACTCCTGCTCCAGGGGAAAAAGCAGCAAGCATGGGGCCAGAATCCTGTTCCTGATTTACCTTGGGTAATGAAAGTCCCCTAAAACTTGGCTGCCTATTGCTGCTCCTTAGCAGAGTGCTGGTTGAGTTCGGGGACATACCTGCAGGGCCCCCCATGTATGATCAGCAGCAGTTTTGCTGACCTTTACTGGATAACTCACCAATAGGATTCTGAGCATTGCTTCAACCCCTCAGAGGGTCATTGACTTGTGCAACTGACCTTATTAACTGGATCTATCTCTTAGCCAGTTATAGATTATTTGCCCGGGGGTTTAGGTCTCTGGCTGCAAAGCCAGGGGTCGGGAGTTCAATTCCCCACTGCCCTTCCTTGACAAACGCTGGGTTTGATGATCTTATTAGATTCCATTCCAGCTCTGCAGTTCTAAAATTATTTATTTTATTTATTTTTATTTACAAGATTGTTTTTAGCCATCCTACTGCTAGGTGGTCTCTAGGCGGAATTTCTTATGAGTTCCATCCATAAGAGGTTAATTCTATTTTCTCTATTTGCCACTTATGTTCACTGTGTGTATTTTGCAGTTAGTCTATTGAGAGAAAGGTGGTATATGTTGTAAATAAAGCAAACACAGAGGTAAATATAGGACCTTCCATCCATAAGAGGTTAATTCTATTTTCTTTATTTGCCACTTACGTTCACTGCGTGTATTTTGCAGTTAGCCTATTCAGAGAAAGGTGGTATTTATCGTAAATAAAGCAAACACAGAAATAAATATAGGACCGTGCCTGAAGTCTTTCTGGATTTTCTCTCCCCTTTTCTTATAGTTCTTCAGAATCTTCTGGGGAAGAAGCCGTGGTTTTCTGTACCCAAAATGTCTCTCAAGACCCCGCCGAAAACCCCCGCCAGGTCTCCTGAACGGGGAGACGTCTCCGTGGCTCTGGTGGGCCAGACGGGAGTGGGCAAATCGGCCCTTCTCAATGCCATACGAGGGATGACGGAGGAGGATGTCGGAGGGGCCCCCGTGGGGGCCCCACCCAAATCCGAGGGGCCAGTTATGTACCCGGATCCCTCTCACCCCAATTTGCTCTTCTGGGAGTTGGCCCTGGATGGCGAAGGGCAAGCGGATCGGTGGCTGGGCGAGGCGGATGTCCTGGTCGTGGTGACCGATGGCAGATTCGACGCGCGCCATGCCCACGTGGTCCGAGAGGCCCGGGCAGCCTGCAAGCAGGTCTATTTTGCCCGCACCAAGGCCGACCTGGAGCTGCACACTCTTAAGCGGCTGATGGGAGAGCGCTACAAACGATCTGAGGTCATCAACGCTCTGCGGGGGGTCTGTGCTGAGTCGCTGGGGGCCCGCGACCTCGGCCAGCCCTTCGTCTTCCTGATCTCGGCCTTTGAGCCTTACGCGCTGGATTGCCCGCAGCTGCGAGAAACTTTGCTGAGAGATGTCTGTGTGTATGAGAAGTTAGTAAAACCTCTTCATTATTCAAGGGCCTCACCCGGATACCTCCTTTGAGTGCGGCTGGGTGGAGGGGGGGGTACGAGGCAGAGCTGGTTCTCTGTGTGGAATGCCTAGTGTTTTAGACTGCAAGGATGTCCAAACTTCAGCCCTTCAGATGTTTTGGACCACATCTCCCACAGTCCTTTGCCAGTCCTTCTACTTGCATTTACATGCTTTTGAACTGCTTAGGTTGGCAGGAGCTGGGGTGATCAGCGGGAGCTCACTCTGCTGCGTGACACATGGGATTCGAACCACTGAGCTGCCAACTTTGCAGCTGACAGTTTTCGGAAGCCTTAGTCCAGTGGTGACCAAACTTTGGCCCTCCAGGTATTTTGGACAACATCTCCCACAGTCCTTTGCCATTGGCAATCTAAGCTTAGAATTCTGGGAGTTGTGGTCCAAAACATCAGGAGAGCAGAAGTTTGGACATGGCTGAGTGTGGTCCCCTCAGGAGCAGGTGATGGCCCCTTTGTTCTCCCAGCCGTTTCTAGAAAGGTTTCCAGGGCGTCCTCTCCATATTGGCACTCTTGTCCACCAGTTGGATTGAACCTGGTTTTATGCAGAATAATATTTAATTTTATTTATCTATGCTCCGCCATTCTCCTTTGTAGAACTGGTGTGGGCTTAAAATATATACCCAAGAGAGTTTAACAACACCTCCCCCAAAATATAACAGCATTCAATAAATTATCAGCTGAGAATAAGAACTTGTTAAGCCTTGTTTAGTTCAAGGGGTATAATCTCCAGGGCCTTTCTTCCAATTTAGGTAGATGGATGTTTTCTGTACAAAAGCAGTATTCCTGTACAACAGTATTCCTGTACAAAAGCAGTATTATTCCCTCCAAAAGCAGTATTGGAGGGAATAATCCCTTCAGGCTGCGCTCATGATTGGAAGTCACGTTGAATTAAAATCTCTGCATGCATGTCATAAACAGATAAAGGTTCCCTCCGCACATGAGTGCTAGTCATGTACGACTCTAGGGGCGGTGCTCATCTCCGTATTCAATCCGAAGAGCCAGTGTTGTATAAGTCCATGGCCACGTGGCCAGCATGGCTGCAAGGAAACAGTGTTTTACCTTCCCGCTTTTTATGGCTGTCCCTATTTATCTTCTTGCATTGACATGCTTTCAAACTGCTAGGTTGGCAGGAGCTGGGGTGATCAGTGGGAGCTCACTCTGCTGCGTGACACCTGGGATTCGAACCGCCGAGCTGCTGACTTTGCAGCCGACAGTTTTCGGAAGCCTTAGTCCACTGAGTGACCACGCCCCTGCATGTCATAGTCAAAGTTCAAAATATCAGCAGGGCCAGATGTTCCCCACTTGATATATGTCATATTCAGAGGTGTCCCCTGATATATTCATCCTAGTCCCCCCTCTAACACCTCTTATCTCTTTAACTCTTTTATCTCCCCTCAGGGTTCTGAAGCCCACCCGCTTGGATTTTGAGGTGATCAGTGAACGAGAGATTGCTGAGATCCAGGAGGCCTATGAGCTGGGGGGTCTCTCTGAGGTGGTGACACGCATTCAGTGCAGCCTGGAGACCATCTGGAACACTCAGCTCGACATTGCGGTCACCGGAGAATCTGGTGCTGGGAAATCCACTTTTGTCAATGTTTTAAGGGGTCTAAACGACGAAGACAAAGGCGCGGCAGCAACCGGCGTGACAGAGACAACGGCCAAGCCCACCCCTTATCCTTATCCTGGCCATCCCAATGTCACCTTGTGGGATCTTCCTGGCATCGGTACCCCCAACTTCCGAACTGATAGTTACTTGGAAGCGGTAGAGTTTGCTCGATACGATTTCTTCATCATCCTGGCCTCTGAGAGATTTAAGGAGAATCATGTCCGCTTAGCTCAGGCCATTGTTGCCCAAGGGAAGCAGTTCTACTTTGTGCGCACCAAAATAGACAACGACCTGGACGCTGTGCGGAGGAAGAAGAGCCCACCAGTTGAGGAAGAGGTTCTGGACCAGATCAGAAGAGACTGCCAAGAGAAGCTTGCCAAGGCTGGCTTGGCCGACGCCAAGGTCTTCCTTCTCAGCAGCTTTGAGATCAACAAGTATGACTTCCAAGCCTTTGAGGAGACCTTGGAGCAAGAACTTCCGAGCCACAAACGCCATGCTTTCCTCTTGTCCCTGCCCAATGTCTCTTCAGCCATCATAGAGAAGAAGAGGCAGCTTCTTCACCAGGAAGTTTGGAAGGTGGCGTTGATTTCCAGTTTGGTGGCTGCCGTCCCCTTGCCAGGCCTGGCCTTCACCTGCGATGTCTCCATTTTGCTAAGGAAGCTCTCCACTTACCGGCAAGATTTTGGCCTCGACGCAGCCTCCCTGACCCGGCTGGCAGAGCGTTCGGGGAAGCCCTTGGAGGTTCTCAGGGCCGAAGTACACAGTACCCTCGGCCGAAGCATCAGCAAGGATGTGGTGATTGGGTTGTTGGGCAAGGCCACCGGAACGGGCCTGGTGGTGGCCAATTTTTTCATCCACCGGATCCCCATTTATGGAGCCTTGGCTGCAGGTGGCATCTCCTTCCACACCACCTACTCGATGTTGAGTCAATGCTTGGAAGACCTTGCCGCCGATTCCCAAAAGGTTCTCCTGAAGGCCTTTGACAGTGAGGTCTGAGGTGGCTAGAACAAGATGGCGCCCGGAGGCCATTTTGGGACACTCTCTCAGGCATCTCAGTATTGGCCTTTTCTCTCTCCTTTAACTTGGTCCCAGTTAACCATCATGGTGCCGCTTCGGGATTTTGGGTTGTATATTGCCTGATATTTATGTGAATGTCATTGATGTTTCCAAATAGGTGACACTGTCTTCTAAAGCAGCATATTTATAAGAGCGGTTCTGTCCCAGCTTTTCCCTGTCAACATTGCTATTAAAATATGGTGCACCACAGCTGTTACAACAGTATATTTTGTCACAGTGTTGCATCTTCCATGCTTGGGTTTTATAGTGTTTGGTTTGTTTGTAGTTATCATACAATGCACACCTCAGGTTTCAGAAGCTGGATCTCACTGTGCCAGAAGCCTGAGGTTATTTGTGTTATATGTTCAGTTTATTGTGTATTTATTTCTTGTTTATAGACATTGACGTGATCACTCACTGGGTTTAAGGTATGTGCAGCACTGTAGACATTGAATCCATTTTGAAATACGAACCCAGACTGAGCAAGGCCTAAACAGATGCAACACTGACAAAACATGACTGAGTGCTTCCAGCAACAGGTCTCAATGGACTGACAGTTTTCAGTCGACAGCTGTCGAAAGAGAGGCGAAAAGCTCATAGCCGAGAGGTGGGGCTTCCTTTGAATTCAGGGGCAGGGAAGGGAACAATTGGTTAGTGCTGCCAGTGATTGACAGCCTCCCCAGGCCAGAAAGGTCCCTCCTGGCCACACCCACTAGAGGCAGCCTGCCAGGTTGCGAATACTCCAACAAATATATCCAGACACCAACCAATTCTTAACTTCATTTTTGTAATTATTCAGTTGCACTTTCTCAGGGAAAAAATTAGCTGGTGGGCTGGGGGTCTTAGAGCTGTGTTTCTCTACACTTCTGTAAGCTCCCAACCACAGTCAATTTCAGTTCTCCCGCCCTTATTCTGCATGCCATAAGTTTAAGGGGTTTTGCAGAATGGCCACAAAACATCTTCATCTAAGACAGTGGTGTCCAAACTCTGGCCCTCCAGATGTTTTGGATCACAACTCCCAGAATTCTAAGCCTGTATTGCCAATGACAAAGGACTGTGGGAGTTGTGGTTCAAAACATCTGGAGGGCCGAAGTTTGGACACCACTGATCTAAGACCTTGTAGAGCTGTTATTGATCAGCATTGGCAGTATTGATTGTTCAGTTTTATTCCTTTTGCCAGCACAACAATGGGGGAAATTTCATTATGTTTCTGGGTGGTGGTGGTGGCGATGGCCTTCCAGGATCTGCAGGTGGAGCCTTGTGGTGCAGAGGTCAGACTGCTGTCCTGCAGCCAAAACTGTGCTCACAACCGCTTCACTCAGCCTTCCATCCTTCTGAGGTTGGTAAAATGAGTACCCAGCTTGCTTAGGGAAGCAGGGAGGCAATTAATTTGTAAACTGCCCAGTGAGTGCTTGAACCACTATGTGTTATAAAAGCAGAACACTTTGCTTTGGAACACTGCCCCCTGGACTTCAGATAATTTGCTCATTCTGTTTTAGATAGATAGACCAGAAGAGCATTGTTATATCACTAGTGGACTCGTTAGACCTACTGGTTGGCTTACATGGGTTGTTTTTGGCCTGTGGATTACCAGTTGGCGACTCCTGCGGTAGCCAGAAGATCACTAAGCGCAAGTACACAAGGAGGGGGCGAAATATCTCCCTGGATGGAAAGCCTGCCTCCCACTCTGAGTTGTGGGGCAAAGCAGAGGACGGGGGACCGTGCCATCTGCAGCCGGTGCTGGTCCTTCCGACAGCAACTCCTGATGGTGCCTCCAGAGAGCAGTGTCCCTTCAAATAAGTTTATTTCAGTCCTGTGATCGATATATAACACAAGATCAAACAGTAAAGGAACAAGGAAGAGAAATGCAGAGAGTAATTAGGCATCTGTAAATAGCTTCGCCCTCGTCCACGTTGCTGCTAAAGAGCTAAGGAAAGCGCCGTGCCATGAGTTGCATTGATTACTGTTTGTAAAGAATGCTCAACTTTTGTTTTATATAGGAAGTACCTGGAGAGGAAAGAGACAAAGCAGTGTGTATTTGGATGTAGAAATGCATGCTGAAGGGCTTGCAAAATAAACCACTTTATTATTATGTAGCACTCCTTCCCCCCGCCCCGCCTCCCCATTTCCTCCCATGGGGTAATCTTTTCTCAATATCATTAATAAAGCAATGTTACAGGAAGTCTTCTGTTGCACCTTTGATTGGGAAATGTCCCTAAAGAATTCTGTCTGGCTACCATGGAAGAATGCATATGGGGCTCTGGTCAGATAAACCAAGGTCCGACTCCTTCCTAAGAGTCCAAGAAAACCTTTTGCACGTCTATAACACAGACAAGTTCCTTATAAACAAATTCATCTGCTAAAAACAATTTTTGTTTAGTTACCTTGCTGGCTGAGTAATCATTTTGGAAGTACATTTTTAAAAGGCCTTTTGATTTCCAGGGCTGGTTTGTCCTTAACCCATTATTGTTTTTCCCCCCACATGCTATACACACAAAATGTAATGCTTGACATGAGGAAAGCCTAGACATTATTTCTTCCATACAGAGTTAAGTACCTTGGAACCCCAACAAATGTAGTCGGCATGGCATTCCCCTCAACCTTAGGCAGGGCAGTCAGAGGAGGGGCAAGGATGGGTGTTGTGGTCTTAGCTACATCTGGGCAGATAAGGAACATCAAGAATAGCCGTCCCAAGGCTAAGGACTTAGAGGCAGTGTGACAAACCTGTGAGGAAGCAGATAACACCAACTCCCAAACACTGAAAAATTCCAGGAGCTGGTCGAATTTAGGACTGGTTTTAGTTCCATTGACCTTAAAGAACATAACATAAGAAGAGTCATGCTGGATCAGGCCAAAGCCCCATCTAGTCCAGCTTCCTGTATCTCACAGTGGCCCCACCAAATGCATCTGGGAGCACACGAGACCAGATATCTGTCTCCTGATACCACTCCCCTGCATCTGGCCCTTGAAGTACCCTGGTTTTAAGCCTGGAGATGACACATCTTCATCATGGTTTTCAACCTGTGATGGACTTTTCCTCCAGAAATCTGTCCAACCCCCTTTTGACAGGATCCAGGCCAGATGCCATCACCACATCCTGTGGCAGGGAGTTCCTCAGACTAACAACACTCTGGCTAAATTTTATTTTCTTTTGTCTGTTCTCACTCTCCCAACTCTCAATTGAGTGAATGTCCCCTAGTTCTGGAATTTTGTGAGAGGGAGAAGAGCGTCCCTCTATCCACTTTACTCATGCCCTGCATTATTTTGTACGCCTCAATCATATCCCCCCTCAGGCACCTTTTTCCCAGACTAAAGAACCCCAAATGTTTTAGCCTTTCCTCATAAGGGAGGTCCCCCAGCCCAGTAATCATTTTAGTCGTTCTCTTCTGCATCTTCTCAGTTTCTGTATGGGTGTGAGAGTTAGTAAAGAAAGCTGAGGGGAAAAATGCTTTGAAAAGCGGTGCCAGAGGAGAATTTTCAAGGCACCCTGGACTTCCAAAAATTCAAAGAAGTGGGTTCTCGATCAAATGAAGCCTGAACTCCCTCTGGAGACAAAAATGATCCGGCTGAGGCTGTGTCCTACTTTGGGCACATCATGAGAAGGCAGGATCTCTTGGAAAAGGCGAGAGCGCTCAGAGAGGTTGGGGAAAACCCAATATGAGATGGAGTGCCTCCCTAAAGGAAGCCCCCAGCTTGAGTATGCAAGAGCTTAACAGGGGACTTGAAGAAAGGCCATAGAATCATAGAGTTGGAAGAGACCTCAAGGGTCATCCAGTCCAACCCCCTGCCATGCAGGAACCCCCATCACAGTATTTCCGACAGGTGGTCATCCCATTCGTAGGGATCCCATGGGTCAGACCTGACAGCACATAACAATTCTCCACTTTCTCAGTTCTACCAATATCCTTTCACGCCATGGTGGAGATGTGTCATCTCCAGGCTTAAAACTGGGGTACTTCAAGGACCAGATGCAGGGGAATGGCATCAGGAGACAGAGGTCTAGTCTCATGTGCTCCCAGACGCATCTGGTGGGGCCAACTGTGAGATACAGGAAGTTGGACTAGATGGGCCTTTGGTGTGATCCAGCAGGGCTCTTCTTATGTTCTTATGTTCTTATGGTGTGGACTTTGACCGAAACAGAGGGTCTTAGAATGCCAAAAGGTCCTTTGAAACAACCAGGGATGGTGTATCAAGAACTCATGAAAGAAGGCACCTCAACTGCAGTGGAAATGTAGCCTTATTTGAGCGTACTTGGAGCTGTTGATACAAGAGATGGAGGAACAGAACAGTGTTAGCAGATCCAGAGAGAACAGAACGACCAAGGAAAGTAGTGGAGAGGGCAAAATACTGTAAATGGTGTTGAAACAGAGGAACAGTCACTTGGGTCGGGATAGCTGGGCAAACAAAACCCTTCCCTTTATTTTCTCTGTGTGCGTGCATATAAAAACAAGACTCTCATTTCCGGTGTTTTTATTAAGGAATCTTGGCCAGGAAGACACATTTGTCAACTGCGTAGGCCAAACCCAGTAGGCACATGGTGGGATGAAACCCGTTTTAAACGTTTGCCTCCTGTTCTTACTTTAATCTTTGACGCAAAAGTGTGGTAGCTCTTAGACTGGTGCCAAGTTCTTGGAAGCTGTCCTGGGAGGGTGAAGAATAAATAAAATAAAATAAAACCATTTGATGAGGAGGGAGAAGAACATTCGAGGCGGAGACAAACCGGGTTGAGCTCATTTCCTTTCACATTGCAAAAGCTGCATGCTGCAATTGGTGCGTCTTCCACTTTTCCTGCCCTGAAGGTCTGAGACAGACTCCCTGAAAGGCTTTTCTGAAGTTGGCTGCCCTCCGAGACCCTCCACCCCCATCCCTTGTTTTGAGCTTATCTTCTGTCTCTCTCTCTCTCTCTCTCACACACACACACACACACACACACTCTCTCTCTCTCTCTGTCTGTCTGTCTGTCTGTCTGTCTGTCTGTCTGTCTCTCTCTCTCTCTCTCTCTCTCTCTCTCTCTCTCTCTCACACACACACACACACACACACACACACACACACACACACACACACACACACACACACACACACACACACACAGAGCTTGCTATGAAACTATACTTGCATCTGGTGATCTTCATATTTTGCCTTAGCAGAGGTGAGTAGTGGGTGGATTTCTTGAGAGTGGATAGCAGTGGGTCAAGGGATGATGGGGGCTGAAGCCCTGAGATGTCTTGACTTGGAAAAAAAGCCTTCCCTTTATTCTCTGTGTGCGCATATAAACACAAACCTCTCATTTCCGGTGTTTTTTAATTAACACTCCTACCAGAGCTACACAAATGGGATTCTTAGAAACAGCATACCGATTGCGCTGATATTTAACAGCTACTTAGGTTTTGTTGGTTAAAAAAATCCTTGTTTCTGGGTGTTATTTTTTAAAATGCTACTCAAGGTTTTTTATAGTTTTGCTTGATTTTGTTTGGCATTTTTGAACAACAATAATAATGCTTTGAATTTGTAATTTGTGTTTTAATGTAGCTTTGTTTTTTGTTTTTTTTTTTTTTTGCTTACTTTAATTGTATTACTTTATTGTTAAGGTTGTTGTAAATCACCCACAGTGGCCTTGCTGCCAGATTTTTTTTTGGGGGTATAAAAGTGCACTCACTCACTCACTCAATCAATCAATCAATAACAAAAGGCCAATAGCAATTTATTTTTATTTATTTATTTATTTATTTATTTATTTATTACGACAAAACTAGCAACAATAATAAATGAGTACATCATAGAGTCACGTCATCACACCAATAACAAACAACATACCAGCGAGTGAACAGCTGTAACAGCGGCATTGGTAAATAAAATAGGGATGGAAATAGAATCTCCACAGTGGGAGAGAGAGTAATAAATAAATAAAGTAGCCTTAGAACAATAAATAATAAATGTGCTGTCAAGTGAATTTGGACTTATGGGGGTTCCTGCATGGCAGGAGGTTGGACTGGATGGCCCTTAAGGTCTCTTCCAACTCCGTGACTCTATGATTCCATGACCTTTTCCCCAAAGGATTCCTGGAATGGAGGACAGTCCTCTGGAGTGATTGACCACTCTTTTCTTCCGGAGGCACCTTGGGACTGCGCGTAGCTCTCCCAAGTACACCCATACAAAATGGAAAGCCATTTGACATGACCCACCTGTGTCTTTCCCCAGCCAATAGCTTGACGTGCTTAAAGTGTGTGTCCAGGGAAGGAAATTGCAGTGCGACCCAAGTGGAGGTGTGCAATCCTTATCAAGATGCCTGTTTCTTTGAAGCTAAGGATTACATTGGTGGTAAGTACTGTTACTGCGTCAGTAGCCAAAGGCATGCGTCTGTATCTGTATCCCCGTGTCCATTTCAGCAATGCTAAAAAAAGCCCCAGCCCTTATTTAAGCCTTGAGATGCACACTGCCATTTGGAGTTGCAATTCATATTCAACATTTGCACATTATACGACACCAAGGTCTGTCATCTGGACCATAGAGAGTGGGAGTAGAAAGGGTCCTCTTTCTAAGCCCTCCAAGAGTGGATGATAATCAGCACAGAAGTGTTTAGCAAAATGGATTTAAAACCTGACTTATTCTGTTTCATGTGCATTTGGGAATTTGTTTATCTGGACAGTGTTTCCTTGCAGCCATGCGGGCCACGTGGCCATGGACTTGCACAGCACTGGCTCTTCCAGCTTGAATACGGAGATGAGCACCACCCCTAGAGTCGGACATGACTAGCACTCATATGCGGGGGGAACCTTTACCTTTATCTTATCTGGACAGGGTCAAGTTTAAGCTGGGCTTTCTTAGTGTCTACCCCAACGTTCTGCACCTTCTTATTAAGGGAGGCGGGCTGTATTCTCCTGCTGGCTGGGCAGGTTGAGACTTTTAAAAACTGAGGCATGGAGAAAAAGGACTTGTTGAGAAATGCCTGTGTTGTATTTTCCTGGGTGTGTTTGTGTGGTGGGTTGTTTTTTTATAGTGATTCTAAATTGTGCTTTCTCTTTAATTGTGTTTTACTATTTGCTCTCATGTTCAAAGATCTTCCTCTGCCACCTGGCTTCCTTCAATGTATTTCCTCCTTTTCATAGTGAGCGGAGAGACCGTGAGGCGGGGATGCGCCACGGCCAACTACTGCCGCCACTACCCTGATGGGTATAAGGGCCTCCTGTCCCGGGAAATGTACTGCTGCTCTTCAGACCTGTGCGAACCTGTCAACTATCACTGTATGTAAGCAGGGCCGGCGCGTCCATTAAGGCAAACTAGGCAGTTGCCTAGGGTGCCAAAATGGAGGGGGGGGGCGCTGGCCAGCCTGCTGCCCCCGCCGCCCCCCGCTGCCGCTGGCCACCACCGTCCATCACCCCGCCACCCGTCGCTGTCCGCCCGCCCCCCCGCGCCCATCGCCGCCCCCGTGCCCGTCGCCGTCCCCCGCCATCCGCCGCCCCACTGTCTCTAGAGGTGGCAGCAGCAGTAGCAGCAGTAGCAGCAAAAGCGGTGGAGGTGATGGCAGGACTAGTCAGGGAGATGATGGGGGCCATAGGAAGGGGCAGAGTTTTTCCAAAGTGAAGCAAAGCACTGAGCGGGCGAGGTGGGGGGGAGTTCGGTGGTTCATTTAGTTTTAGCAAAAATGCGATAACTACCCATCAGATTTCTTTTGATCGGGATTCCTTTCTTGAGCAATTTGGATTTCCATGGACTTATGGTCCCCTTCCTACTTATGTCTATATTTAAAACCACAGCTTGGCTAATGAAGGACCCTTTTCTTCCTTTCCCCACAAACATTCCAAGCAGACAGCCATAATGGAGCCCCAAATGGCATGGCGTGCCAGTCCTGCATTGGAAACGCAGCAGAATGCGGCCACAATGCACGGTCGGAACCCTGCTACAGGAGCGCCGATCGGTGCATACAGATTTCTCAACGCTTCCTGCCAGGTATTGTTGCCCTGACACCAATGTGCGCAAAAGAGGGCATGCAACTAGCTATAGAATCAAATGCACGGACCAGGAGGCAGGATTAGAAGTACAGTTATGCCAATACTTCACCATATGTCATTTCGAATTTGCTGGAAATTTCCCCAGCTCTAATACTGGGCAAAATGGATAAGGTATTGGAATAAGCGTTTTCCTGTACATAGTCTGAATGTGTAACATCTCTTAAAAAGGTGTGTGTGTGTGTGTTAATTTCCTTTAACAATAACTCCTGGGTTGCTTGTGGTGTAATGGATGAACTGATGGACCTGAACTATGGAGAACAGGGTTTGAATCTTCACTGGGCCATGGAAGCCCACTAGGGGTGTGGAACCCGTAAAAAACCCCAACACTCCTTAAACATCTCACTTCCCTTGCAAGCCCTGTTGTTGTTGTTGTTGTTGTTTCTTCTTCTTCTTCTTCTTCTTCTTCTTCTTCTTCTTCTTCTTCTTCTTCTTCTTCTTCTTCTTCTTCTTCTTCTTCTTCTTCTTGTTTCATTACAGTCGTGACCAACTCTTCGTGACTCCATGTCCATGGAGTTTTTTTGGGTAGGAATACTGGAGTAGTTTGCCAGTTCCTACTCCAGGCACCTACAGCACCTGGTATTCCTTGGTGGTCACCCATCCAGGTACTAACCAGAGCTGACCCTGCTTAGCTTCCGAAAGCAGGCGAGATCAGATGTGCTCAGGGCATCAAGGCAGCTCTGTAATCCCTATTAGGGTCACTCTAAGTTAGTTCTGAGTTAATGGTACAAACTACGCTTATAAACTGTTTACATAACAAAAGAAGGAAGGGAGCATAATCATTGGTGAGGTTGGCGTTACTACCAGTTGATGCTGATGCGACTTGAGTCATTAGACTGCAGTGCAGTAGTGTCTATAGTAAGACCCCCTTATCTGCTGATTCAGGTATCCGTAGTTCAAAATATTTAAAATATTAAAAAGAAAATCCTAGAAATGCATATTTCTAAAGATGATGTTGCCAGCTCCCCTGTAGATGTTGACAGCCCTGGATTATAGTAAACAAAACTATAAGGGTAAATTAAAGCACAATCTCTGGTTCCCTCTGGTGGCCATTGCTTGTAACTTCATCGTTAGAAGCATGCATTTCTGGGATTTTTCTTTTAATATTTTATTTTTTTTTTTAGACTGGAGGTAAACCAGTGGATAAAGGGGTCCTGCTGTATTACAATTTTAGCATTTTAGACATCCCTCCATCTGGAAAAAGGTGTATTTAATCACGTGAGTTCATAAATATGGTTCAAAATGGAAGAAGGCATGAAGTGGGAGAAGGTTTAGGAGAAATACCGGACAGCAAAACATGAGAAAACATGGTGGTTGAGTGGATGTGACAAGATGGCTGTTCTCTCCAGGTGAAGAATTAGAACCCATCATAAAGGGATGTGGAGACACTTCCTTTAAGGACACTCTGGTGGCGTACCAGATTGAAAAAAACTTCGCCTACGTTGAGCAAAAGGTTTGCGGTCTGAGGAACTGCAACAACAGGAGTTTCCCAGGTAATTAGAACCGAGGTCTGAGGGCTTTGATGTTCCAACCCAGACCCCATCCCAAAGCAAAAGTGGACGGAAGTGGTCAGACGTCCCAGTTGTACAGAACAATGCTTCTCCAGCCACGATCCCCAGCTGTTCCTGGACTACAGCTCCCAGAAATCCTAGCTAGTTGCCAAGGCTTCTGGGAGTTTTAGTCCAAGAACATCTGGGTACCTCAATTTTGAGAACCACTGGGATAGAATACTGTCTAGACATTTGGTGGCCCATGAACCTGCTGAGTTTGATCACTGTGAATGGTCAGTCTCAAAGCTCCTGATCTTTCTCTTTAGAGTTCTAGATCATTAAATGAAGGAGAGTTCAATGGTTTAGCGATTAGGCGGTGGAGCCAGAAGTTAGGAGTTTAATTCCCCTCTATGCCTCCTGGGCAAAAAAGCCAGCCTGCGTGGCCTTGGGCAAGCTGCACAGTCCCAGGGGGTCAACAGAAGAAGGGAATGGTCAACCACTTCTGAGTATTCTCTGTCTAGAAAATCCAGAAGCGGGTTGCCCTAAGACAGACTTTACTGGACAGCACATGATTATTACTAAAAATTTCTGTCCCAGCTATAAAGAACATCTAATGTCTTGGATCTATTTTTCTTTAAAGAAAATTGTGTCTTTTTCCTTTTTCTTCCCTGCCGTATTGGTTTACAGAGTTCTTTTCTTCTCTTCTCTAAAGTTTTTAACTTGAGCAAACTTTTGGATTTCAACCACTAAGTCGGGGAGAGCCCCACCCTTGGGATGTCCTTGAAAGAAACCCCTGTTTTCTGTAGGCAGGGACAGAAATCAAGAATCTAAAACCTCGGAGTTTAGGAGCCAAGGCTGATCCAGATGTCGGAGGTTTAAAGATAAAACAATTCCGGAAAGGTATCCCCAAGCACTGTCTAACAAGCCCACTATTTGAGGCCCTATCACTGAGCAAAAGTTTGGACTACAACTCCCAGAAGCCTCCTGGCCATGCGAGGACAAAGGGGTGTGTAGTCCAAAAGGCAACGAGACCGGCTCTTTCTGCAGTCACCTTACGTCAGCTGCATCAGAAGCATAATGATCCTTGCAACAGTTTTTCCTTCCTTCCTTCCTTCCTTCCTTCCTTCCTTCCTTCCTTCCTTCCTTCCTTCCTTCCTTCCACTTTATAGAGATATCTCCTGGACCACCCAATGGATTACAGTGCTACACCTGTCGGGATTCAGGAAACGGGGAGTGTGCTCGCGAGAGACTGCAGCTTCTGAATTGCACCGGAATCATGGATCGGTGTGTGCACGTCATAAGCAAAGGTAAAAAGATGTGGCTGAGGAAAGCAGAATAGTAGGACCCCAGTATCCACTGGGGATTGGTTCCAGCGCTTTCCATGGATAATGAAAACCGTAGATAAGAGAGTACATTCCAAATCCCCAAAACTACTGTTTTGTGACAGTAGCTTGCTTTACAGCTGCTGTTTTATGACAGTAGTTTGCTTTACGGCTGTTGTTTGTGACACTAGCTTGCTGTACAGCTGCTGTTTTATGACAGTAGCTTGCTTTACAGATGCTGTTTTATGACAGTAGTTTGCTTTACGGCTGTTGTTTGTGACACTAGCTTGCTGTACAGCTGCTGTTTTATGACAGTAGCTTGCTTTACAGCTGCTGTTTGTGACAGTATCTTGCTCTGTTTATGACAGTAGCTTGCTTTGTGGCTGCTGAATTATTTGATTTTTTTCCTGTGCCTTCCATGGATAACTGAATTAGTGGATAATGAATCAGTGGATACAGGGGTCCTAATGTACAGGTGGCGGTTGAGGCAATGGCAGCTCCGAACTGCCCTGGTGCAGGGAGGGGCCTCTTTGCCTGACCACCTGGCTGGCATCATGTGTGTGGAGACTATGGGCTGCTTGAAAGTCATTAGTTTTATAAGGCCTTGCCATGTGGTGGGGGCTTCTTTCTTGATCCATTTCTCTTAAATGTCAAGGTGACAGCTGTAAACCACCCGGAGTTTGTCTGGAAGATGGGCAATATAGAACTGTATAAATAAATAATATCAATAAATTCTCACTCTCCCTCCCAACTAAGAGAATGAGATTAGCGGGTCGTGTAAGGGCCGGATGGGGAATTTTTGGCTGCCACGCAGATTGGACCAGAGTGGCAGTGTGTTTTCACCCATCCCCATTCTCTTCAAGGCCAAGGGGAGGTTTATAACCGGTCACAATTGGTGGGTAGTACAGTAGTACAGGTGAAATTTATTGAATAACAGTCCCTAGCGAGCTGGTATTATTGAATAATATTCCCTAGTGAGCTGGTAGCCCTCAATATGAATAAGGAAATGGATTAGGACCATTAGGTGTTAGGTATAAATAGGTTCAAAGGTTAGGAATGAGGGCTGCCCAGACCTCAGGTTTTGGGAGGGTGCTGAACAGGTAGGCAGCACCCTTCTAATACGATTAGGAATCATTAAGTGATCTGCTTGCATTACATTCAGGCCCCCTTGTTTAAGGGATGTTTATCAGTTGAACTGAGTGAATTTCGTATCAGTAAATTGTGGCCCAATTTTAATCCAACAAATGTGGGTTGCCTCTTTATTTGGGGGCTAGGTGGGCAAAGCAGATGCCAAGCCGAGTCACATTCAGGGCCTTGAAGGAGAAATACCACATGTTTGTTGCATCTCACTCTTCGGTGCACCCTTTAACCCTTAAATGTTAATGAGACCTATACAGATCCTGTTAGATAACTGCTGGAAATGGAAGCCAGAGCATTAACTCATTCAGAGAGGCAACATCTGGTTCTCTCTCTCTCTCTCTCTCTCTCTCTCTCTCTCTCTCTCTCTCTCTCTCTCTCTCTGTCTGTCTGTGTCTCTGTGTGAGTGAGTGAGTGAGTGAGTGTGAGAGAGACCATCTTGACACGTCATAGCAATTCAGCCTATCTCCTTAAGGGCATCTCAACTGATGCATGGTTGACCATCCATGGCTCTGAAGGTAGCCCATAGTTCGGGGGGGGGTTGAGGTGCTGCCCTTCCTGTGTTGAGGGACTACAGTTCAATCCTAGCCAACGTCGCCCATGAGGAAGGCATCACGGGCACCGTGGGCACCCTTGTCTACGGAGCGCCATGTTGGATGATGACTGGCACAGTTAGAGGGCACTCAAGTCCTAGAACAGTTGTGGTGAACCTTCAGCACTCCAGATGTTTTGGACCGCAACTCCCACAGTCCTTTGTCACTGGCAATACAGGCTCGGAATTCTGAGAGTTGTGGTCCAAAACCTCTGGAGTGATGAAGGTTCTCCCACCCCTGTCCTAGAAAGAAAATTACTAAATGATTGAGCTGTGGTTCACCCTAGAGGCTGTTTGCAGAAGGCAACACGAGGTTTTAAAGGACGTTTATGGATTCTGGCTATTTGTATCCCTCTCCAGATCGTGACGTGCCAACAACCATCCAAAAGGGCTGCGCCACGGAGACCATCTGCACCAGCTACTCAGAGATCTATTATAACCTGATGAGGCAGGATTCGTATGCTGCTTGCTGCAAGAAATCTCTATGCAATGGAGCAGGAGGCCACCCTGGTGCAAAGCTGCTGCTGGTGGTGGTGGTGGTGGTGGGTGTTGCCCTGGGGGTGGCCCTGGTGACTGGGAAATAACTAGAGTTTGCTGGACCATTCCTCCAATAAAATAAAACAAAATGAGCATTGGAAACCCCCTCTCTCAACAGAGGTGGGGGCCTCAGGCATCGTCTATCTGCTACTTATCAGGCTGTGCTTTCAACAATACCCAGACAAATCAAAAAGCCTTCACCACCAAGGCTAACGACCCATACTTTTATAGGTTTCAGCACCTTAGGCCATGGTTCACCTTAAGGCTATGGATACTATTGTCTCCCTAACAATTGTTCATCTTATGAGCCTATTTCAGACCAGGGTGACAAGAGGTCAAAGCAGACTATAAGGTGGAGGACTTGCACTAGCTGTGTTCAATCTGAGGAAGCTGTTTGGATGAGCAGCGAAACGTTTCTGTCTCTCAAGAAAAAGAAGTCCAGGAGCCATGACTCAACTTCCAGATAAACTCACCTGGATGACTGAGAATCTTCACAGAAATAAAATAAAATAAAATTTTACATATCTGATATGTACTGTATACTATAATGGGCAACATTCCACATGCACATGTAGAAAGGAAGCACGGTTGAAAAGCTGCCTGCATATTCTCTTTTGAAAATCTCCTCTTTCTTCAGAGTTCATTCTGCTCACTAGAGGGCAGCTACGACTGCATTAAGGAGGTCCAGGTTTGTGTTTTCAAGTTACGCCCGCCTCTTTATGACAGCCCTTCAAATATTTCTTCCTCTTCTTTAAGTGCCATGTCCTCCTAGAACGTTGTTGATCAGTAGCATATTCTGGTTTGTATCTAACGTTCTAGAGAAGCTGTGCCCTCTGTGAACCACTGGCTTAAGTTCTTCAGTCAGAATGTTCTTCTACACCCTGGGCCACGCTTTCCGTCTATTTTTTCTTGAAGAATAACGTGCAGCAGATCATATTTGTCATTGCACATTATGTGTCCCAAATATGGCAATTTTCTTCTCTTTGTGGTATTGAGAATTTTCTAGCTTTTTATTCAAGCGCTGTAATATGGCCACATTAGTGACTCTGGCTGTCCGAGGTATCTTCAGAATTTGTCTGTATGTCCACATTTCGAATGCTTCCAGTTTCCTGCCTAATGTGTCTGTAAAGGTCCAAGTTACAACACCATAGAGAAGTATACTAAATACAGTGGTACCTTGTATCAAGGAATTAATTTGTTCCAAATGAAATTCCGTTAAGCAAATGTTCCTTTATACAAATTTCTCATAGGAATGCATTGAAAACAGAGTAATCCCTAATCGCGACCATTTTTATGTTGTACGGATTCATCCCATGGACGATTCTGTTAAGCAAATTTCCCCTATCTCCGGAATTTTTTATGTTGTACAGATTTTATGTTATACAAACGGTTTGTTATACTAGGGTCCACTGTACATAAGATCAAAGTATTCAGATAGATTGGACCTTCATATAACAAGCGGTTGTTTTAACAGAAAATCTTCTTAAAGGAAAAAAATTCTGGAGATAGGGGGAAATCGCTTAATAGAATCGCCTATGGGGTGAAGCCGTACTACAGAAAAACGGTCACGATTAGGGATTACTCTGTTTCAATCCATTCCTAGGGGAAATTTGCATAAAGGAAAATCTTCTTAACAGAATTTCATTTGGAACAAATTAATTCCTTTATAAAGGTACCACTGCATAAAAAATACCTCCTCTGGCAGTAAATCTGGTGCCTCTAGGACCCAAGGGAGCCATTTTTATACAGTACTTATGAACCATTTCATAGGTGTTTCATTTTATTACAATTAAAAAACCCAAAATGAAACAAAATGCTTTTTCCCCATTTCATGCCCATCCCTAATAGTGATAGAAGCGGACACTTATCTATGGCAACTCTGAATGAGTGACCTCATTCTTCCATTGCCTCCCAGAGATTGGTCAAATCCAAAGGTCATCATTAACAGCCATGCTTGGATCTTACCAGTTCAAAGCGGTGGCTTCTTTTACAGATCCATTCCATCTTACACTTGCTCTTCCTCTTTTCCTGAGGCCTTGAATTTTTCCAAGCATCCTTGTCTCTACCAGTGAGTCTTCTCCGGACGATGAGTCCAAATTGCGACAGCTCCAGTTTTCTCCTCTTTTTCTTGGGGTGGGGGTGGGGTGGGGAAAACAGATGAGGAAAACTTTCACAATCTAATCCTGCCTGGGTTCAGAGGAAGAGGCGAAGAAGAGGGGTTACCGACAAACACTACCAGTTGTCAGAATAGGTTAGAGTAGCATTTTATTTATTGCTCCCAGAAGTCGTGGCCAGGGTCCTTTGGGGAAAAGGTGTAATGCAGTGGTGTCCAAAGATGGCCCTCGAGATGTTTTAGACCACAACTCCCAGAATTCCAAGCCTGTATTGCCAATGACAGTAGACTGTGGGAGTTGTGGTCTAAAACATCTCAAGCGCCGAAGTTTGGACACCACTGGTGTAATGGAAATGAAATTGATGGCAGCAATGCAAGAGGGAGACAGCAAATAAAGCCGCTGTTTCTGAAAGAAACAGGAGGCAGTTAACTACTTCTCGGCTCTGTTCGAACAGGTTCGGCAAGATTTTGTATCCTTCCATAAATCTGCGAAACCTGTTTCACTAGGAGCCACACCGAGCCCAAATAATGATGTGCTTACTTTATAGGAAGCAAAACCTGTCTCAGATTGTCTGTGGCTTAATAAACGCTTGGCTTCTCATCCCTGCCACCAACTATGGTAAGCAGAAATAGAAAACGTATTCGCATGCACGAATACTTGTGGCCTCATGACTTGGGGTTCAATTCCGAGTAGCAGGCTCTAGGTCAGTGGTGGTGAACCTTTGGCCCTCCAGATGTTTTGGACCACAACTCCCAGAATTCCAAGCCTATATTGCCAATGACAAAGGACTGTGGGAGTTGAATAGAAATGATTGCAAAGGAAAAGAAAACACCCGGAAGCTGCTTCATAAGGAATCGGAGCAAATCAGCCCGTTTCACCCAAAAGAGAGTTGAGTAGACTTAAGGTTTGTGGAATATTCTTTCTTCCATCCCCAGATCCCCGATATTGGCCAAAGAGAGCCAGAATTCTGAGCTCAGGTGAACAGATCAACTCGACAAGTCCCAAAGTTTTTACCAACATCTTTATTTCACCGGTCAGACCGTAAGGGTGTCATTTGTGCTGTTGCCAAACAACCGGGAGTCAAACAAAACCATCACAAACACACCCTCTTGTCCACCTACTGCAAATCATAGGACACAGGAAGTGTAAGAAAGTAGGCGACTCCCTTTTGGGGCATCAGCTATTTACTCCGTCTAGAAGAGCAACGCAGTTGGTCGACAGTCTCCCGCCATCTTATTTCACGACCCTACCTGGGTCTTCCATCCATCAAACCCGTGGCTCTCTGTTTGCAGAGCAGGGGACTCTGCCAGTGAGCCCTATACTAACTGCCCACAGATTCCCTACGGTGGCAAACCTTCGGCACTCCAGATGTTTTGGACCACAACTCCCAGAATTCCAAGCCTCTGTTGCCAATGACAAAGGACTGTGGGAGTTGTAGTCCAAAACATCTGGAGTGCCGAAGGTTCACCACCACTGTGCCTACATCTTTCTTACCTGCCCTGGCAGGTTTACCCAAAGCCTGTCCATTTCTGATTTCCAGCAATTCTTCTCCAGGCTTCCGGTGATGATCTTCCCTTCCCTCAGCAACACAGGATGTCCTGGGACAGGCATGCACAAACTTTGGCCCTCCCGATGTTTTGGATTTCAACTCCCAGAATTCCAAGCCTGTGTTGCCAATGGCAAAGGACTGTGGGAGTTGTGGTCCAAAACATCTGGAGGGCCGGAGTTTGGACATGCCTGCCCTGGGAGTTCTGCATACAGAAAGCAAGGTGATCTGGAACCCTAAATATAGTTGGGGAACTTTTATGAGCCAGGTGTTAAGATAATTAGAGCATTAACTTTCCACCTACACAGACATATTTGTTGGGGACATGGAAGAGGGCCTTCTCTGTGGCTGCTTCCAGACTCTGGAACTCCTTCCCAGAAGAGGCTTGGCTGGCCCCATCTTTGATGTTTTTCTATAAACCAGCAAATGCCTTTCTCTTCAAGGAGGCTTTTTCTTAACAACTGGCTGTCTCAGAGAGGTTTTTCAAGCGAGGTGGCTTGGATTTTGTTGCTTCTCAATCTGTTTTAGTAATGCTTTACCAAAAATGCTTAATATCTCACAGTGGCCCCACCAAATGCATCTGGGGGTGCATGAGACTAGAAATTTGTCTCCTGATACCACTCCCCTGCATCTGGCCCTTGAAGCACCCTGGTTTTAAGCCTGGAGATGACACATCTCCATCATGGTTTTGTAACCTGTGATGTACTTTTCCTCCAGGAATGCATCCAATCCCCTTTTGAAGGCGCCCAGGCCAGGTGCCATCACCACATCCTGTGGCAGCAAGTTCCACAGACTAACAACACACTGGGTAAAAAAATATTTTCTCTTGTCTGTTCTCAATCTCCCAACCCTCAATTTGAGTGGATGTCCCCTAGTTCTGGTAGGGGCCATCCATTGGTTCTTGTCATACCCTCAGGTGCACCTGAGAATAAATCAATGCCCTTTTCCCTGTGGCAACCATTCAGGTGTTGGAAGACTGCTGTCATGTCTTCCCCTCAGTCTTCTCTTCATCAGGCTATACCCCATTCTTTTAGATGTTCCTCGTACGATTTAGCCTCCAGTTACCTTATCATCTTGGTTGATCTTCTCTGCACTTTTTCTAGGGTCTCTGTGTCTTGTTTCCATGGTGGTGACCAGAACTGGACACTGTATTCCAAGTCTGGCCTAACTAGGGCAGTGCACAGTGCTACTGTCACTTCCCGTGATCTTGTTGCATAAAAGAAAGGTGTCACCAGAGAATCAATTAATTATGAGAACAAATTATTTATTAGAGAGGACACCTTACTGGAGATTTTCAGGCAAAAAGCAAAGAAAAACAAAACAAAACAAAACAAAAAACAAAACAAAGGACACAAACATGTGGCACCTTAAAGACTAACTTTCATATTTTAATGTGACGTCTCTGAAAGTTCTTACTGGAGATGGTGCTCAAGTGAACCCCTCTGCTTTAAAAAGGGCATAGGAGAGGTCATTTCCACCTGGGTCGCTGAGTTTATGTGGCTTTTTCTTTCTCGCTAGAGACTTCCAACACCGACTTCCAGATTGGCTCAGTGCTTGGTTTAATATTCGCAGAGGTGAGCAGCCACCCTACGGCATTTCTCATGAAAGGGTTACATGCTCCTGTGAGGCAAGGCAATTATGGTAATGACACGGCTTGGCAGCCGTGGTAGTTTATTATGGGAGGGCCCTCGGTGAACCCAAGGAGATGTAAAGCGACGGTGGGTGTCCTGCTAAGAGCTCATCGCTAGGGCTGCATTTTTTCCTGCAGCCTCTGATTCAGGCTCAGGCATCGTTTTCTTGTCTTTTTCACACGAAGCAACTTGAGCTGGAATGGAGCATCCCAGACCAGAGAAAGGTCACAGGGCAGCCCTGATGAAGTGGGAAGCCAGGAACTGAAGATAAGGATTAAGCCTCAAACAGGAGTGTTCTAAGTTTGGGTCCAAGGTAAGAGTCTCTGCTGAGGGTACGTCTTGCCTGAGGTGCCCCAACTGGTGCCAACATGGCTGTTGGCAGGACATGACTGCCCCCTTTGCAAGGTGGTCCGAAGTTACCTGTTTCTTCGGGATGGCAACCACCCCCAGGGCTCGTCTATATGGCTTCTTTTGGAGAGGGGTGGTGTGAGTTAATCAGGGGCCCTTGGTTAGAGGTGTGATACTCCACCTGGCATGATCCAAATGGCATATTGGAGCTTAAGCGATCTTCTTGTAGTGGTCTACTTCCAGTGGGAATTTCATGAAGTGGTTTAATAAGTGAATCACTTCAGATATTGGAGAATCGGTTTATTTGCCTTTTTGCTTTGGTTCAGTCGTTCAGTCGTGTCAGACTCTTCGTGACCCCATGGATCAGAGAGCACGCCAGGCCTTCCTGTCTTCCACTGCCTCCTGGAGAATGATCAAATCCATGTTGATTGCATTGATGACACTGTCCAACCATCTCATTCTCTGCCGTCCTCTTTTCCTTTTGCCTTCAATCTTTCCCAACATCAGGGACTTTTCCAAGAAGTCCTCTCTCCTCATGAGGTAGCCAAAGCATTAGAACCTCAGCTTCAAAATCTGTCCTTCCAGTGAACATTCAAAGTTGGTTTCTATGTGTGGCCTGCATAATTAAACTGTAAACCACCCAGAGACTACTTGAAGTGGTATGGGGCAGTATATAAGCAAAACCCTTTGCTTTCAGGATGGAAACTTTTCCTTAACCATGTCCATCAATTGTCTCCTTCCTTCCTTCCTTCCTTCCTTCCTTCCTTCCTTCCTTCCTTCCTTCCTTCCTTCCTTCCTTCCTTCCTTTAGTTACATGACTGGTATTGTGCTTATGTGCTGCGAAGTCTCACTTGGCTTGTAGCAAGGTCATAACTGAGCAATCTGCAACACAGGTGACTTCAACAGCCCTGCATAGCACTTGCAAACCTCAAGGCCATGGTTTCCTTTAGCAAGCCAATCCATCATGTATTTGATCATCATCATTCTCCGCTGCCTTCCCCCTTTCCCACAAAGGCTGTCTTTTCTAGAGGTTGTTGCCTTCTCACGATGCAACCAAAGTAGGTTGTGCTCCATGCAGTAGCCTCTGTTTCAACATGTTTGCCTCCAGGAAGAGATCAGGCTTCATAGTTGAGGATCCGGTAGCTGCCTAGATGCCCTAAGCACATCCGATCTCACCTGATTTCGGAAGCTAAGCAGGGTTGGCCCTGGTTAGTACTTGGATGGGAGACCTCCAAGGAATACCAGGTGCTGTAGGCGCCTGGAGTAGGAACTGGCAAGCCACTCCAGTATTCCTGCCAAGAAAACTCCATGGATATGGAGTCACAAAGAGTCGGTCACGACTGTAATGACACAACACACACACACACACACAGTTGAGGATCTGTGTGCTTGTTTTCCAATCAACCCCAGATCTTTGCAAAGCTCTCCCCCAGCACCACCTTCCAAAGTTAACGTGGCGCCCAGGACAATTCACACAAGCAAATTATACAGCTTCATCTTCAAGTCTCTATTACAATGTTGTTTTCTTGGTTGGACCTTGCAACACCTACTCCGTAGCCATGTGTTAAAAAGCCACATCCCCACTCTTTATAATACCACCCACTAAGCTCGAGTGTTGTAACTTCAGGAGAGTAAGGAAGCGTTCAGCAGATCACCCCTGCTTTATCATGGGTGTTTATAAGGGCAGCCCCAGTAACAAGCTGCTGTATAGGTTTTGTTGCTATCTCAGAGGATGTATGGAGTTATGTTTCAGGTTCTTTGGAAACTGATTGCTTGAAGTACCTTTAAAAAAAAAAAACACCCAGAAAAGCACGTGCACAGTTGCCTCTGTGTGGGAGTGAAAGTTCCAGAATAAACAGCTGGTGTGATTTGTAGGCATATGTTAAAAAATTAGCCTCCAAAAATATAATTAGGTGCCTGTGTTGTCAAAGGGGAGGAAACGAAGAAGCCGCCTGTTTCCTTTCTGGCAAATCCATGCCTCCGCCCCAGACGAAAGATACTGCTGAACAATACTGCCATACTAATCTAGATCAGTGGTTTCCAAATGTTGTGGACCTAGTATGTTGTTGCTCTTGCTTCTCCAGATGCATTCATTTATTTTGGATTTTATACCACTCCCATTAGTGCCAGAAGCACTAAATAAATAAATAAATAAATAAATAACACAACACAACACAACACAACATAACATAACATAACATAACTTGCTTTGGAGTTCTCCAGATGTTGTTGATCTAGTATGTTGCTTCTCTTGCTTCTCCAGATGTTGATTGATTGATTGATTGACTGACTGATTTTATACCACTCCCACTAGTGTCAAAGGCAACAAACAAACAAACAAACAAACAAACAAACAAACAAATAAAGCAATTCTTGTTTTTTGGTCCCCCAGATGTTGTTCATCTGTTAGGTTGTTGCTCTTCATTCTCCAGATGTTATCAATCCAGTACAGTGTTGGTGAATTTTTGGCATAGGTACCAAAGGTGATATGCAGAGCCCTTTCTGTGGGCATGCAATCTCGCCCCCTCACAGCCGTGGCACATCTCCCTCCGCTGAGAACACGCCACTGGGCTCCATGCAGAGAGCCAGGCAAAGTGGAGGCAGTGGTTTATGGGCTGGTTCACAGCCCTGGTTTACTCTCCAACCACACCACTTTTGGCAGGCCCAGAGCAGCGTGGCTGGAGAGTAAACTGGGGCTACGAACCAGCCCACAAGCCACCACCACTGCCTCAGGCAGAGAGGCAGCTGAGATGCTACTCTTTGGGAAAGCAAGGTTTGTAGAGCAGGTTTTGAATCTCCTATGGCCACAGCGAGGGTGCTGTGGCCACGGGAAATTCAAAAGCCTGCTGTTCAGTCCTCACTCTCCCAAAGGGTAGCACTGGCAGCATTTGTAAGCCAGGGTACTGCTGTATTCTGATTGGTATTATGTATTTATTTGTTTTATCTGTAGCCCATCTTGCTACTGTTCTATGTTTTTGTTATATATTGTTTACTAGTTATAGTGTTTTTATTTATATACTTGTGCTTATCTATTATATTTTATTTTACTGTTTATGGTTTGATTTCTGTTCAGTTTGTAAACCACCCAGAGTAGCCATGTAGCTAGATGGAGAAGTATATAAATTAAATAAATAAATGAATAAAAATAAAACAAATGAACAAACAAACAAATATTCAGGTTAAATGGCTGCATTGGCATGTTGTGAAAAATAAGTGGGTTTTGCATCGCAGTTTGGGCCCTCGGCCTCTCAAAGGTTCACCATCACTGATTTAGTATGTTGTTGATATTGGTTCACCAGGTGCTACGTATCTAATGCATTGATGCCATTGGTTCTCCAGGTGTCATCGATCTAGTATGTTGTTGATCTCAGTTCTCCAGATTTTGCTGATCTGCTGGGTCTCTTCGGGGTGATTCATCTTCAGTTAGACTGTGCTTGAGTTTTTCTGTGCAACCTGTCCAGTGAAGGCAAATACGCTCAAGCTCGCAAAGGAGCCGCTCAAGCTCTATATCATTGGGAGCTTGAGCATACTCCCATATTATAGTTTCTATATCACTGGGAGCTTACACCTGCCAAAGAGATATATATAACATTTACAGTTTGCAACCCTCAGGGGTCTGGAGGCGGAGGAGACTGATTTACACCTGCCAAAGAGATGTCCTTACAACATTCCAAACAGCAGGCAGCATATATATATATATATATATATTGTAAGGACATGTCTTTTGCAGGCTTAAATCTGTCTCCTCTGCCTCCACACCCCTGAGGGTTGCAAACTGTAATTAGGTAGAGCCAAAAGGTAGGTCAGCTGCTGGTGTGACATATGCAGAAATGTGCTAGGAATTAATCTTTCCATGGCCAAGGGTGCGACTATCTGTGTGTGCCTTCCAAGCCAGCTGGCCAGGAAAACACCATCAAATACTGGTTCCCTCTACTGACCAATTTTGATATTGCACTTTGGAAACATTAACAAAAGCCAAAACTCAAAGGATATTATTTCTTTTGCTGTTTAGAAATGCTAAAAGAATGACAGAAAAACCTGAAGAGTTATCAAAATGCTGCTAAAATGCCCCAAACTGCCCTTAAAATTAACTAGGTGTTATAGTTACACCTATGTGACTTTGGCGTTACTTGTCACATACATAAAATAACTTAGTTATTGCAAAATGTACTGGGAACAGACAGTTGCATTGCTTTGAACTTAATAAAGCACTTCTTGGAACAGTCTGATCCAATCCACTTCAATTAGTATGGCTATTGTTCTCTTAATTGGTTAGCTCAATATAAATGGTTTTGTGGATGTGGAATATAGCTAGATTGCGACATAAAACATCTCCAGCCGGGTACCTTTTGGATGCATTGGGTTACAAATTCCATCATCCCATGCCAATATGGGTGACTATGCTGAATGGTGAGAGCTGTAACCCTAAACCACCCGAGGGCAACCAGGCTGGGAAAGTCTATGCTGGACAATGCATGGAAATGTTAGAGGCATACAGCTTTGTGTGTCTGGACTACAACTTCCATACTCCCCTAGGCCATCTTGATGCTCAAGGAAACATGGGAGTTGTCATCCAAAGGTTGTTGATGTTATTTATATGCCCCTTTACTCACCACCGGGGACTCAAGGAGAAACACAACTGAAACCATGCAATAAACATAGTTAAAAACACTGGTACTTAAAAAAAAACACCTGTCCGTCCATGAGAAATGTTAATTGTTCCAGTCTTTTGGAGGATTCTGGGGCATATAATCTGAAAGCGCTGGTACTGATGTTGAGATGAATGCATGAAAGACTCCCTTGTCAATAGAGGTGGATGACTTGGTTTTACTGGAGCTGTCCATGGTGCTGAACCCTTCCCCCAATACTGAAGACTAAGGATGGGATTTTTGGATCTCTCTCTCTCTCTCTCTCTCTCTCTCTCTCTCTCTCTCTCTCTCTCTCTCTCTCTCTCTCTCTCTCTCTCTCTCTCTCTCTGACTGAAAAACCCATAGTTCTGCATTCTGCCAGCCCCTCCTACCAGAAGGACACTTTACAGAGCCAGAAATATAGTTCACCTCGGAGAGAGGCCTCACACAAAAAGATTTGCACAAGTATACTTGTTCCTGCCCCAGCACTAGCTGGGAACATATTCTTTCTATCATGCTCCATTTCAGAGCTTTCCAGTTTAGTCTCTTCTCTAAGGTGAGCCACCTCTAACTGTCTGTAGGACATCTGTCCGACAGGTAGAACTCCTAGGATAGAGAATTATGGGGATTGTAGTCTAAGACACGAACAAACAACAGCAACAGCAACAGAACCCTATCCCTACCTTAGACAGCTCTTCCAAAGGTTCAGAGTAAAACCTGAAGTGGCTTCTCCACCCCCGTGGCAGAAGAGTCATCAGTCTTCACTAGTCCTGATGTACATACTAGGCTTCCAAGCAACTAAAATCCTGATTTATGATGGGAGGAAAAAAGAGATCTTTTAGGAGATAAGCTTGCTGAATCCCCTAGGCAGCATGCCATGGTCACATTCAGCAAGGCCACATTGAACCCAGGATCAAGGCAGTATCTATCATTCGGGGTGGGATGAACAGGCAGTGATGCTACAGACTTATAGAAAAGTTATAGCTGTTGTTACGCAGCTGAAACATCAAACAGAAATGAAAAAGCTCCTAAAGGTCCCTAAAGCAAATTTACTTTGGTCTTCTCAGCTTATCACACATGAGTTGCATTTGACTTTGCAGGTCACAATTGTGAAGGCGCTTGTTTGGAGTTGATCCAAGGATATTCTTATCTCAAACACATCTCATTGCTCCACACCCCAAGAGATTTCTTGTGTGTGACCTTGGCTTGTTAGATTTTTGTTCCAGGGAGAGAAGGCCATTATCCACCCATTAAAAGGCTTCCCAGCGTAGTGTTTTATGCTTTATTTTTCCCCTCTGGTGTTTTACATTGTTTGTTTTGTTGAAACAAACCTTTGGATAAGCCAACAGAGGCTAACTTAGAGATGGCAAAGGGGGGGAGAGAACCTTCTAAAAGAGGGCAAGGGTGGGCATGATGCAAATGCAGTTTACTTTTCCATTCCTCTGGGGTGGGGGTGGTGCCCTGGGACTGTGCAGCTTTCCCAAGGCCACACAGGCTGGTTCTAACCAATATCACAATCCCCTAGGCAGGGGTATGTACAGGTAAAATAGGCAGGGGTATATACAGGTAAAATAACAACATTGCATTTGAAACCAACCAACTAGTACCACAGCAACAACAAATGCCTTTATTTGTGGGGGGGGAAATGCAGGAAGCTGATTTTTTTTTTGAAAAGCAATTTGGAGAGTGGAAAAATTTAATTGTCCTCTACAAGGTGACTGAATGGAGCCTGGGGGAAAGGAAGGGGAGGGATCTGCTAGTTAAGGGGCAGCTCTTTACGGTTCATAAATTGGCCGGTATTTCTGTGAAACCAAAAGTCACACCTTGTCCTCCCATCCCCTCTCTATAACTGGAGGTCCGTTCCTTTTTTTTTTTTAACCCCTCTGCATGGCATACTCCAATTTGTCCAGGGGAAACTGGAGGGTGTTCTGGGAGAAGAATTTCCAAATGCCCGTAAACCATTTGATAGGGCTTGGGCAAAGTTCAGCTTGCTTTTATTGGTGCATGCTATGTGTGAGAATCCATGTAGCTGATGGCCCAAGTGGAACCAGGCAAGGCCACTCCATGCACTCTAAAAGCTCTACCTGTGTCATCAAGCCATCAAGAGTGGCTTCCTTAGTCTCCTCCAGGTCCTGCTGCTCTCTGAAGCTGGTCGCTTTGCCCTGAGGCTCAGACTGGTTGTCTTATCTGAGCATCCATGTTATCTAATGTCTACAGGAGAGGCATGAATCAGAGCTAAGACGCCTGAGAGAGAAGGATTGTTATGGAACTTGTTTACACATTCTGGTGGACCTAATGCATCAAAACGATGGGTGTGTTTGTGTGTAGAGAAGAATCATCAGGGGATGATCCAGGCTACCATGTCAACAAGGTGCCCATATATTCACTTTTAATGAGGGCAGTTTTCTGTTTAGAACCTTCCAAGAGACAGCTCTCTGTTTTGAAGCTGACCCCTCTTTGAAGGACTGGTTAGACCCCACCTGGAGTACTGTGTCCAGTTCTGTGTACCTCAATTTAAAAAGGATGTTGACAACCTCGAGCGGGTGCAGAGGAGGGTGACCAGGATGGTTGAAGGTCTCAAAGAACCGTCTTACGAGGAACAGCTTAGGGAACTGGGAATGTTTAGCCTTTCAAAAAGAAGGCTGAGGGGGGATATGATAGCTACGTTTAAATATTTGAAAGGATGTCATATAGAAGAGGGAACAGGTTTGTTTTCCATGGCTTCAGAGACTAGGTCTTGGGGCAATGGTTTCAAACTACAGGAAAAGAGATTCCATTTGAACATTAGGAAGAACTTCATGACAGTTAGAGCTGTTCGGCAGTGGAATATGCTGCCACAAAGGGTGGTGGACTCTCCTTCTTTGGAGTTTTTAAGCAGAGGCTGGATGGCCATCTGTCAGAAATATTGTGATGGGGTTCCTGCATGGCAGGGGGTTGGACTGGATGGCCCTTGAGGTCTCTTCCAACTCTATGATTCTGTGATTCTACGGTCAGTCAAAGCCATGGCATAAGGAAGGAGATCGAGAAGTTCTCCTTCCACTCTTGTCACCTGGACAGCAAACTCATCAGACACCACAGGTCACTATGTCTCTGTCACCAGCTTCGATGAGATGTATTGAAATTTTCTTGAAATCATTATCTCCAAAAAGTTCTAATTTTACCATCTGCATATAAGCATTTGTAATTTTATGGGAATTATTCTTCCTTCTCTGTTTTGGTGAAGCATGTTGCCTTTCCCCCTATTTTTTGGTGTCCTCTTTTGCCTTTTTCATTTGGTGATGTATATTCTCTTTGTCGTTGCTTTTTATATGTTGGAAGCTGTGGGACAAGGGAAGTTCTGGCTGACTCATGTTGTAGGGGCCAGATATGTCTTCGGTGGATGTATAATGGAGTCTACTCAAATGAAACATTTCTAATACTTTTTCTTGCTCCTTCTCTCTCCCTTCCACAAAGAATATCTCATGATTTTAATTTCCCAATGCCGTTAAGTGGCTTAAGCAGACAGTATAAGCCACTGAACTCTAGTGGGAAATTGCTCAAGCCATCTGCTTATGCCATCTTCTTTGGTTTGATCTCAGCGATCACACGGGCTGGAAACGAACCAAAACAGAGCGATCTGGCCTAGAGTGGAAAACAAAAGAAAACCCAAACAAACAGTAGCCCCAGACAGAAAGCTAAAAAGGGGCAGGTGGGGATTCACCAAATACAGACTGGTTCACAATGGCACTTATGTGGTCGCTGAGAAAGTTTGCAAACCAGCTAGTCTCTGGATCAGATCAAACAGGACAAATACACACTCAGTCACACCCTGAACCTTTCCCTATGTTTGTGACTTGGCTGCCTTCATCAATACAAATGTCTGAGATACAAATTTTTTTTGGAACAAAGAGGCATGAGAAACAGGTGCACAAATCATTATGGGACTGTGCGTACATTTTGCAATAAAACTCTCTTTCTGACTAGGTCTTGCTGATTTTCATCCCAGAGGTTGAATGGAGACAGTTTCGAGAATATCTCATACATCTTGAAGTCCACTATTTGCGGAAAAGAGACGACAACGGATTAATAACTCTTCTGTTTGCTCAGCAGTGAAAAAGCTGTTGTGTAAACTCAGCTCTGACGATCACCCTCCTCTTACCTCTCCAAAGACCAAGGGTGGTGAATTTCCCAAGAGGGAAACGTTGTGGTCCCCAGCATGTCATGAGCCCAATGCAGCCTCTTTCATCCTTGGGTACAGGACAGTAGGTGCTCTATACCACTGAGTACATTCTCTGACCAGACAGCCTGAGTGGCTGTTGCAAAAACACACCTTTGTTGTCACGGGAGGCACAGCTTTCCAGTCGGCAAAGGAACATGAATGAGTGGAAGAGGAGCTGGCAGGCAGACAGGTTTCTGCTGGAGAGAGCTGCTTTCATCTACTTGCTGTTGGCGTCAGGTAAGAAAGAGTTGACTTAGAGGAGTGACTTTCATCTGCGGAATAAAAGAAAGCAAGGAAACCCTCAGAAGTGCTATCTGTATTTCCTCTGCCATCCTGCATTATACTGATGGAAACTGCTTTCCAATTGTGCTATGTGTCCGTGTCCTAAAAATTTATGGTTTTGAGAAAGTAGCAACTGGGAGTGGGGTAGGGTCGGGGGAATCTGAGATGAAGAGATGTAGAGGGTCGGAGTAACCTAACTAGGATGCTGCATGAGATCTGAAAGCTGCCAATCTGAAGAAGTAAAATTATGGAACAAGAAACCCGAGAGAGACGGCTGAGATAAAATTATATACATATGTTAAAAGCCCATCTCAGTGGACTCAATGTAAGCCAGGGTTTCTTAGGCCATTATCAAATGTAAAATAGTGTGTTATATCTACTGCATTTCCAGCTGTATTCCCTTCTTCTGTGCCACCTCACGAGCCCCTTTGCTGATCAGAGACACTCATTACCATGTTATTCCTCCTCGTTAGCTATAGCCTGGGATCAATTTAGCCACCAATCATTTCCATTGTTGACAGAACAGTGCTTCTTGGTAGGGGAACTGAATATAAACACGGGTCTTGGTCTCCATGGCCAGGTCAACAACCTGTACAGTTTCTGTTTTGGATGCATGTATAAAATAGATTTGCTATGTAGACCCACTCATGCAGAAGTGGACATGTAGTCCACGAAGCGTTACATATGAAAGTTAGTCTTTGAGGTGCCACAAGTTTTGTGTCTTTTGTTTTGTTTTGTTTTTCTTTGATTTCACCTGGAATTCATATGTTTGAAGAAGTGGACTTCTTCATGAAAGCTCACTTACAGTTTAGCAGTTAGTTTTTAAGGTTTAACATTTTTGTCTCATTTATTTTTCTTTTGTTTTTTTACTGGCTTGTGAGCATCTTTTAGACAGAGGCACCGTAAAGCTGTATTTTTTTAAAATAAATGATTGAACTAATCTGCATTTCACACAGCTCTTGGATCAAATGTAGGGAAGTTCAACTGGACCTAATGGTTCAGCTGTGGTCCATCCATTCCTCTCTCTAGCCCTTATGTAAGGACCGTTGCCTAGCAACCCTTTTGCATTCCCTACCTGAATAGGCCCACCTTATGTTAGCCAGAGCTTGGCCAGGCTTGGGGTCTTGAAAGAAAAATATAATAGAAAAAGTTTTTCTGAGCCTTGGTCTTAGCTACCTCATCGGTGGTAGAATAGCACGTTGTTGCTTGCAGATTGCTTGCCTAAATATGAGCATCCCCCGAGATGACAGGTATAACTTGCTGTTTATTTGTTTGTCACAGCCAACGGCCTGCGATGCTATCAGTGTGTTGGGATGTTCCATGAGTGTGTCCAGTCAGAACAACTCTGTGCACCCAAGGACCGTTCCTGCTTCTCATCTACCATCAAACTTTTCTGTAAGAAGCTTTTTCGTGAGTCAATAAAAGGCACCCCCTTCTGTGATGCCTTGATTTATCATAAGAAAAAGGAGAGATGGAAGTGATTTATGAAAGAGGCTTAAAACATTGCCTCATTCTTTGGGGAGTGTTGATAGCATATCTTCAGACTCCACCTTAGATTAATCCCTTTAAGAAAAACAATCCAGAAGTTTTACAGGAATTAGGCCCTTGCTAAATTAAGATAGGATATATGGTTTTTTTTTAGTTAAAGTAATAAATCCTATTCACCCCTGGTCTATTTCTAGTTGATGACTTCCTGGCCTTTCTTCCTGGCCTGAGAGGAATGGATGGAGCGGGTAGACAATTTTAGGCCAAGGCAGACTCTGCATTTTATGAGCTTTGAAAATTTTCTGACCTTCTGCCTCCTATCCTTTTCCAGATTCAAACAAATATTCAGGAGTATTTATGCTACCAGGTGAGTGTGAACATGCTTAGGTTGCCTAGGTGTTTTTTTAAATCAATAAGTTTCCATTATTTGGTGATAAATCTCACTTGTTCATATCTGAGCCCCCCCCCCCCCAATTCTCAGAGGTATGTGGTGCACTGACTGAACACCCCCCACCCCAGTGCTGAAACAGGAGCCTTCTGTGTAGTTCAGAATACATTTTCCTTTGTTACCTATTACTTATGCATCCAAAAACTGAAGCTAAGCACAGAAAGAAGGCTTGGGATGACCAACAGTCATTTGCAGGGGTAGCTTTTCTCTCTGGGGGAACAGTGCCTCTGAGCATGGACAGATAGGCTTTACTTGAGTGGCTGGTGGCACGAGAAGGGTTTTTAAATGGATTGTTTATTTATTTATTTATATATTGCACTTTTATGCTGCCCATCTGGTGACAAGGCGGTATGACAACATGTTTTGTTCTGTTTCTTTCAAGGTGTTTTTAATATTGGTTTTGTTTACCGTTTTTCATATAATGCTTGTTTAATTCCTTTTTCTATACTTACTGTTTTTAGCTTTGGAGTATTGTATTAACAAGTTAAGTTGCCTTGAGTCCTTTTAAGGAGAAAGGCTACTTGGGTATACCTTTCTTGGTCTGAGAGACATTCCTGAGGGCTTAAAATGTTCTAAATCAGTGGTTCTCTCAACTTGTGGGTCCCCGGATGTTCCTGGACTGCAGCTTCCAGAAGCTTTCACCACTCACTGTGTTGGAAGAGGTTTCTGGGAGTTGCAGTCCAGGAACATCTGGGGACCCACAGGTTGAGAACCACTTCTCTAAATCTTACCTCATGGTTTCCTAGAACTTTTGCCTTGTGTCATTTTACAGCTGTCCTCCTCTGGGGGCATTGTTCCTAATATTTAGCTGCCTCCTGTTCTTAGCTATTTCTCTTGCCATTCCCAAAGCAATAAATTCTTTCTTTCCCCTCAGATTTGGAAATTGCTGAGTATGTGATGAAGGGCTGCTCAGCAGAGCGAACATCCAACCGGACATCCAACGTGTACTCAGAAGACGACCGGGAGGTCCACAGTACATATTATTGTGACTCAGACCTCTGCAATATCCGATTCACAGGGGGTAAGTCAGGAGGGAAGGACTTGCATGTGCAAGATACAAATGGGTGTCAGAAGGCAGAGCTGAGGGAGATCCTTGGAGATCTTCTTGGTAGACAAGGCAGATGAGTTTTGACTCGATTCCAGTGAATCTGCTCATGGTTTTGGATAGAAATTTAAAGGAAGCACCCAAGCGCTGAGACTATGGGCCTTTTAACACGACCCCTAAACTCCGCCGCAAATGGCTCCCAGCTCCGGAGCTTAAAATTGTTTACCTACCAGCTCCGGAGTTTACTGAAAATTAGGTGCGACCACGCCCACCTAAGCGCATCCCAGCACACTTTTCATGTACCTGCTCTCTGAGGGTGAAAAATCTTGATGCGGATGTGCTGGGCTCTCCTCGCTTCTTTTTGTTGTTGTTTTTTGCCTCCCGCCCCTTTAAGAGAAGGAATCACAACGACGGGGCCACATCCACCAGCACCGGAGGTAAGCCTGCATTCTTTTGTCCCTTTTTTTCTCCATCCCCTCACACAGCCAGCAGCCAGGAAGTGTGGAGGGGTGGGGATGCAGGAAGAGCGACAAACCCCTAAGATCTCTGGTCTGAATTTAAGGGACCAGTGGATCTTAGGGGTCGTGTAAAAGCACCCTATATTGCCGTTAGGGTGCAGAAAAGTGGGATGGCTCCTGTGCTTAGATCAGTGGTGTCCAAACTTTACCACAACTCCCACAGTCCTTTCTCATTGGCAATACAGACTTGGAATTCTGGGAGTTGTGGTCCAAAACATCTGGAGGGTTGAAGTTTGGACACCCCTGGCTTAGATGAAAATCCAGAACGGGCTCACCATCCCTGAGAAACTGGAGCCATTACTCCTCGCTGCCTTCCTGGTAGCAGGAAAATAGGAGGTTTTTCCTAGATAGCTCAGAACTTCAGGCATCTAGCTATGGAGCCAGAAGCTGGGAGTTAGATTATATCTTTGTAAGTAATTACGAGTGGCAGGAGTGGTGGGTGGGTGAGTATTCATGTGTTAAAAATTGTTCAGGCTTTGGTGATCATCATCACCATTCTCATTAGTCATTTATAGTCTGATCTATAGACAGGATTTGTTTGTGCCTTCATTCCACGTGGGCATAGAATTTTTTTCTTTTTAAAGATCTACTAGTTGTGTGCTGTGTACAGAATTTAGCTCCCCCAAAATGTAGGCCTTTATGGTTTCACTGAACAATTCTCACCTGTGATGTTTGAAAGTATGTATAGGAAAGGTAACCTCAGCAACCAGACAACTGGCTGAAAGACTTTTCTTTTTTAAAAATTCTATAAAATGTTACAAAAAATTTATGCCATCTCAAAAACTGTGCAAATTGAATTAAGTTTGTTTACTTCTTCCAAGTGGCTGCATTCTTGATACAAAACTGGTATTGGCCTAGATTTTTAAACTTTTACCCAGAGTAGAGAGCTAAATAGCCATAGAAGCTGTCTTTCATTTGTGTCATTTTTAGCATCCTCTGTGCCTGGTGATTAAAGAAGGGACTTCTTCTGAACATGCGGAGATGCCCTTCCAATGCACAACCAACATGACACAATAAGAATTAAAGTGAGGTGGCTTAAGGAGTTGGGGGTAGCAGTGGTGGGCTACTCTTTTGCAAAATAAATAAATAATATATTGCACCTTTCTTCCCATCTGCTGGGAAAAACCAGAAGCAGAACTTGAGCAACAGTCAAAACATAAAGGCAGCTGGTGGCATACGGTCAGGCAAAGAAAGTCAGTCAGTCAGTCAAGAAGGAAGGAAGGAAGGAAGGAAGGAAGGAAGGAACTGATGATGGGGAGAAGGAAGGAAGGAAGGAAGCTTATGGTACATGAAGGAAGGAAGGAAGGAAGGAAGGAAGGAAGGAAGGAAGGAAGGAAGGAAGGAAGGAAGGAAGGAACTGATGATGGGGAGAAGGAAGGAAGGAAGGAAGGAAGGAACTGATGATGGGGAGAAGGAAGGAAGGAAGGAAGGAGCTTATGGTACATAGGAAGGAAGGAAGGAAGGAAGGAAGGAAGGAAGGAAGGAAGGAAGGAAGGAAGGAAGGAAGGAAGGAAGGAACTGATGATGGGGAGAAGGAAGGAAGGAAGGAAGGAGCTTATGATAGATAGGAAGGAAGGAAGGAAGGAAGGAAGGAAGGAAGGAAGGAAATGCACCCTCAAAGATGAAGACAATGATTTGCTCCTAGAATAGAGGACTGCTTTCTATAAAGGAGGATGCAAGGCCACCCTACAAGACCACCTAGTGGCTTCTGTCTGAGAGGCCAGGAGTCCGGCTGAAACCTGATTAGGTTCAACCCAGCTGGCAGTTAAAAAAAAAAGGATATTTATGAAGTATTTTGTTATATATAGCTGTTTGGAACAGGAAAAATGTCTTCAGGCTAGGAACAGTTTCTCCTTGTCCAAAGGCAGGGTGGCATTGGATACTTATTAAGGCTTAATTTACTGTGCCTGAATGTAACAGAAATAACTTTTCTCTGAGAGCCACCCAGGAGACACGCCTTCATGCCAGGGTGAAACTTCTCTGCCTCTTTCATCCTCCCTGTGAATCAGAAATGGAAGATTCTCGGTGTGGGTGGGATTTTGGGGGGTTGTCTGGGCTACACGTGCCATATCTGCCGATTCTGGGAGTTCCATCTACCTTACCTACACTTTGGACAACACCCAAATACAATGCAACTGGGAGAAAGGCCTCAAGCTTAGCGAAGTCCGCTGTGCCAATGCACGCTGCTCCGGCCCTAGTGCCAGCTGGGAGCTTTCTCTAGTTTTGGTGGAGCGAGGCCTAGATAAGCCTCAAGACCTTCCAGGTTAGGCTATTCCTGCAGGTGCACCACATTTAGGTGTTTGTAAGGGAAGGGGAACTCTCTGGATGGAGGAGGATGGTGTTTGTAGTCCAGAAAAATATCTGAAAATCCCATGCCTCATTTTTGAGCTACATCCCATGTAGTTCTGCTCCTCTACAATAATTCTGTTAACTCGTCTGAAGTAGGAGAAGGAGAGGAGAAGGTCAAGTGCAGTGGTTCTCAACCTGTGGGTCCCCAGATGTTCCTGGACTGCAACTCCCAGAAGTGTTCATCACTAACTGAGCTGGCCAGGATTTCTGGGAGTTGCAGTCCAGGAACATCTGGGGACCCACAGGTTGAGAACCACTGGTCAATCTCTTTGGTGCAGCCATCTCTGGATGCTGGATGGGAGACTCAGAGGACTGTTGTTATTTCCCAAATGTCATATATCTTCTCTGATGTCCTAGCTCCTAAGAGCAACCCTCAGGAACCCAACGGGATGGAATGTTACAGCTGCTTTGATCGCGGCACAGGGGATTGTGGCCAGGGCAATGCCACCCGGATCAAGTGTTTGGGAGACATGAACCAGTGCATGGATTTTACTGGTAAGCTGGGACCTCTCTGGAAAGGGGGTTGTTTGGTTGGGGTGGGTGGGGTCTGTTTAAACAGAAAGGATGACAGCAGAATACATGGGAGTGCTTTAATGTAGAAAGAACCTGATGAAGTATATTGAGCTTCCTTTGTGGCATCTATCTATCTATCTATCTATCTATCTATCTATCTATCTATCTATCTATCTATCTATCTATCTATCTATCTATCTATCTATCTATCTATCTATCTATCTATCCATCTATCATCACCCGTCTTCCCAAAGGAACTCCAGGCAGTTAACAACTATGGGGGGGGGGAACGGACCAGAAACAAACACATAACAGAACATATTAACAATGATAAAAATAAAAATAAAAGTACTTGTCAAGATGGCAGAACATTTTTTTAAAAAAACTAAAGGTCGCCAAGTGCTTTTTTGAAGGCAGGCAGGGACTGTGCTAGGCACATCTCACTTGGCAGATGATTCCAGAGTGGGGGACCAGGCACACAGAAGGCTTGGCTTTGGGTTACCGATTTCCTAGCCTCCCTGGGCGTGGCCACCTGAAGTGAGAGTGCCTGTGACATTCTGGTGGGTCACGCCTCAGTTAACCTCCAGGAGATTCGCTCCGCCAGGTATTCAGGTCCCAAGCCGTGGAGGTACAGACCCTGTTTCAGTTGTGCTCCTCAGTCCCGCTTGGACAGTGCTTGGGGCTGGGTTGCTCGTAGTGGCGGCTGATGGCCCTGATTTTTATGGGAATGGCCATGGTCCCATGGAATCTCCATGGTTTTCAAGGAGCTGTCTAAGGTGCTGAACTCAGAGAAGTGTTTCTCCCTCCTCTTCTTCTGGGGGGCACCTCTGGGCTGTGCAGCTCGCCCAAGGTCACACAGGCTGGCTCTTCTGGGATGCACAAAGAAGACTGGACTCCCAGCCTCTGGCTCTGCAGCCAAATGTCCACCCCACTGTATGGCAGGAACCAGCTTGGATAGCTCCTGCATGGCACTTAAGGTAGAACCCCCCCCACACCTCCTGCGAACCAAGTTCCAGTGGTCACTAGATGACTGCCCCGGTGTTGCACATCTTTGCAGCCTCCAGATCTTGTTGAACAAGTGTTCAGGCATCCATGACTATTGTCCATGCTGGCTAGACCAAGGAGGCCATGGCTCAACACCATCTGAACTCACACCAAGCTCCCAGCCCTAATGCAAAGCAACCAGTCACCTCTCTCTAAAACTGTCAGAAAGGTTATGGCAGGCATGTCCAAACTTCAGCCCTCCAGATGTTTTGGACCACAACTCCCACAGTCCTTTGCCATTGGAAATACAGGCTTGGAATTCTGGGAGTTGTGCTTCTAAAGATCAGGAGGGCCGAAGTTTGGACATGCCTGGGTTATGGGAATGCTCGCCTTTCCTGACCGTGATGCAGCTTTCTCTGCTGCTTGCTTTCCTTCCTAGTGATCGATGGTGCTTGGAAAATGACCTACCGCACATGTGCTCTGGAGACGCTCTGCCGACGACAGTATGTGCTCCCGGACCTCTCGGGGAGACTGGAAATCAGTTGCTGCTCGACTCCCTTGTGCAATGATGGCCAGCCCGGGATCAAAAGCCTCTGCAGCCACTTTTCAGAGCTAGGTAACTTAGATTCCCTTCAACCTCCTGCTTTTCCATAGCAAGGCATAGGCAGAATGTACAGCCTGAACAGGAGTGTGAAATGCATCAGCACCACTAAACCCTGTCATGCTGTGACAGGCTTCCAAAAGTGGGTCTCTGACACCCAGAGTTATGAAATAACTAGCTGCAAGTAGCATAAGTAGTGGTAACTAGTTCCTTTTGGGTAAAATGTAATTTAACTAGTAGTTACAGTTACTTTTCAGGTATAGAGTTTTTTAGGTGAAATGAATAACACCTAGTAACTTTCAAAAGCTAGTTTCAAAGGACATTTTAAGAGTCTGGGGGAAGAGATGGGGAGGCATGGAGGAGGAAAAAAGAGAGAGAGAGAGAGAGAGAGAGAGAGAGAGAGAGAGAGAGAGAGAGAAGTGTGTATGTCTGAAAGAGGACTGAGACATCACATCAACCTGTCATGCTGCAAGTTCTTACCAACCATAGCACTGACATAGTCATTTGGTCTGCCTCAGATTTCCCTGAAGAGTCAATATCTTTATAGGTAAAAAGTTTCCTTCACTCTTCCTAGTCTAGCACATCACATTTGAGCCCTGAGTTCAAATTCTTGTGAATTCACAAAGCTCAGCCCAGGTGGCTTTGGGCTGGTCACCATTTCTTTCACCCAGCCTACTTCAAAGGGTTTTTGAGAGGGAAGAAATAGGGATGGTGGTGGAGAAAGTCAGGATACAATGGAAGAGCAACATTGCTCGGATTGATTTTGGAAAATAAAATGTCCCTCCCAGGTCAGATGTTTGGAAAACAGTACTGTTGAGTCACAGCTTTAGATTTTAAATTTTCTCCTAGGAACCAAGCAGAAAGAGGAGAATAATTTGGAATGTGCCAGTTGCTGTGATTCAGGGCAGGGTGAATGCAACCCAGGAAACTGGACTCATGTCAAGTGTGTTGGAGAACAGAACATGTGTGTGAATGTCACAGGTGAGGAATCTGTGTCTATGTATGTCAATAGGCAGTCATTGTATTTTGCTGGTTTTGCAGCCTTTTTGGTGGGATATAAATTCAAATAAATAAATAAATAAATAAATAAATAAATAAATAAATAAATAAATATACCTTCAGTGCCCCTTTACTCTTAAAACCGCACTGACTCTCGCACCAGAGAAGCCACCATTAATTCTTTCAGATCCAACTGGCAAACAGAAACTGGAAGTGGCAACTTTACTAGCGGTACAGTTACATATAACTCGCTTTCTTTTAAAAAGAAATGGGTAAAGCAAAGCAAAGCAAAGTGTTCTGCTTATATACCACCCCATACCAATTCAAGTAGTCTCTGGGCAGTTTACATTTTAATTATGCAGGGTACACATTCCCCCCCCCCCCAGCAAGCTGGGTACTCAATTTACTGACCTCGGAAGGATGGAAGGCTGAGTCAACCATGAGCTGGCTACCGGGGATAGAACAGCTGTGAGCACAGTTTTACCTGCAGTACATTTCAGAACTAACTTCTTTTGAAGGAATGGAATGATTTTGGTGTCATGAAGAATGGATCCTGCCTGCTTTTATAGTGACTTCTACAGATGTCTGCCCCCCTCCCCAGGTATTTTAGAGATGTTTTGAGTGAAATCTTCCCAGTGTTATGCCATCTTTCTAGCTATCCTATCGCCTTCTTTATTCAGAACAAAACTGGGACAGGTCATGGATGATGCAACGCTCTATCAAAAATGTTTTAATGGCACCATGGAAGGGCATTTTGTACCTAAGCTGGACACAGCTCAGTGGGTTCAGTGCCTGAGTGTGAAGCCATAGGTTGGCAATTCAGTCTCCCACTGTGGCCCCTTAGAGAAGATGCAGACTGTGGGGCCCTGCGCATGTGCAAGCTGCACAGGGCACCCCAGAAGAAACCATTTCTGAGTATCCTCTGCCTGGAAAACATGAGAACAGTCACCATAAATCAGAGTTGACGATTGCACACAGTTATTCTAGTTGTATCTAATTGCTTAAAATATTGCTCTAAAAAGCAATTTTTGTGTTTTTTTAATTTTAATTTTTTTATTAACGATTATAAAACTGCAATACAGAAACATAGAACAACAAAATACTGTAAAGGAAAAGAAAATATTAATCAAAACAAACAACAATATGACAAAAATATAACAAATATAACAAATATAAACCCAGTGCAACCCACCCACCCCTTGGGACTTTACCAAAATTACAACTCTCTTAGTATTGAACAGCCCATTTCCCTCCAGAAATACATTGAGTCTTCTCTGGGTGTATACCCTTTACCTTTCTGAAATAAATATACCAACAGTTTATCCCATATTCCATTAAAGTCGTTAGACTTGCTCAAGCCTTTTCTAATTTTAATTTTAATATTAATTTTAATTCCACATGTCAAAATGCAATTTTCTAAGCTTTGCTAGTAGCCTTCCTGCTCCTCCTAGTGAGTGCTTCAAACCAGGGTAATTTTAAAGCTAATCAAGGGCATGAATAAAGAATCCCCATTCCTGCCTTATTTTCTCCTTACAATTAGACATTCTGATATGCCAGTCCTCTCCCCTGTCTGGAGGCTTCATGTCATGATGGATGTGTTTGTTTCCAGAGGGAGGCCAAACCCTGTTGCGCAGCTGCAGCCTGGAGAAACTCTGCTGGGAGAAGCCGGAGGCCCTGGGCCTGGGTCGGAACGCCACCATCCAATGCTGCTCGGGTTCCTTGTGCAACGGCGGGATGGCGCCCCTCAGAGGCGCTCTGCTGCTCTATTTGCTGCTGCCCTCTGCTGCCGCCCTTCAGGCCAAGTGGCTGCTCTGAGACATGACTAAACAGATGCAGAGAACTTCAGGGAGGACAAAAATTAAAGAGGAGAATGGGAGGAGTCGGTCCGCATTTCGTGCACTGATATTGTTTGGTGGGAAATGCAACCGTCACTGATCACCACTGGCCTTGGCCATCCATTGACCAGCCTCGTGATAGTCTGCAGCTGCTGGGAGTCCAACACTAACCGGAAAAATGCAAGATTCTAATCATAACCAAGCACACCAAGAAATGAGAACTTATTCTCCCTTGATTTACTTCCACCCTCACCTAGCCCAAACTCATTTGTTATATCTTATCTGTTATTTTCTAGATCAGTGCTTCCCAACCTTGGGAAGCCCCGGTGTTCTTGGACTGAAGCTCCCAGAAACTATGGCCAGCACAGCTGCTGCTGAAGGCTTCTGGGAGTTGCAGTCCGAGAACACCCGAGTCACCTAAAGTTGGGAACTGCTCTTCTAGACCATACCTGTCAAGTGTCACTTTTGGGGCGGGACAATCACTCTTTCCCGCTGTCTTCCTGAAAAACTATATTTTCCTGAAATGTCCCACATGTCTGGTGGTGGGTGGCCCATCAGAGAGCACTTCTCCCTGGGCAACTCCTAACCCACACCCCACCAACTGTATATACCACACTTCAGTCCTGGTATATATATCCCCTAGGAAGTCAAGACACCTAGGTCACAGTGAGCATTTTGAAGCCACCACAAGGGATTCTGGGAATCCTGCATGAAAATGAGGCTGCACCCCCCCCCCCAGATGAAGGCCTGGCTGCCAGTGCCCCACCTCCCTGGAGCTCCAGTCCCGGGTGGCTGTGGTGGACACTTGACAGCTATGCTCTAGACCAGTGATGGAGAACCTTCGGCAATCCAGATATTTTGGACCACAACTCCCACAGCCCTTTGTCCTTTGCAATACAGGCTTGGAATTCTGGGAACTGTGGTCCAAAACATCTGGAGTGCCAAAGGTTGGCCACCATTGTTTTAGACTTTAAGTACTTTTGAGTAACCGTCCTCAATTGGGGGCTGCAGCACATCTGGAGGAGTCCATAGATGGAAAAATGTGAGAAGTTTTTGCAAGATGTCTGCTTGTGTTGTCTCCTGGTTTGATGGAAGTGGGAGGGGGGGCAGGAGCTAGAAATTCTTAAAGTGGAGGTGGACAAAAAAAATTGATAATGGCCACAGGGAAATCTCTCATAATATAGGGTCAAAGAAACTAAGATAAATCGAAGAAAGGAACACACAGAAAAAGACATTGTATGTTTCTGCCACTCATGCCAAGTAATTTCAGCACCTTGGACACCCCAGTTTTGGGAACACCCTAAGAATCTGGTGATAGAAATGGTGAATTATTATTTTACATCCTGGGTGTGCCATACATATGGAACACAGGTAGTTCTATGTGGGTAAATAGAGTATTCCCAGTTGTGTTAACGTTTTCATGCAAGATGGGAATTGTGGGATACTTCAAAACAAGCAATGCAGAAAACCAGCACAGGATCTTTACAAAACGGTACAACACTGGCGGAACCTTGTTATTTTGTTACTGAAATTTCATAGCTCATATTGATGCTGGAACCATGATTGTCTGCTGTGTGGATGCTCTTGAAAGGAACAGGCAGTGGAGCGACAGTATTTATGCACTGCAAATGGAAATTGGATGCAAACCTGGTCCACTTTGAAAAGATCACACTGCCCTCTAGCCAGGAGGGAGAGCCAGTGCAAGGAGACTCAAGCCCTTTGCACACCCTAGAGCAGGTGTTCCTCATTTTCGTTCTCTAGGTGTCTTTGGAATGGAACTCCCAGAAGTCTTCACTGCTAGCTATGCTGGCTTGGATTTCTGGGAGGTGTAGTCCAAGAACATCTGGGGAGTCAAGGTTGAGAACCGCTGCCCTAGATCAGTGGTGGCAAACCGTTGGCACTCCAGATGTTTTGGACCACACCTCCCAGAATTCCAAGCCTGTATTGCCAATGACAAAGGACTGTGGGAGTTGTGGTTCAAAACATCTGGGGTGCCAAAGGTTCGCCACCACTGCCCTAGATGATTTTTTTTAAAAAATCCACTTCCTCATTAATAAAAAATGTTCTAAACTGCATCTCAGAGGCAGGCCAAATTATATTACACTGTTAAACACAACAGGCTCATGGGTGTACTGAATGAATGCATTTGAATAGAGGTGCCATTCCAGTTTTGGAAAAAATTATTTGTGTCCCCCCCCACCCCATTTTGTGATGAACAAACGCTTACGCTTGAAATGATGCAAGCCATTTTCAATTTTTGTCATGAGGGAAAGGTGTGGATGAACCCAGTAAATATGTATGTATATGTTTGGATGGATGGACGGACGGACGGATGGACGGACAGATGGATAGGCAAAACTAGTTATGATTGCTATCCAAATCCTGAATTACATTGTTCTAAATACAGTGAACCCTCATATTACAAACGGTTTGTATAATACAAAATCTATACAACATACACTCCGGAGGTAGGGGAAATAAGCATAACAGAATCACATATGGAGCGAATCTGTACAACATAAAAATGGTCGCGATTAGGGATTACTCTGTTTTCAATGCATTCCTATGGAATATTTGTATAAAGGAAAATTTACTTAACAGAATTTCATTTGGAACGAATTCGTTTCCTTTTATACAAGGTACCACCGTACAAGACTATTAAAGAGCCTTTCCCCACTTCTCCCAGTGATGCACACCAGCCTATGAGAATCTGTGCAAATTAAAGTGGAATGCATCCCCTTGGACACACCCACACCTTCTGCAAAGTATCTCACAGCAAAGGGAATACAACAAATCAGATTCTGGCTCCCTGCTTACAGATCTGACCTTAATTTCCTGGCCTGACATAGAATAATCTTTCTGTTGGGCCTGTTCCTAGATTCTTATTATCTGATGCACCATAGCAGATGGTCAGTTTGCAGCTCAAGGGCTGTCAAGAATGAAAGGTGTGTATTTTAATCTCCTGAAAAGAAGGACGGAGTCACTCACTGCTTTATGGGCTAGCGGAAGACTTTGATGCCTGCTGAGAAGCAAGTGGCCCTCCAAATGCAGTAAGAAGCATGGTCTTCGAATCCCACAAGATACTAATTTCTGGTACTCATTAGGAAACCCAGGAAAGGCTCGTCAAAAGTCAGAACTGACTTGATCAGGCATGTCCAAAGTTAGGCCCAGGGGCCAAATGCAGCCCATTTTCAAATTTCGAGCAGCCCATGACTTCTTCTCCCCATTGGCTCAGCCTGTCATGCATCCCCGCCACCTGGCCCATCCCCATACTGCATGGAGACATCAGCTTGCAGTTTTACGGTTTGCCTGCCCTCCCTGCCTTCGTCCACCCCCCAGTCACCTGTCCAGCCTACCCACACCCGGCTCCATTGCTGCAGCATCCTCCCCACCACCTTGCACATTATAGAAACATTTCCAAAGTCCAGACCGGGGGCCAAATGTGGCTGAATGATCGACCGCCACACATTTTCACCTCACTAAATCTGGCCCTCCTTGCAAAAAGTTTGGACACCCTTGGACTTGATGGTCTGCAATTATTATAAAATCCATGGCCGAGGCCCAGGAGGTCCTGGTCCCTTTTTGTGTTTTCAAGGGACATAAGCTCAATTTGTTTGCTGTGAGCTGTCTTAGGCTGCTTTCATATGACCCCTAAAATCCACTGCAAAATGCTCACAGATGCGAAGCATAAAATTGTTTTATCACCAGCAGTGGACTTTAAAAAAAATAAAGTATGACCACGCCCACTTAAGCATGCCCCAGCACATTTTACAAGTACCTGGTCTGGGGGAGGTAAATTTCCCCCGATTTTAAAGCTGGAATTTATCACGTAACAGGTTTTTCTGTCCCCCTTTCAGACAGGAATCACTAACGGGCTTCCTGTCCTACTACAACTAACTGCTGCCAACGGCAGGCGGAGGTGAGCCTGCATTTTTTCTCCCCCTCCCCTCACAGCAGACAGAAGCAATAGAATCAGAGTGTGGGAGGGTGGGAACACAGGAAGCAGAACAAAAACCACATGATCTCTGGTTGGGGGGGGGGATCCGAATTTAAGTTGCCAGCAGATTTTAGGGGTCCTGTGAAAGCAGTCTAAAGCAGCCTCCCTGAGCATGTGATGCTTGGAGAACAAAGGTGTGGTGCTCACACCCTGCCCTGTTTGTTTGGGGTGGCACCCAGCCTCACGTTCCTTTTCCAGCTGACGGAAAGAGGTTTGCCACATCATCAGAGGAGCAGAAGACGGGTGGCCTTGTTTCAGCTCATAGCCCCAGATGACAGGTCTTTTAAGGTTTCCTTCTTATGAAACCGAATGGGTGTGAGAAAAGCAGCCCAACGGTTTTCTTTTGTATCTGAAACCGCAAAGGAGAAAAGTTAGAGCTCGAGTGGCTTTGAGGAATCATAACTTTCTCACAGGCTCCTCCACCTTGGTGTCGAGGATCAGACCTTATTTTTCCATGGGGAGGGATTTTAGGGATGTGTCTTTCAGGAAAATGGCTGCAGCTACCTCATCCTTCGCACCCTCTGATCTCTTTTTGAAGCTGCTCTTCCATTAATGTGGACGACTCTTCAAATAGAGGACATTTTCCAGTAAGAGGATCAACCTATGCCAGCCCTTGTTGCTCACATATGCATGTTCCATTGATCTCAGCAGCTGCCACTCTAGGTAGGACTATTATTTTTAACTATTATCACTCAGTATCTCAAGGGGATGCACATTAATGATCAAGCAATAAAACAAGTAGAAAGAAGCAACATGTTATCAAGCTTTGGTTGTTTAATCCAGACATTCCCTTTACTTTTCCTTCCAAGCCTACACAATGAATCAACCAACCGGATGCCTTCAAAAGGGGATTGAACAGATTCCTGGAGGAAAAGTCCATCCCAGGTTACAAACCATGAGGGAGATTGTCATCCCCAGGCTTAAAACCAGGGTACTTCAAGAGCCAGATGCAGGGAAGTGGCAGCAGGAGACAGAGATCTAGTCTTGTGTGCTCCCAGACATATCTGATGGGGCCACTGTGAGATACAGGAAGCTGGACTAGATGGGCCTTTGGCCTGGCGCAGCAGTGGTATTCTTATGTTCTTAAAAATACTTTTGGCAGGAGTTGGCATTCACATGACTCTTTAGGGTGATGCCTTCAGGCAAGGGAGGGGTGCAGCTTCGAGCATAGCTTATGGGCAGTGCCCTGTATCTGGATGGCTAGATGAAAAGGAAGAAGCGAAGGCAGCCAGACCAAATACTTTTCAGGGAGTGAAGAGGAGGGCTGGCTCAAAAGGTCTAAATCGATTTGCCGCAGGCATCACAAAAGCGACAGCTTTGAGCCTGAAGTAACCCAACCCTGTCCCTGCCAGGCCTGGTTGTATTCTTCCTTAAGGGATGGGTAGCTGCTTCTAACGCCTTGCAGTAGCGCTGATCTCACCTGGCTGGCACCATGCACCCCTTGGCTCTTGGATCTCTTCTTTGTCTCCTAGCTCCAGGTAAGTTCCCGAGTGGCTTGGCTTTTATAGGCTGGACTCCTTTGTGCGAGGGGTTGGGGGTGGGGAGTTGGGGTTGGAGCATATCTCCCGGCCTCATCAACCATCTTTAACCCCAGCCTGTGCAGCGTTTGGGTTTTCAGTCTTTTATTATACAGTCACAGACCCAGCAGAAGGCACAAGCTTTTTAAAAAGGCTCCTAGCAGCTCAACAATGACAGAGAGGCTGCCAAACCCAACAACTCCTAGGAAAGCAGAGGCAAGCAGTATCTGATGTCTTCTTTGTGCAGAAACAAGAGATAGACCCAGCCGTTCTGCATCGGAGCTGTTTGTGTCTCCTAAAAACAACATCTTGTGTTTCTTACGCTCTGCCTCAACCTTTGGGGGAAGGTTAAACAACACACAGAATCGCCCCAGGTTGAAGATTTGCATTTTAGATTCCTTAGGGAGCCATCCACTGAACTGAAGTCTCTGACAAGGCATCCAGCGTTTGCATCAGGTCCTCGCCGCATGCCTTACAGCCGTTGCTTGATCTGAGACATATAGCATGTGCTGGTATCCCGCTGCTGTTGGTGCATAAAAGCTTTAGCAGACCCTCTCTGCCTCTCTCATGCGAGGTTGGTCGGATGTCACAGGAGCAAATCTGGCTAACTGTTGCTGGTCAGTTGGCAATGCTAGAAGGCATGATTCTTTATTTGTCTTAAGGGTGAACTCAGGATTCCGGTCTGTTTCATCTTCCATGATTTAGGGTGCAGATGGGGTGTTGAAAGAGAAGTTCCCTGTAGCTATGTAAAGTTTGGTGGGACTCAACTCCATGGACAGTAAAGGTTTAATTTGATGATGATGATGATGATGATGATGATGATGATGATGATGATGATGATGATGATGATGATGATAATAATAAAGAACTACAGATCTCTCTCTCTCTCTCTCTCTCTCTCTCTCTCTCTCTCTCTGTGTGTGTGTGTGTGTGTGTGTGTGTGTGACAGAGGGGGGAGAGAGAGAGTACTAGATGGTTGTTTAATTTAGGCTCTCTTCCATGCCTTTGGTGTCACCCTGATATGAAAAGTGAACAAGCATTTTATTTTTCTTGGCACAGAGCTAAAAGAGTAGGTAACATGGCTTGTCTATCCTCCCAAATATCTGACTGTTCTTAAAAGCATTAGGACAGGAGCAGCACCAGGGAAAATCTTCTGTACAAGGTAGTTACTGAGACAAGGCATTTGCTGGGGGGCAATGTGTTTCTTGCACAATTGGGTTGTAAACCACCCAGGGAGGGATCTAGCATTATGGGGTGTGATATACATTGAAAACAACAACCAACAACATTTCATTTCAGGCTTAAAGCCTGTTACTATATCCCCAGTAAGCATTATTGTCTCCTCTGTGTGTGATATATTTATTTGCACATACTTTCTTAGAAATTCACAAGGGGCTTGTTTGTTCATTTTTGCTTATCTGTTTTAGATTTGTCGACGTGTACATGTGTACGCTTAGCAAATGCATTTAAGCTTAGGAAGAAATGCTGTCTTAGACGCTTTGGCATTTTTCCCTGGACGAGGGGTTGATTTATATTTTTTAACTTTCTCAGCAGTGCAGGTTGTGGGTTTGTGTCCGTGCATAATTAATTAAAACTAAACATTTTCATTAATCATCTTATTTTTTATTTCTTTCTTTCTTAAATCGGTATACCTCCCCATTAGTGCAGTGCAGTATTCTGGGTTGTTCACAACAAAAGACACAACAACCCGTAAGATTAACAATAAGCTTTAAAAAACAACAACAAGCAGGCAATGCAACAAGCAAAGAAGGAACATCAAACAAAAAGAAACCCATCTGCATGGCCTCTGTGCCACGAGAGCCTCGTGGTGCAGTGGTTAAATTGATGTGCTACAGCTATAATGCCCAGAGAGTGCTTTAAGCTCTATTTATTTGTACTTTGTACTTGTTGACCACCCACCTTTCCCTTGGAAACTCTGGGCGGTATATAAGCTAAACACTTTTCACTTTCGCTTTCGCTTTGGCTAGTCAGTGCCATCTAGTTCTTCCTCCTTGGTAACCCTTTTCTTCTTCTCTGAATCAGGAACAGTTCTGAAACAAGAAGACAAAATGATAAGATTTCCATAGACAAAGGCTTTAGACAGTCCTGTTTCACCCTCCGGCCTCCTGGACTTTTCCACTGAATTGAAATTTTCCACCCCTTGCCAAAGTGCCAGTGTAATAAAACTTTTAATGTTGTACTTTTTAGAAGAGGTCTCCATGTTAGTCTGTGCGAGCATTACAGGCAAAAACAGAAGAAAGATGATAAACAAACAAACAAACAAACAAACAAACAAAGGAGCACATTTTCCCCAAAGACTCACTCTTATGTCTTTCATGTGAGCTTTCGTGGACGAAATCCACTTCCTCAGAAGATGGTAGCTCAGTTTGTGGTTATTGATGGGTACCAAGGTTGGCTTTGCCTTCTCTAAAAATATCCAGCAGCCCATTTCTGTACATTAGATGGCTAGAGGTAGAAGTACAGCCTGGAATGTTGTCTTTCTAGTAAATTTGTACCCCTGGTTAGTGACACTAAAACACAAAGCGCTGATTTGAAAAAGATAAAGAAAACCAACCTAACAGACAAAAGGCTGAAAAAGGAGCTGGAGTAAAAGATTATTTTAGCAATTTGCAACTTCACCTCTCTCAGTCCACCCCTCATCAGGGTGGCAGTGGCGTAACTATGGAGGGGCGGAAGAGTGCATTTGTCCCAGGGCACACAGTGATCTGGGGGTGCCTGGAGGGGGAGCAGCAGGAGGAAACCATGCACCATCCCACCAGCAATCCTCCTTTTGCCCAGCTAAGTCTTGGAGATCCTTAATCAGGGGAAAGGAGGAGATGGAAGCAGGCAATTTTTTTCCAAGCAGCACCTCCGTTGATTGCTCCCCCTCCTCTCCCCCTTGCTAAGGCTTGGTAATCATTAGCCCAGGGAAGCGTGTTCCTCCTTTCCCTGGGCTAACAATTGTCAAGCCTTAGCTGAGGGAAAGGAGGAGGGAGAAACGTGCTACGGAGGTGATGTTTGAAGGGGGACAGTGCCTGCTTGGCACTATCCACACGCTGTGCGGTTTGCACAGGAGAGCCTTAACTGGAAAGGAGACCCACAAAGAGGGCATGAGAAGGAGAGAGCCTTCTTCCCCTTCCCCACTGATCACCCAGGATCTGCCCCCTCCTCTTGCTGGGTGGGTGAGACACGATTGGGGGAGGAGAGGGTGCAAAAACTCATTTTGTCCCCGGGCATTCCAAACTCTAGCTACGCCTCTGCAAGGTGGAGCCCTTGGATGTCACATTTCTCTTCTTTACTGAGTTCCCATGTTTTCAAGCTGGTTGATCAGCAGGAATGTAGAGCACCAGAAGACTATGACTGGATTGGGCCAAATTCTTATCTAACCTGGCCCACTTGTTCCACAATGCCAACCAGGTGCCTCTGGAAAACTGCAAGCAAGATGTGTATGCAATAAAAGCAATAAAAGCATGTCTGCAATAAAAGCTCCTTGCTCATGGCCTCCAGCAAGTAGCTTTGAGTTCATCCTGAAGACAATATCTTGGTTTTAAGGGGAGGCGACTCAGTGAGGAAAACGTTAATCTGGCATTCGGAAGCCAGTTGGAAAACAGTCTACAAAATGGGGGTTATAAAAGGCTTTGTTCGAGTAGGGATTTGAACTCAGGGCTCCTAAGTCTTAGTCCAGCACTGTAACCACTATTATACCACATTGGCTCTATGGAATGCTTGTTCATCTAACGCTCCATATCTGGATTTGCAGGAGGCACTATCTTCTGCTTCAACTGTACCAGCACAGACAGTTACAACTGTAGTACAACCCAGCAAAAATGCACTGCCTCCGTCAACAGCTGTATCACCATTGCTCGGGAAGAGAATACAGGTAAAGTCATTACTGAACTTGACTGCTTCTGAGCTTTGAAGAGCTACATCACAAGTATGACCACAGCTCCCTGTTGCTTTCATCCTGCTGATGAGTAGAAAACTGCAACACAGTGCTTCACCATGTACTGCCTCTGTCCAGTATTCCAGACACTCCATCTGATTCCTTCTCTGTTTTATTTTTTATGTACCTCCACCCATGTTGTAGCTGTTTTGGTGTTTTCCTTAGAATTTGCCCCAAACAATATACCTCTTGTACATGGTAATAACAGTAATATAAGATGCCAAGTTGGTTTAGATGCATGTTGTCTGTTCTCAAGGTTTAAAGATACTCAGGCTACTCAAAATTGGACCTCTTGTCCAAAGCCACACAGGTTAGCTTTCCTCCAAGAAGGCACCGTGGAGAAATTAAACTAACAATGTTTTGCTCTGTAGGTGGGTGTTCAAACCCAACCATTTTGCTATCCATTTTGGCTTCATCAGCAGCGGTCTGCCCAACAGTGTAGAGAATGTTGACGGTGCATTTATGCTGACTTACGACTTTAAATAATGTTATTGTCTTTTGTTTTCTTATGGATTCATTATTGGGTCAACGAGTATGCAAAGCTTAGTATGAATTTAGAGGATGAAGAAGAACTGATTGTCGTTAGCTAAGGACATGGCAGAAACATATCGTTTCAACCTTGGGGCATAAGGAGGAGCAACAAAGTTCATCACAGTGTGGCTTTGTAGTAAGGTTCATATAGAGCAGTGGTTCTCAACCGGTGGGTCCCCAGATGTTCCTGGACTGCAACTCCCAGAAGCCTCCACCACTCGTTGTGCTGGAAGGGGTTTCTAGGAGTTGCAGTCCAGGAACATCTGGGGACCCACAGGTTGAGAGAACCACTGATATAGAGAATGCTTTACTCTGGAATGATGAATATCCTTGCACTGACCTCACCCTTACTTGGTGGATATTGAAGAGTGCAGCTTCGCTTGTAGCTAGATTCATCCTCTAAAAGGAATCTGAGCTTTTAAGACTTTTTAAAAGGACTTCAGCTCCCATAAGTCACAGCCAGCACATAAAGAAATTAGCACATGAAATTAGCTTGGTAGGGGTACGTAGACTTCTTGTTTCACTCCCGGTGATGCCGCAACTCAATGGACAGGTATTCCAAATTTTGCAGTAGGTTTACTGGAGCCATCCAAGATATGTAATCTATTGAAGGGACTCAGTTCAGGACCCTGGAGAGCTCCCATGACAGACCCATGCATAGATTGCCTGAACCTCCAAAACAAAAGAAGTAGCCAGTAGCAATGCCCCCTGGAATGTATGATGCCACAGCCATGATTCCCGAAGCTGCAATGGAATCACTACCAACTTCCATCTTTTTAAAACCATCAGGAGGCAAGCTTTGGGTCCGTGACTAAATGGATTGTTCCACCTGGGCGCCTTGAATGTGTATTGTTGTTGAATATGGGTTTGGGTTTGGGTTTTGGGTTTTTTTTTGTATGTTATTTGTTTGATGTTTCTTTTTGTATTTTTGCCTACTCACCATTGTTAGCTTCAAATACTTTCTTTGAATGATGGAAGCTGCCTTGGGCCCTTTCTTAGGAGAAAGGTGGTGGGGAATTTTTGCTTCTTTTTCTTAGCATTTGTCCCACTTGGTGGTGTGGGAAAACATTTTTAGTTAATTAATTAAATCAGAGATTTCTGCTGTGTAAAGCACATGCTTTACCACTGAGCTGTGGTCAGTGCCCACAGCCAAGTAGTATCTTTTGAGAGGAGAAGGTTTCTGTTCCCCTCTAGCTTTTAATCATCCTGCAGATGGTGCATGGAGTATCAGGTCTATGCTTTGTGCTACAGCTCCTCTAATCCTGTAACCTTTACCATGCTGCTTGGGGCTGTGGAGAGTCATAATCCAAAATATCTGAGGGATGGGACACCCTCCAAGGACACCCTCCAAGGGACACCAACCAAGGATGCCTTCGGCAATTGCTGGGAGTGTTGTGATCCCTCTGTGTGTGTGTGTGTGTGTGTGTGTGTGTGTGTGTGTGTGTGTGTGTGTTTGTTGTTTGTTTGTTTGTTTGTTTGATTATTAGTATTATTTCTATTTTTACTATTCCCTCTTGCCAGGTACATGTTGTCTTGTTGTTCCATTGTGGTTTTTGTATTGTTTTTCTTTCTTTCTATCTTTAGATTATTATCATTATTATTATGTTTGGGGTTGTTTGAGAAAATCATTGTTGTTAACTGCCCACAGTTCCTGTTTGAGGAAAATCAGATTGCGGTATATAAGTGTAAAAACAAACAAACAAACAAACAAACAAACAAACAAACAAACAAACAAACAAACAAACAAGCAAACAAATGTCTACCTCTGGTGAGTGCCTCTTCTCATGGACTCCCCCCCCCCCCGCTTGTTTATAGGTGACCTGGACCTAATACACCCAACATATGAGAAAAAATGCAACTCGGACGACCGCCTCTGCAACCAGTTTTATGGGCTGGCGGCAGGGAATTTCCACATGCGCTGGAACTCCAGCTGCTGCCGAGCAGATCGCTGCAACACCCAGGAAGTCACTGGTATGAAAGTTGAGCTCTTTGGTATACAACCGGCTGCCTTTGAGTTTGTCCCATGGTTTGCTCAATCATTGGCATTAAGGTCACCAATGAAATCAGTAGGATCCTTCTACACCAGTCATTCTCAGCCTTGGGTCCCCTTCTTGGACTGCCACGTCCAGAATCCGTCATCACTAGCTGTGCTAGCCAACATTTCTGGGAGCTGTAGTCCAAGAACCCCCTTGGACTTAAGGTCAGGAACCATGGTTTGACTCGGTTGAAACTCTGGACCATCCCAGAGTGCAGGACATGCAACAATGGGTCAAGTTCCAGGAAGCCAGCTTTCAGATGAATATCAGGAAAAATGTCTTAACTGTTAGAGCAGTACGACAATGGAACCAATTATGTTGAGCATCAGTGAGTGCTCCAACACTAGAGGTATTCAAGAGAAATGTGGACAGCCACCTGGCAGACATCTTTTGAATCGTATTCCTACATGAAGGAGGGGTTGGACTTGATGGTCATACAGGCCCCTTCCGACTTCACTATTCATTGACTGGCTTTTTTCCTTTTTCTTTGGCCAAGAGTCAGTTGCTTTCCTCTCTCTTTTCCACCCACAGTGCAAAGAGCATCTCCAGTTCAGAATGGGGCTCACTGCAACTCGTGCTTTGCCCGTGGTGTGGATTTGTGTCTCAACCATACTACTATGGCATGCACTGGCCTCCTGACACACTGCATCCACTTTGCCACCATCGCAAAGAAAGGTAGGCGGGCTTGTGGAATGTGTGAGATCCACGCCAGGCGACCTGGGGTGTTTTAGGCATGGTTCCCTGGCGGTGCCCTGCCTCAGCCCTTGTCAGCACGGCTGGTGGATGGAGAAGCCAGAAAGATGTAGCCCAACATTATTTGCAACAGGGGACAGAGAAGCGTGTTCCTCAGACTTGTGAAAACAGGAACCTCTCACTGTTGTGGTTTATGACCATACAGAGCAGAGGTTTGTGGGAGTTGTAGTCCCTGGCTGAGATTCTATTTCATATTTTAAGTCAATCATGTCCAAAGTAAGGCCTGGGGGACAAATGCAGCTGGTTTTCAAATTTTGAGCAGCCTGCGGCCTCTTCTCCCTGTCAGCTCAGCCTGTCACACCTCCCTACCAGCTGGCCCCTTGCCATATGTTGGCTTGCAGTTTTACAGTTTGTCTGCCTTCCCTGCCTCTGTCCACCCCCCCCCAGTCACCTGCCCAGTCTACCCACCCCTCAGATGTCCTCAGCAGCATAGCAAGGTTTTGGAGCACCTGGGGGAAAGTTGTTTTTGCGCCCCTCCAGCCCTCCCAAACCCCATGGCATCCATCCAGCAAGGGGGGATACCGCGGGTGTGGGGTGGGCACGCACAGGGGTGTTTGTTTGTGTGTGCACATAAGGTAGCGCATGTGTGCCTTACATCTCCCACGGTGAGCAAAGCGAGGAAGAGGAGGAGGAGGAGGAGGGCGCCGCAGCCACCATGCTCCCTGCCTGCCTCCCTGTTTGTTTTGCTGCTCGCCTGGCACCTGGTGGCGGTGGAGTGTGTCCCAAGCTTAGGTGGGGGGAGGGCTGCTGGCAGGAGGGCACATGACTTCCTCCTCCTGCTCCCCCTCCAGGCACCCCCAGATTGCTGCACCCAGGGGCAAAAGTATCCTTCCACCCCTCCATAGGCCCTTGGATGCCCTGGCTTGCAACTATCTTCATTGTCGATTTAAGCCTACATAACTGAAACCATATAAGCAGAGATTGAAACCTAAGAGAGATTGGTTGCTGCTTAGGAAGGAGCTGCTGGTTACATTCCTGGCCACGCCTGACTGCAGGATGGAACATGTGGGCCCAGAAATGCAACCAGCACCTGGTGCACGAGGGACCCTTGGCCTCTGGAGATTATGTGGTTTCCCTTATGCATGCGTAAAACACCGATAGGATCCTGGCTCTGGCATTGCTTGTGTGAAGGTGTGGGTGGGTGTATGTGGGAAGCTAACTCTTTCCTACCCCCTCCCATCCCCCCAATCCCTGGCAGATGAATTCAAGCACGAACAAGTCGCCTTCACAGGATGCGCCACCAAGAACATGTGCGACATGGGCGCCGTGGCCCTGTTTGCTGCCGGACGCAATGTTGACGTCAAGGCCAATGTATGCAGTCGTGCCCTCGGAATCCTTACCCAATGCAGCCTGACCTTGCCTCTCCTGGCTGGGCTCCTCCTCTTTACCTTTTGTTCTTGATCGCAGCCCACCCACCCTTGTCTTTTTGCTCTCCGCTTGCTGTGGTGCTTGCCCTCCGTCTCATTTCTTGCTTGCAGACCTATTCTTGAGTTCTCACAACTAGTATCTCTTCTGCCTTATATTAGAAAATCCTGCTGTTCACATCTTTGAGTTTAGGCTTCAATCAGAGAAAGGACTGCCAGGTTTCACTGACTGTTACCGCACTTCCGCAAGCAGCTGCTTCTTATTTTAGATCACCTTTTCTCCTCCCGTGAAATGAAATTAAGTGACAACGAGCTGAAACATTTGTATAATGAAGTTGGTAAAAGTCCTGGCATGGCGGTATAGTTCTGTTTTCTGTGTTTTCCGAAAGTTGCTGAGCTTTCGAGAGCACAAGCCCTCGTTTTCAAAGCAGGTATAAAAGTCCAAACGTGGCAACAGATGTAATTTACCAGGAGAGAGTTCTTAAAAGTTCACATGGCAAGATGGATGCCAGGCTCAGCAAATTTTTAATTTTTCTACTAGCAGCCTATGAAGGCCTCACCCATAGTCTAGTTTTGATTTTGCTTGTTTTAATGGTTGCACAGCTCTAAACCTGTTTTTAGTATGTCCACAAATTCAACCAAATCAACCAAATCAAATTCAACCAAATCAACAAATTCAACCAAATCAACAAATTCAACCAAATCGCAATGTAAAAAAACCCCAACCCCAGTGGCCGTCACAATAAAAAGTGCCACAGTGGCCAAAAATGGGCGTGGCCGAGGGGTTCTTCGGATAAATCCGTTTTGAAAACAGGGCAGTGGTTTTTAAGGCACCTTGTTTTTAAGGAAAATTCATTTTAAATCAGAAGTTCGGTAGCAGACACTATGGGCTTTTCTCCTTTAATCCTCTTTTTTCCTGTGTGGATATTGCCAGTATTTTCCACACCATTCATCTGATGTTATTCTTGTCTCACTTTAGGCATTGCAGCTGCCTTTCAAACCTCCTAAGATATTAGGTTAGGAACTATGCCTTTCTGTGCGAGACAGAGCATTGACCCTACTGGGAGAGGCAGAGAGTAAGTGAAGGTAGCCAAGTACAGGTGCCTCCAAATGATTTAGGGCCTAAGAAAGAATAAAAGGTGGTGTTCTTAAGAAAGGAGAGAGGAAAAAACAGAAGGGGCCTTCTGTTTTCCCCCCAAGAACCCTAACCTCTTTACTATTTGTAGACAATTACCACTCAACATGGAAGAGAGCCCTATCCCTTAAACGTAAAACTTATGGTCTCTCAATGGAGTGCCTTATACAAGTAGGCTATGAGATGGCTAAGCAAATCCTCAAGCAACGCATCTTGGAGGTAGAGAGACATCATGATTTGGGGGCTATCTCTAATAACATATCAATTGATCCAGCATTGATCCCCTTCAAACCAGCTAACTATTTCTTTGCTCATTTAACAAAGAATCAACGCAGAGCTTTTACACTTGCTCGGATGAATGCTCTGCCATCAGCAATACAAGAGGGAAAATTCCAAAAGATTCCCTATTCTCATCGTAAGTGCCTCTGCAGGACAGATAGAATTGAAACATTGGCACATGTACTCCTGCACTGCCCCTTATATGATGAAATTAGGGAAAAACTTATTGTTCCTTATTTAAAGCAATTCCCGGGACGGCCAGAGGCATTTTATACCCGCCTCCTGTTATCAGGGCAAAATATATACACTGCAGAATGTCCTAATTCAAGCATGCTGTCTAATGTAGCTAGGTTTTGTGCGGCAGCAATTATAATTCGTGCTCAGGAGGATTCAACAATTGCTCAAGCACTCACAATTTAAGCTGGCTCAATTTGTATGATATTTCCCCTCCCTTGTTCTTCCTTGTTTTGCTATAACTGATGCTATTATTATATATATGTACTTTGGATTTGGTCATTGACTGCAATAAAGTATTCATTCATTCAGAAGTGAACATTGACATCATCAGAATACCAGATTCTGCCCATTTCTATTTTTCCAAACAGTTGCCAAGGGGGAAAGGTGACGAGACCAAGGCCAAGATATGTGTTACGTACTGGACGATGTGTAGAACATGACATTGTAGTTCTGTCTGTGAAATGGGTACATAAGAAGGGAATTGAATGAGCCAAATGGAATGGCTTCCCAGCTTTCTACGGCTTACATTCTGATATGGTTGACGGGTAGAGATGGGCACGACTTGAAAAATTTTTTTCGAGTTGTCGTTAGTCGGGCCGGTTCCGTTTCGGGTTGTTTCCGGTTTTTGCGAAAATTCACAAAAATTAGTCGGTTCGTTTTTTCATTTTTTCGTTTTCGTTAGTACTGGTTTTTTTTTTGGAGGGGAGCGGACTCCTGGAGGCACCTCTGTGGGGTGGGTGCCTCCTCTGGCCCGCTATAAAGGGAAAGTGGGCTCCTGGAGGCACCCGTGGGTGCCTCCTATCCTCACCCACTAGGAAAGGGAAGCAGGCTCCAAGAGACCCCTCTACATGGGGGTCTCCCCTCCTCACCTGCTGCTGCTACAAAATGGTATGCAATAGCCATATGAATATGCATACCAGTTGCAGACAGTGAGACTAGTGATGGCAGTGAACCCAGAGCCATAGGTGATGCCTAAGGCTCTTGCACCGCGATGTCTCACAAAGAAGGGAATCGTACTTGCGTGTAGTGCAATGCAAGTAGATCTGGCTTAGGGTTAAGGTGGGTTAGTGCAAGGGCTAGGGTTAGGCTAGTGACGGGTAAGGTTATGGTGGGCTAGTGGGTTGCACCTCTGGGTGCCTCTCTGACACACTAAGAAGACAGTCTGTGACGTATGGGTAAGGACTGGAGTCAAGGATTAGGGTTAGGGTTAGGGGGCTAGGGCAGGTTTTAGGGGGCTTTTTGGCACATCCCAGAAGTCTCCATGGCCAAGTGGCCATGGGATTGGTGGGATGGCTCCAAAAATTTGCATGGTCATCCACTCCCACATGGCTGGCCACTCGGCCAGCCCATCATTGCGCAGGTGTAAATAAAATAAAATAAAATAAAATCAATGGAGGACAGAGGAGGAGAGGAGATACATTTTGTTGCAAGAAAAAACCCACTGCTACTGTGAAAAATCTGGCAGTTTATAAATTTTCGCGTGTTTCTGTTGTGCTTGTGTGTTTTTGGACCACGATTTCAAAAACAATATTGCATTCACCGCCCCATTTTGGATCCCCCGCCCACACCGCATGGCATGGCAAGTCCGGCTGCCCAGGACGGGGGGGAGGCGGGCCCCCCCTCCAGAAACCACCCCTCCGGTAGGTGCCCTGCGCCCTTAGTCAAGCAGGCATTTTTCCGCCTGCCTTTTTGGCCCGGGAATGGGTGGGGGGAGAGTTTAAAAGTTTTTCCTGTGCCGTCCGTGCCGCTTGCTTGCACTTTAATTGCGGCGGCTGGCGGCGAGACTGGGCTTTTTGCTGGCTGCGAGCCTGCGGCGAGTCCCACCAGCCCAGCCCAGGATGGGGGATGGGGGGGGAAGCCGGGGACCTCCAGAAACAACCCCTCTGGTAGGTGCCCTGAGGCACGGCAGGCATTTTTCCGCCTGCTTTTCGGCCGGGAACCGGGTTTTTTTTACTTTAAAAAACTTTTTTTCTGTGCCGCGTGGCATCGCGCGATGCAAGGAACGAGCACAACAAATCAGACCAAAATTGTTCATTTATCGGTTCGAGCTCGAAGTCTGGCGGAATAATTCCCGTTACCGTTTCCGTAGAGTAACGGAACCGAGTAACGGAAACGGAAACGGGAATACCGCTAAGTCGTGCCCATCTCTATTGATGGGTTTATATCAGCCCTAACCCAAATACAAACGTCTTATTCATGAAGTTCTTGAAATAAATTCTAGGTGGTTTCCACCCTCATGCAATTAAAAAAAATCACTTTGAAGTCTAATATCACTGGAATCTATAGCTCTTTCTGCCATCATTATTTGTTTTTATGTGTTTTATGTCTTTTGCATGGTGCCTTGTTTTGAATGTTTAGTGGAACAGCACTCTGATTTCATTGTGCATATCTTGCATATGCATAATGACAATAAAACTCTATTCTATTCTATTCTATTCTATTCCATTCTATTCTATTCTATTCTATTCTCACAAACCGATGCAAACAAACTGATTGCGTGCAGAAGCAAAACTCACGGTTGAGATAAACCTGCATCACATCTCTCTAAAACCTGATCAACAGGACTTGGTTTTCTTGGTTTCTTTTGGCTGGCATCGTGGGTGCAAAACAAGGAGGGGAATGATCAGGGTGGAGACAAGATGTTCAGAGAATTCTAAAACCAATGCAGCCATGCGTAAAAGTTATTGTTTTATCAAGGAAATTGCTGGCAGAGCAAGATGGAAGAGAATTATTATTGAAGGGCGAAACTGACAAAACAGATTAGTTTATTGGCTGGAGTAACTGCTGGATAGCTCAGCAGTTGAGATACAGGTTTGTATCCCTGGATCTAGAAACTAAGAGTTCGATTCCTCAGTGGGGTTCCTTGACAAACGTTGGACTGGATGATCCAAAGGGACCCTTTGCAGTTCTGAAGTTCTTATATTAATAAAAATTATACAGCCTCTCCCTTCTCTGTATAGAAAAATCTGGCTCGGACCCTTATAAATCCTTCCACCTGGCTGTAAATCACTACCGTCTACTGACAGTTTTTGTATAAAACCTGAACCTCTTGTTCTGCTCTTGCTGGGAATGGTCGAGGCATATACCCTGTGACCTTGACTCCCTCGGTGCTTCCTTCTCTTCTCTTAATCTTCTGCTTCTCGTCTAAGGGATCTTCCTTCCAAGCTTTTGGAGCTAAGCATGTGGCTGATGTTTTGAAGAGTGGTCCCCACCCATGGAAGATCACATATGGCCATTGTTCATCATATACTTGGCAGGGAGGACCTTTCACTGAGCACTTTACTGGATTATCTACAATAAAGTGGAAGAGATCCAACATGCTTTGTTCTTGGTTGTTTTGTTCTGCGGAGGAGGTAGAACTGCCCAGGAGAGTTTAAGCCTCAAAGTCAACAGCACAGAAATGCTGCCACTGTCATCCTTTAGTCGGGATCCCTACGGGCGTATAGGACTACAAATCACATCCTTCCCAACCTGCATGGTCAAAGGCTATAAATTGAGGCTGCAAGAACATTTTGGCTATTTTGTTCGTGCACACTTTGTGAAAGTTGCAGTGGGGGGGATGCTTACTTAAGTAACTGCAGGAGTTGTAAAAGTTACCTTTATTTGGATAACAGGAGCTCGGATCTACGAGCTGGTTAGATTCTAAGGGGTGTCATCCGACCGAATAAAGCTTCCAAGCTCAACCTTCACATACTCTCTGCCTCTCCCAATGTTTTCCAGACCTTTGATTTTGTTTAGTGAAGCCTTGACTTCTCGTAGCCTTGGCATCAGGCCCTCATTTCAATTGTTGCTCTATGCCATCTGATTACCTCTGATTTATGGTGACCCTATGAATGAGCAATCTCCAATATCTCCTGTCCTTCACACCCCAGTTCTGCCCTTGAAAACTGAACCCTGTGGAAATGATGATGGAGTCAATCAATCTCCTATTTGCTTTTCCTTTTTTCCTGCTGCGTTTTCCCATGGCCGACCAAGTTCCGATTCCCATTCGGCATGGGCAAAACCAGGTGTTTTGCTTTCTCCAGCATTTGTTGAATTCAGCCCATACTTTGGGCCTATTCCACTCAATAGCCAGACCTGAAAAAGAGGAACCCAGCTCTGCTTTGGTGTAGACCAGTGGTTCTCAACCTGTGAGTCCCCAGATGTTTGTCCATTTGTTTGTTTATATGCCACCCACTGCCCAAAGGTCTCTGGGTGGCTTACAGATGTTCCTGGACTGCAACTCCCAGAAGCCTCCGCCACTTGCTGTGCTGGAAGGGTTTTCTGGGAGTTGCAGTCCAGGAACATCTGGGGACCCACAGGTTGAGAACCATGGACACAGACAATATTGCGCTAGGGAGCTGCATGTTCTAATTCAGTTTGTGGCAGCTTCTGGTGTTCTTAGGTCAAAAGTTTATCCTCCGATTCTTTTGCTCCTGCCAAGGAACTGTCCCCTGAGCCTCAGGTGAGAAGGTTGTTTTTTCCCACAATTACCCACCAATTCCTGAGCTGAATCTGCTTCTCAGTAGCACAAGAGAAATCTCCAGGGCCTGTTTCAGAAGCCGTGGCTTAAGGAGGTGAGTGGAACTTGGCAGTGAAGGGAAGACACTTATCAAGCCTTAAAAGCAAAATCCTGATCCAAAAGCTTTATTAGGACCAACAGAAATACCAGTAAATGAAAATGAGCATCCCCTCTGCTCTTCAAGTTCTTAAGGATGTTTCCCCAAGTTCTGTAAAATACAGGTCAGTGGGAGTGGAAATTGGGATGGTTCTAAAGCCCTGGCCACTGTTCTTAAAAAAATGTGATCCCAGAAAGTTGCTTTTTGGGGAATAAGCACTCCCCTTGCTTTGTACAGGTTGAAAGAAAATGATCACCAGTACAGAGGGACATGAATCAGGAAAACGGTGGTTCATGGTGGTCCGTGGTTCGTCCGTGAACCACAAACTTTTCACAAACTTGCCAATGAAATCAACTGTTGTGTGGTTCGTGCAATTTAAGACTTCTGGGAGTGGCAGAATGCCCCCCGCAGGAGTTGGAGATGGCAAACCTACGGCAAATCTTCCGCTAATTCTCCTCGCCTTCCTCTCCAGGTTTGGATTAGATTTGAGACGTCTGAGTTAGCAGCTGACTATAGAACACTTTCCTAGTAGAACCATAATGTGGACATCTCAAGTCCAATCATCACCAGATTTGAGGAAGAGAGCCAGCCAGATCAAGTTTGGCAAAGGTTGGACTTAGGATGCCTGAATTAAAGCTCATATACTATGAATTACTAATGTAGATTACAGTTGGGGGTTTTGTTTCACATTTCCCTGGAGCAGCCCCCCCACCTCAAACAAACCATGAAACAATCTGATTCATGGGCTTGTTTGCTTCATAGAATTGTGGCAATCACTAGCAGTTCGTTGTGCCTAGAGGCTGTTCTACTGCACCACTGGGAATCTCTCTATACAGATGTGTGCATATGCTGAGCTGCTCAAGGACTCTTGTTTAGAGAATGCCCAATGAAACCAACACATGTGGCACCAAGGTTCCCTCTAAGACAGTGGTGTCCAAACTTCGTCCCTCCAGATGTTTTTGGCCACAATTCCCACAGTCCTTTGCCATGGGCAATACAGGCTTGGATTTCTGGGAGTTGTGGTCCAAAACATCTGGAGGGCCAAAGTTTGGACACCCCTGCTGTAAGGTGTGCGCTCATGCAAAGCTCCGTCGGCACCACACATCAGCTGCTGGGGTGAATGCCCCTCTACTTCTATGCCCCATGAGCAGGTGGGTGAGGTTCCTGTACGTCTGGGGTGAAAATTAGAGGGAAAATTGTATGCCCCCTTAAAAACTAACATATTTTATTCAGCATACACTGTTATGGGAAACTGCCCACTTCATCAGGTGGAAAAGTTGGTAGAAATATCTTTATTTCTACACCAGAAAAAAATCGTGATTAGTTGGGTAAGCCTCCGCAACAGGAATCATGCCATCAAGAGCAGCAAATAGCTGCCAATGATAGGCTCCCCTTTGGACTTTTGGGGGTGAACCTTTGCATAGCATGAAATTGCAAAAAAGGAACCTTTGAATAGGAACCACTCCACTGATGCCACCCTTCCTGTTGTGCAGGTTGAGCTGCGGAACAGGATTTCAGCTGTATACCTCTACACTAGAGATGGGCACGAAATGAACAATTTTTCGTTTCCATTTTTGTTTTTTCGTTTCATTACGCAATGAAATGACAAACGAATTTTGTCTCTAAAATGAAATGAACTTATAAAATCCAACATCACCTGGTGAACCCCCCTGCTGGCAGTTTTATTCACATTTATTGATCAAACAGGATTGTTACCCATGGGTTGGAATACTTCTGTAATAATTCCCATACACAAAAAAGGAGCTAAAACTGACCCTGCCAATTATCGACCAATCAGCCTATTATGTGTAATAAGTAAGCTATATGCTAAACACCTCTGCAACAAGCTAACTGATTGGATTCAAGATGAAAATATTATGGCAGTAGAGCAAGCAGGATTCAGTCAGGGGCGATCCACCATAGACCATTGTTTTGTACTAGATCATCTCATTGATAAATATGCAAAAAAGAAAAGGGGCAGGTTGTATGCAGCATTTATTGACCTCAAAGCAGCATTCGATTCCATACCTCGAGCGCGATTATGGGAAAAATTAGCCTCTACAACTATAGATAAAAGACTGCTTTTTCTAATCAAATGCCTTTACAACAATACCTGGCTGAGGGTACGCTGCACCGTGGATGGGCATCTAACAGAACCAATGCTATCTAAAAAAAGGGGTAAAACAAGGGTGTGTCTTAGCTCCAATCCTGTTCAATTTATATCTGAATGATATTGTAGAGCATTTATCATCTCCAACACACCATGCTCCTAAAATGCAACTAAACCCATTTCAGTCCTCCTATATGCAGACGACAACTTCTATCTCAAACTAAAGTGGGTTTGAAAAGACAACTAAGGGCATTTTCCAACTACTGTCAGAAGGAACATCTAGAGGTGAATTACAGTAAGACCAAAATAATGGTATTCTCAAAACACTTCAGACTCTCTAAGTGGTCCCTGGACGGGCAACCAATTGAACAGGTCAGAGTCTTTAAATACCTAGGTATGGTTTTTCAGTCATCAGGAACCTGGACAGCTCAGCAAGAATATGTGGTAGAAAAAGCCTCACAAACTATAAAAATCCTGAAACAGTTTTTTTACACTAAAGGTCACAATTTCATACCAGCAGCACTAGAAGTGTACAGAGCCAAGCCACTAGCGCAGATGCTATATGGATTCCAATATGGGCCAATAGAAATCTAAAATCATTAGAAATTGTACAGTCTAAATTTCTTAGACAAATATTTGCTGTCCCTAGCTGTGTCCCAAATGCCACATTAAGGTTGGAAAGTGGCCTCCTCTCCGTGCATACACAGGCTTGGCTCAGGACACTAAATTACTGGCTAAGACTGAATCAAGCTCCCTCTGGTTTGCTTCCTTTTGTCATGAAGGATTCTCATGTGAGTAGATGGATGAAAGATATCAAATCCAAGGTATACTCTCTGGGACTGTCGCCCGATCATCTAGTGACCACTGGGTATAGTAGGGGAGAAGTTTATTAGAGCAGCGTATACATGACATTGAATATCAAAATAATCTGTCTGTCACCAATAAATTATGCCCCTGGTATGACAACTCAGCGTTAAGTCATCCAAAAAAATGGCACAATACCTAAATGTGCTAACAGTTCCAAAGCACAGAAGGGCCTTTTCATGTGCGATTTAATGTCATGCCTTCAGCTATGCTAGACAGTGGCTTTAAAGGAACACCTCTGCACATGTCCATGTGGTGAAGGTGGAAACACTTGCCCATGTGTTACTGTTTTGTTCCTTTTAACAAGCAAGAATTACTTTTTCCCATGTTAGCAAAGAAGCCAGGTCGTTCATCTGACTTTTATATATCATTACTCCTTGGAGACCGAGACAATCAGGTGACACTGCTTACAGCTAAATTTTTAGCAGCAGCAATTAAAATGAGGCCAGCCATGATTTTAAACTAACAATCATTTACAGATTATTTGTTCAGATTCTGTACAGGAATGTTGCAAGTATATGTATTTACTTCTATGTATTTACTTTTATGATTTGGTATGCCAATTTTATATCTATTTAAATGTTGTTCTTTTTTGCTAAGGCCATGGCTAATGCAAATAATTAAATAAAACTCAAAACTCCTATACCTCTACACTAGAGATGGGCACGAAATGAACAATTTTTCATTTCCGTTTTTGTTTTTTCGTTTCATTACGCAATGAAATGACAAACGAATTTTGTCTCTAAAATGAAATGAAATGAAGAGAAACACCGGAAATTTTGTCATGCGTTTCGTTTCTGTTACTGCAATATGAGTGAATTGCTTAAAATGCTAAAAAAAATCACAAAATTGAAATAAATGGTAACGAAATGGTAACGAAATGAACGAAAACAAAAAGCCCAGGAACCCGAAATGGACCCTCCAAATGACAAACGACAAACAAAATGCCATTTTTTTATTATTCGTGCCCATCTCTACTCTACACTGTTGGTGTCAGGAATGCATGAGAATGGAAAGGACCATGAAAGCTGACCGAAGGAGCCCCGTGGCACAGTGGTTAAATGCCTGTGCTGCAGGTAAAACTGTGCTCATGACCTGGGGTTCAATCCCAGGTAGCAGGCTCATGGTTGACTCAGCCTTCCATCTTTCCGAGGTCAGTGAAATGAGTACCAAGCTTGCTAGGGGGGCAATGTGTATCCTGCATAACTACTTGGAGTAGTATGGGGCGGTATATAAGCAGCACACTTTAAACCAGCAAACAGCGATTTGAACAACAGTGGCTTGACTGTCCACAAGGACATCTGAGCACAACAAGGAAGATCAATGTGCATGCACTAAACTACAGGGTGGGGTTTTTTTGTCTGACTCAGATATAAGAGAGAGAGAGGGTAATCTCTCAGCAGGGCTGGAGAGAACAGAAATCCCAAATTCACGTTTAGTGGCATGTCGCCCTGACTAAATGGCTGTCTCAGATGGGGGTCAATTTAAACTTTCTTTTCTCCTACTAAGCAGCAAAGGAGCACACAACCCAGGTGTCAAGGACATTGTTGATATCCCAGCTTCCATGCTCTTCCCATCCCAGCAGGAGGTGCTCACATGACTTAGGTGACTGCTCCTGAAAGAGGAGGTTGTTTGTTCCATTATGACAGGCATGCCCAAAGTCAGGCCCGGGGGCCAAATGCGGCCCGTTTTCAAATTCTGAGTGGCCCGCAGCCTCTTCTCCCTGCCAGCTCAGCCTGTCACACATCTCTGCCAACTGGACCCTCCCCATATCAGATGGAGGGACTCATTTCCCCTCTCCCAGGGTTTGGCTGGCTGCAGGAGAAAGAGTCAATAACTTCCCCAGAATGCTGTGCAGGAAGCTTACTGGATCATTAATATCTGTGCATATTAATATCTAATATCTCTCAGGGCAGCATCTCTTCAACACTGTCCTGGCTTCCATATGTTACTCACCAGCATCTGGAACTCAGAGGTACACCTCTCCTGAAGAGGGAGGTTCTATGCGGCCATTAGGGCTAATGAGCCTCTCACAGTAAATATGTCAAGTCCCCATTGCTTTCCTGCAGAACCAACTGCACCTTAGCAAGGAGTAATGAACAGAAAAGTGTGACAGGGAATCTTGTGACCTGCTCCAAGAAAATATATCCCTCCTATTCTTCCACTTTCCCTCTGCAAGAACCATTTCCCCAAGAAACGGTTTATTATTATTTTTAATGGATATATTATATATTTTATTTGCTGTACATATTCATTTGGGATATGATTCAAATGGTTATTTTGAATATAGAATTAGTAGTTATGGTATCTTCTCTTGAATGAAAATGAATGATGAAATAAATAAATGAATAAATAAATAATAAATAAATAAATAAACAAACAAACAAACAAACAAATAAATAAATAAATAAATAAATAAATAGGCAGGTTATAATCTGTTTCTTCAGACACAGCTTTTCTCCAAATAGGTTTTGAGCTTGTTGAGACAAGGGCGTGGATACAAACATTAAAATATTGGCTGGGATTCCACTTTCAGGCAGAGCTGGGATATATTTACTATTTGCTATCTGATTCACATACTAGTAAGTGGATGTGTATAATCCAAGGTAAAATCAGATCTATTGGAATGCCCCTTGATTCCATCTTACTACTAGGACAACAACAGGCCTTGCACGCACTTAGTCAGTGACTTCATGACCTAGAAAGACAAGAACTGTCCTCGATGGTGAATAGAAACTTGTTCACTACAGGCATATGGCATTATCCCAGTGTATCGAACACCTGCATCGTACTTCTCCATGCTTAGAACTCCCCAAGCTTGCAGAGCATTCAATCTCACAAGATTTAATGTTCTCCCCTCTGCCTTACTTCAGGGTAGATTCCAGGGAATTCCCCGACATGAACGACTTTGTGCGTGTGGAGCTGGGGTCCCAGAGTTCCTGTCACATATCCTCCTACATTGCAACTTTTACAAGAAAATCAGGAGGGATCTGATTTATCCCTTGATCCATGGACTTCAAGGGAACTCAGATAAGTGGTTGGTTGCGTATTGTCTAGCGGACCAGAACTCTCATATAACAACTCAGGTTGCAAAATTTTTCTTAGCTGCAATCCATAGAAGGGCCGTGTTGATGGCAGAAGGCTGACCTATATGTACCTTTTGGGAGGTTGTAGTTTCTGTGGTGATGTTTATGTTTCGTACTATCACTGTTCCTGTTCTTTGTCCTCTTGTTTTATTGAATTGGGTCATATGACCATAATAAATACGAGCTTTTCTCCACACTGGGCTTCCTGCCACACTCCAGTTGCAGGGGGCTGATGCAACAACACTTTCATATTTCAACATGTCTGTACCATGCCCGTAGCAAGCTTGGTTTTCTGATTGGTCATCGGCAGTTCAGCAGGGACCTAATTTCCATATCTTGTGGCTGAAGAACTTCTCTCTTGGGAAGAGAAGGTGAGAAGGAAAACATGTTGAATGCAGGAACCAAGCATTCCTTGAGTGTTATGGCAGATCATTTTTCAAGCTGCTAGCCTTCTTGAGCTTTGGGCTGTGAGATTCCTAGTTGAAGTGATCCAGTTTATTTGTGTCGTGGGCTTCTTTCTCCGGGTAAGACCCACTGTTGCATTGCCCCTCCTGACAGCAGCTGATCTGAGTCCACGTATGAGCATCTTCTTCCATGCCAGCAGTATAATAGGCTGCCTGGCAAAACTGGTCTTCGAGGTATGACATATAAGCCACCTATATAAAGGGAAAGAATTAGAAAGCAATAAATAGTGGCAAAGGGATGGTTCCTCCAATCTTGCTCTCCTGGGGAAATGGAAAACGCTTCTTTTCAGGGACAAGGCTGGGATTTCTCCCATTTTGTCCCTGCTTGCTTGCAAACAAACGAGTGGCACTCTTTTTATTTGCTTAGTTTTGTTTTACAGTGCTGGCTAGCTGGCTAGCTTGGTGGTTCAGTCATTTGACTGCGGAGAGAGAGATTGGGAGTTCGATTCCCCACTGTGGCCTTAGGCCTGCTACACAGTCCCAGGGTGCCCTTAGAAAAAGGCTGTGTGGCCCAGTGGTGGCTGGGAATTTGTTTCACCACTGGGCCTCCTGTGAGTACAACCAGCCTGGGTGGCCTTGGGCCAGCTGCACAGCCCCAGGGCACCCTATTGTGACAAACCCGGCAGACAGGAGTGATGAATATACAAATCATCAGCCAATCCCAGCAGGAGGGCGGGAAATGGTATGATATAAAAAGGGTGGAGCCTAGAGAGTTCAGTGAGTTGAGTTCAGTAGAGAGTGAGTGGTGGGAGAGAGCACTGTTCTCTGAGAGTTCTGTCAGGCAGTGAGGGCTATACTGTTTACTAGTTATTGAAGACAGGGAGGCTTGTAGAGCTGATTAAATCTATTATATGTTAAAGGCAACGCATACCATCCTCAGATATTGTTATATTTAGTATCTTCTCAATAAACTTTGTTATTATTTTTACATTATTCATCTGAGTCTGTCCCAATTCATGAGGCAGAGTAAGAACAGACAAAAGTTTAAGGTGGCAGCATTATTAAGTGAATAAAAGGTGGCAGCAGTACCATTTCCATCACAGAATTCAGTCTGTGAAAGGGGTGACATCACAATTTGGTGGGCAGCGGTCGGATTTCGAATATATCCAGTTGGAATGGTAAAGCACACCTGGCTGTGTGGCCCAGTGGTGGCTGGGAATTAGTTTCGCCACTGGGCCTCCTGTGAGTACAACCAGCCTGGGTGGCCTTGGGCCAGCTGCACAGCCCCAGGGCACCCTATGAAGAAGAGAATGGTCAACTCTCTGCCTAGGAAATCCTGAAAAGGGTTGCCATGTTAGGATTGATTTGATGGCACAAGAGTATTACCTTAAAAGCATTTTTGCTGCACTTCATCCTTTCCTTATCATTCCAGTACTAAAACAGCAAGGCATGGCTTTAACCTCAACGTTAGAGCTGTCTGACAGTGGAATATGTTGCCATATATGGAGGGCAGTAGAATCTCCTTCTTTGGAGGTTTCTAAGCAGAGGCTGGATGGCCATCTGTCGGGAGGACTATGACAGGGGTTCCTACATAGCAGGGGGTTGGACTGGATGGCTCTTGAGATCTCTTCCAACTCTATGATTGTTTGACTCTATGATACGATTCTATGATTCAGTTCTCTTTGCCTACTTTTTGTAAGACCATCCCTGTTGAGGAAACCTGTTCTCTGCAAACCTAATCTAACTGCAGATTTTTTTAATGCCTCCTAAATTGGTCTAATTAAAAAAACCTGACCTGATAAATCACAGTAGTTCCAGGGCTGATGACATAAGACAATGCCCAGTGCTGTCAGGTCACTCCAACATATAACAATCCTGTGTTTGTGAGGTATGTGTGAGGTTCAGGGAAGGATTGGCGGTTGCTTGCTCCCTCTGAGTTTTTGTGGATGAACAGAGATTTGGACCCCATTTCCTGAGTCCTAATGTCTGATACTGGATCCACTGCACCGGAGTGGCTCCAACTAGCTTAATAGGAAAGGGGTGGGATTTTAACTCAAGAAATAGAGGACCAGAGACAATTTCAGCCCACCTGCCAAGTCAAAGGATGTCTCCGTATGCCCCTCTCCAGTATTGTGTGGGTGACAAAATGTCTGGCTGTAGCAGAGGCATCAGCCCATTGACTCCTGAAGGCTTCTGAGAGTGGAGAGATGCAGGTGTCTTGATGGGGCTGACAGTCCTGGGGGTTTCATTCGTACCCTTTGCTCCCAGGTTCTGACTAGACCGACATCTGAGAGATTCCCCTGTGGTTGACATTGGGTAGGGAGTGGAGGGAGAGAAGAGGGTTTACAAAATCACACGGCTGCCCATTAGATGACCCAAGTCCAAGTCTTTGGTACCAAGTCCCCAAACCAGGTTCCTACTAGAAACAAGCTTATTTCCCCAGAAAAAAAGGAAGGGATGGATGTGTTCCAGTTAAGATCAATTAATATGTTTCAGTCTAAGAAGTCATGGGGGGATACTAAAGGGATGAGATCTATGTCTTTATTCTGCAATTCCCAGCAATGAAAGAGCATCAGAAGGAGTTGCACATGCTCTTTTTGCTAACTGAAAATGGGAAATTCTCCTCTGTTGTTCCTTTTATCTCTCTCTTTACCTCCCTCTTTCCCTGAACCTTTTCTAACACCGATTATTTCCTGTCTATAAGGGATGTTTTTTACAGTACCTGGATTTTTTGGAATGCTCTCAAAGATGCAAAATCCTTGGCTGGATCCAACTGCTAGCCTCATAAACAGTTCTAGCAACACAGAGACATTTTCCTGGAGGTCACTTTTGCATTCTTGGCATAGATCTCATGTTTCCAAAACCCTGGAAACATGGTTCATTAAACCATCCAGCTGTCTTGGATGCTTGATGAATGCAACATAGGTATACCCACTGACAAGGCTGGGTACATGTTCATCCTGTAAGTATCTACATTATTTTTTCTCTAAAATCTCCTTCCTGAGGCATTCCATAGTTGTAGTTTCAGAAGTGGTTTTAGTCTCTGCTAGCAGATCTGGCCAAAAGGAATGAAAAATGAAAAAGAAGACAAAAATGATGTCACATATAGACTAATTGCTATGTTTTAAGGTGAACTTTTGTGGATCAAATCTGCTTTCCCCTTGCTTTGGGACGTTATATAACTGTATAAACATTTGCTATTTGGTCCCACACTTATGTCCTCTTAATACCATTCCCCCTCCCTGTGCAGACAACTGCCTTCCTGCTTACTCTTTCCATCTTACCTTTTCTGAAGGCCTATTGTCTCTCCTTGGGGATGAGCGAGACAGAGCAGGCTGTTGATGAAGGCCTTGTAAAACGTGCTTTTGCGGAGACTTTTTCCCTTCAAACTTTGTAATGAGGTTATCGAGGGTGTGCAACTCAAGTATTCTTGGATCACACCTCCCAGAAGAAGCTTCTGTGGACCTATTGCTGATCAAGCTGTAGGCGTGAAACTGGTGCTTCCCATCCTGCTGGTGTGGTAACCATGAAGTATCAGTGGGAAGACCCGTTGGCTTAAAGGACGTTTGAAGTCATCTGGTCTGGAAGGATGAGTGGCGTGAGTTGACGGGGGACCATGGCAGACCTTGCTGCTATGTGCCTCCAGTAAAGAACCTCCAAAACAACCTCCCAGCAAAAGATTTCATAAACTCTGCAACAAAATAACATGTGACATCTCGAGCCTGTTAACAACATGGATTTAACCCACTACTCATTTCATCTGCAAGACATTAAACACAGAGAAAAACAAGACTGGATGGAAGGGAAGTATTGAGTTTCTCTCGCATCTTCATAACAAGGCGAGGGGCTACAGAAATCATCCCAGCTCAGTTTTCTAAAAAGGCTTCTTTGAGAAATGTCAGCATTACAGTTTGAGCCTCCGCTCTGCCCTCTCCAAACAGAAGGGTATCCAAATTTAAGCAGCTCTTTCTGGGATGTGCACAATTGTTTCAGTGTAAAAGGCTAAATCATCAGCCAGGTTGGGAGCAGTCATATGCAGGGGCAAGAGCGTATTCAAGAACTTGGAATATTTAACACATAAGCATCTTGGTGTGTAAGAAACAGATTCCGTGGCATGGATACAGAGAATGGAAGCAATGATGTCCCAGGAGAGTTACTCCTCGCTTTTATCTGTTTCAAAAGTTAGACCCCAAATGGCAGAGCTCGGGCCAAAGGACCAAGAGGGTCAATCCCTGATTCCAATAATTCATCAAATCTAACATACACCCTGGTACTCACTGGTTCAGGTTTAAAGTTCAGCCATTGAGTAGCACATTCTCAGAAAAGGCTGTCGGTGGAACAGCTACTCAGTTCACTGAGCAACATATCTAGCGATACTGAGGCATGCCTTTCCATAATAGGTGCAGAAAATGTTGTTTGTACCAGAGGGTCTCCCCTAGAGCCAATTGGGCCAGGTTTAAACATCCCACCTCTTCCGGACCAGAGCCCTCAGAAAATGATGGAATGAAATGGTTTGTCAAAAAGCATTCTGGAAACTATAACAAAATGATGCTTCCTCGTTTCAGATTTCGATAGGAAATGAAACGACAAAACAGCATTTCATTTTTCATTTCAGGGCCCATCCCCTAAAACCGATGAGAGAGCCTTTGAGTCAGTAACCCTGGAGCAGGTTTTCCCATCTCTTCCAGTGGGAAGGAAGGAAGCAGCCAATGACTCCACTGCCAAGAAAGAAGAGAAGGTGGCCACCACCATGAAGGCCAGAAGAAGTCCAAGGGTGCTGAAAGATTACACTGAATGTTCTGTTAACTGAAGCTGCATTTTGGGAAACCTGTGGACTCGTGGAAAACTGAACAAGAGATGACTGAACAAATTGACAGAGAGCAGAATAGAAAAAGGAACACAGTTAAACATATTAGTTTTGGTAAACTGCAACTCTGTATTGGTGTGCTGCCAGTTCAACTTTAACTATTTATCTTGGGTATAAAATGTAGAATAAATACAGAAATAAAATATTTAGTTTTTTACGGTGACAAAAGAGAGGTGGTGAGGCCAGATGGTGCTGTTCTATTGCTATGTCCCTGCAAAGTGTGAACGAGGAGATTATCATGGTCAATGTTTCAGGTGTTCAGTCCTTTGGCACTTCTGATTTCCACACTGGGCTGCCGCATCCCACATCTTCCGGACCAGGTGTGAAGGCACAGGATCTCAGCATTCTGGAAACTAAGCACGGTTGGAAACAGTCAGATCTGGATAGGAACCAGAAAGCATCTGAAGTACTTCTGAGAAAAACTACAGCAGGACTCTACCTAAAACCCTGGAGAGCCTTTGTGAGTGAGGAACCCTGGACCAGGTTTTTCCATCTCTTCCAGTGGGAGGAAAGGAAGCAGCCAATGACTCCACTCCCAGAACAGAGAGAAGCTGGTGCCTCCCCTGGCCTATGGGCATGTCTTTAAAAAAATGAGAACAGCAGCTGTTGTGCATGGAACATTTAAGGATTGGAAGAAAGTGAAAGGGAATGTGGTTGTATGTGTGCATGCATGGGTGCATTCAGGGCCGGCACGTCCATTAAGGCGAACTAGGCAGTTGCCTAGGGCGCCAAAATGGACAGCTGTTGTGCATGGCCATTTCCCCGCCCCCCATTGTCGCCGCCCCCTGCATGCCATGTGTATTGATTCCCACCGCCCCAGGCTTAGGGTGAAAAACCCTGGCCGGCCCTGGGTGCATTCCCACAAGGTACACACTCTACAGCAGTGCTGGCAAACCTTCAGCACTGCTGATGTTTTGGACCACAACTCCCAGAATGCCAAGCCTGTACTGCCAATGACAAAAGACTCTGGGAGTTGTGTTCTGAAGTTGTGAGCACTGAAGGTTCGACACCACTGCTCTACAGCAATGGTTCCCAACTTTGGGTTGTCAGGTGTGTGTTTGTCTTCTCCTCAGGAGCAAGGTAGGGATCTGCAAAATTCTTAAGAGACACATTTTGTGGTGGAATTGACAAAAGGGAGAGGAGACAAACAATAGGGATTCCTAGTAGGTGGAGGAAAACAGTGGCCATTCTGCTTGGCCAATTCCTGGATTTTTCTTACCGAACAAATAGGAGATTCCAAAGAACATCTTTATGAAACTGAGCACAGGAATTCAGGGAGGTTCTAGAAAGCAGTTGCACCTTGATGGTAGAACATTAAAAGCCCAGAAATGACTATTCTAGAAGCTAACCTCCAGATCTGTAGAGTTTCCAGGTCCTTCTTGAATTTGACAATGAAAGTCTTCTTTCTGTGATTAGAGAATGGTCATTGTCCCAAGGAACACATAATTATGGAGCCCACCTCCAAGAGGGTGGGTGAAGAGTGTCCAGCTACTTACACTAGAACACTTTATTGCCCAGAAATCCTCTTCTGAAGGAAGGGAACTTCTCTGTCAGGAAGTCCAATATTCCTGGGAGGCAAACAGAGATGCAGAGAAAATAAAATTGAGTTCAATGTGACAACAGCTAGCTATTTTGATGCTACTTCCTCTCCTCAGGTGCAAGGCAGGGATCTGCAAAATTCTTAAGAGACACATTTTGTGGTGGAATTGAGAAAAGGGAGAGGAGACAAACAATAGGAGTTCCTAGTAGGTGGAGGAAAACAGTGGCCATTCTGCTTGGCCAATTCCAGTTTTTTTCTTACCGCACAAATAGGAGATTCCAAAGAGCAGCTTTATGAAACTGAGCACAGGAATTCAGGGAGGTTCTAGAAAGCAGGTGCACCTTGATGGTAGAACATTGAAAGCCCAGAAATGACTATTCTAGAAGCTAACCTCCAGATCTGTAGAGTTTCCAGGTCCTTCTTGAATTTTCCAATGGAAAGCTAGCAGTCTTCTTTCTGTGATTTAAGAATGGTCATTGTCCCAAGGAACACATAATTATGGAGCCCACCTCCAAGAGGGTGGGTGAAGAGTGTCCAGCTACTTACACTAGAACACTTTATTGCCCAGAAATCCTCTTCTGAAGGAAGGGAACTTCTCTGTCAGGAAGTCCAATATTCCTGGGAGGCAAACAGAGATGCAGAGAAAATAAAATTGAGTTCAACATGATGATGGATAGCCATTTCGATGCTACTTCTCCTCAGGAGCAAGGTAGGGATCTGCAAAATTCTTAAGAGACGCATTTAGTGGTGGAATTGACAAAAGGGAGAGGGGAGAAACAATAGGAGTTCCTAGAAGGTGGAGGAGATTGTTTCTGCAGGGGGAAGGGGACAGGAACACAGCCTCCTTGAAAATATGTTTATATATTTCACATGCATGAATGCATTTGACGGAAACATTTTTATGCCATCCTGTACTATGCTGAGAATTATCCACCGTTATGCAGGTTTCCCCACTGGGAAAAAAAAAAACCAGGGCTGACTGTTGATATTCTTACCTGTGACACATGGAAATACAGGAGCAAAGGGGAAAAACTCCACAAGGCAGATCAGGAGGGGCTACTATCTGTTGAACCCAGCATTGCCAGGAATGAAGACAAGTTGGTCACCAAAATGATCCCCCAGGCAAAGTCCAAGTCTTCTGGAAAACAACCAAGATGGTATGTAAGCAAGTGAGGACATTCCCACATGATGGTTCCCAGGGGATCTACAGAATTGCATGGAAAAATTGAACAAGGGGGTGGTTCTACACTTTTGCCAAGAAATCAATTAAAAAATTAACACAATATTTTTAGTATGCACACTAACCCTTTCTTGCTGTGGAGCAAATTGAACTATTCAGCTTGCTTGTAAAAAGTAGCATACATTTTGCAGGGAGGAAATAGTTTTTTTACAGTGAGAAAAGAGGGTAGTGGTGAGGCCATATGGAGATCCTCATCTCCAGGTAGAGTGTGGATGAGGGGATAGGCAATGTTTCCAGTAATTCAGTCCCTCTGCCTTTTGCTTTCTATACTGAGCTGCACATGACCCCATCAGCTTTTTGGAATCTAAGCATGGCTGGAAACAATCAAGATCTGGATGGGGACCACAGAGCATACGGATGACCTCCAAGAAAACCAGTCACCGAAACCTACCTGGAGAAAATCCTGGCGAGCTTGTGTGAGACAAAGTGGCTTCTCCTGGTGATGGTGTTTCCACCTCTTTTGTCAAGAGCCAGGAGGCCAATGACTCCCCTTCCAGACAGGAGGCAGGTTTTTCCATCAGTTCTCGCAGGAATCAAGCAGCAGATGATCCCATAGCAATTCAGGAGCTTGGCTGAGGACTCTTCTGTCAATAGTAGTCCGTTATGGATGAAGAAGAATCCAACAGCAGCTCATGTATATCTGGATGCCTCTTGCTGTATGATGGAAGGGATAAAATTGAGAGCACAGAGAAATTTGTGGTGACAATGGTGGGGGAGACATTATTCCTATAGTACTATAGGATAGAGATGATATTATGAAGATGATGAGGAGCTGGAAGGGACAGTGGTGATGATGAGGATGTCACAAAAATTCTTGTGTTGGTCAGAGCGGAAAATTCTGATGCAGGATTTTCTTCCTCTTCCTGCAGGAAGCAAGCACTCAATGACTCCTCTCTCAGACTGGAGGCAGGTTGAGGACTCCTCTGCCACTAACAATCCATTGGGCATGGAGAGGCATCCAAGGGAACCCATCAGTCTCTGCACAACTCTTGCTGTATGTACGATAGAAGGAGCAAATCTGAGAGGAGGAGAAGGACCATGGGGAGGAAGAGGAAGTGATGATGAAAACGAAAAAGCCAATGCAGGTTTTTTCACTTCTTCCAGGAGGATGGAGGCAGCCAATGACTCCCCTCCCAGACAGGGGGCAGTGTTTTCCATCTCTTAGAGAAGGAACCAAGCAGCAAATGATCCCATAGCAATTTGGGAGCTTGGCTGAGGTTTTGCATACCTCTTGCTGTATGATAGAAGGGCAAATCTGGGAGGAGGAGGAGAAGCAGGAGGAGGAGGAGGAGCTGGACTGGAGCCAGGTCCAGAGGACAATGAGGAAAAAGAGGCAGTGATGATGACAATGTAGTGAAAAAGCCAGTGGTCATCAGAGCTGATATAACTGAGCTGGTTTTTCCACTCTTTCCACACAACGAAGTAGCTAATGGCTCCTCTCAGAGACTGAACGTAGGTGGAGGATTCCTCTGCCAACCTCAGTTTTTATGGTATGGAGGAGGAACCACCAGCAACCCATCAGTCTCTGCACACCTTTTCCTGTATGATAAAAGGGGCAGATCTAGGAGGAGGAGGACGAGGAGGAGGAGGAGCAGGAGCAGGAGCAGGAGCTGGAGCTGGAGCTGAAGCTCCAGAGGTGGAACTAAAAGAGGCAGAGCTGGAGCTGGAGCTGAAAAAGCTGTGAGCTGGAGCTGGAGCCAGGTCCAGTTTTCCACGGCAACACCAGGAAAAAGAGGCTCTGATGATGATGATGTCATGATAAAAAGACAGTGGTCTTCAGAGCTGAGGACGTCTGAGCAGGTTTTTCCACGTCTTTCCACACAATGAAGTAGCCAATGGGTCCTCTCCAAGACTGATGTTAACGAGGTGGAGGACTCTTCTGGTCACCACAGTCTGATAGTGACATGGAGGAGGACCTCTTCCACCAGGAACCCATCAGTCTCTGCACACCTCTTGCTGTATGATAAAAGGGGCAGATCTAGGAGGAGGAGGGGGGAGGAGGAGGAGCTGGAGCTGGAGCAGGAGCTGGAGCTGGAGCTGGAGCTGGAGCTGGAGCTGGAGCTGGAGCTGGAGCTGGAGCTGGAGCTGGAGCTGGAGCTGGGGATGGAGATGGAGATGGAACTGGAGCTTGAGCTGGAGCTGGAGCTGGAGCTGGGGATGGAGATGGAGATGGAACTGGAGCTGGAGCTGGAGATGGAGCCTGGAGCTGGAGGATGGCAACAAGGAAAAAGAGGCAGTGATGATGATGATGTCACAAAAAAGACAGTGGTCTTCAGAGCTGATATGTCTGAGCAGTTTTTTCCATGTCTTTCCACACAATGAAGAACCCAATGGGTCCTCTCCAAGACCGAACGTAGGTGGAGGACTCTTCTGCCAACCACAGTCTGTAGTGTATGGAGGAGGAACCCACTAGCAACCCATCAGTCTCTGCACACCTCTTGCTCTATAATAAAAGTGGCAGATCTGTGAGGAGGAGGAGGAGGAAGAGGAGGAGGAGGAGCTGGAGCTGGAGCTGAAGCTGGAGCTGGCTGGAGCTGGAGCTGGAGCTGGAGCTGGAGCTGGAGCTGGGGATGGAGATGGAGATGGAGATGGAACTGGAGCTTGAGCTGGAGCTGGAGCCAGGTCCCGAGGATGGCAACAAGGAAAAAGAGGCAGTGATGATGATGATGTCACAAAAAAGACAGTGGTCTTCAGAGCTGATATGTCTGAGCAGCTTTTTCCATGTCTTTCCACACAACCCAAGAAGCCAATGGGTCCTCTCCAAGACCGAATCTGGGAGGAGGACTCTTCTGCCAGCACAGCTGCTGTGTATGGAGGAGGAACCCACTAGCAACCCATCAGTCTCTGCACACCTCTTGAAAAGTGGCAGATCTGTGGAAGAAAAGATGGGCTGTCGAGGTTGGAGCTGGGGAGAGATGGAGAGAGATGGAACTGGAGCTTCTGTCCCGAGGATGGAGGAGGATTCAGTAAAAATTCAACCAAAACTAGGTCTTTGAGAGAAGATAAGCTTCAATTGTTGGCAAGAGAAGTAGGTGGAGGTCTCAAGGATGGCAAAATCATGCACCTCTTCCTGTGATGGAAAGATTGTGGAGGGACTAGGAGGAGGAGGCTGGAATGGGAGGAGGAGGAAGGAAGATGGAGCTGACAGGGGCAGTGAAAACCATGTTTCCACTGGGAAGTCATGCTCAGAAACTTGGGTTTCCCCACATTAATTCACTTCAGGTCAGCATGGAGGAGACAGCAGAGAGCGGGCAGGAAATTGGCACCCACAAACAAGCCTTGATTGCAGCTCATCAAGGTCAGCTCTGCTCCTGCCATGCAGGTGATAGAAAATCAGGGGAATTACATCATCCCAGTTCTGCACCACTTCCACTTTTGTTTATGGAGCAGGGATGCCCAAACAGGTGGGATAGGAGGGATACACATCAGAACAATATTTTAGAAACAAAAAAGCCTGTTCAAGGGCACTCTTTCATTTGCCCTCTAATTCCTCCCATCAGCCAGTGCAGAATGCAACACTTGGGAATGGAAACATTGGAATATGTAGAAGAACCACACCTGGTTCACACAACCCATGAGTCTTATGGTGTGATCAGGCAGGCACTCATCCTTCTGTTTGGTCCAATGAGAGGGTGGACTTAGTTTTAACTAAACAACAAAGCCACAAATGAAAACAGGGAGAATCTCATTGGATATCTTTCAGGCCTTTGCTTGGGTAGAATGGCCAAGGCCTAGCATGTTGCTAGACTCTTGAGGTCTTTAACAAGGATGTCCCTTAGTGACTGAATTACAGTGATGCCTTGAATTACGAATGGGGGCTCCAAGAGGTCTGGGAAGGCCCTTGCAGGCCTGTTCAGGGCAGCGCCAGGGTGGGGTAAGTACAAGAGTCCCCAGCTAGCCGCCCCCCCAGGCCCAACCCGACCTGCATCCACATATTGCAGATTTTCAATTATCGCAGGTCGGTTCGGGGCCCTAACCTCTGTGATAGGGGGGGGTGTCACTGTATATCTATATCATTAAAGCTTCTAAGCTTATATTCATGTTGAAATTTTAAACTATGTGTATGTTTCAATTTTCGGGAAAGAACAGAAAGACACTCCCTTGCTTCACCCTGTTTCTAATTGATAAGGAAAAGGAGAACTAATTTGGGGTCTCCTCTGTGACTTAAGATCTCACACAGTCGCAAGCTCACTGTTGAAACTTCCTTTTCTTGCTTTTGTTATTTAGAAACTGGAAATTGCATACATTCAGATAGTTTTATATGTAACAGTTACTTCACAAAAGTGAAGTAACTGTTACAATTTGAGATAAAATGAGAAACTATGTATGAGCTCAGTGAACATGCATGCTATAGGTGTGTAGAGTTGTGTACATATCTAAGGCTGCCTGTCTTGAAATATATGACACTGTGGAAATAATGTGACATATATTATCTTATTCAAAGTGAAATGTATAAATTGAGATGGGGGGACTTTTATTTTTTCCCCCTAGTGGGCTGGACGGCACTTCATTTTATTTTATTTTTATCCCCCAGCTTCAACCTAGTGGCCTGCGGGCTGGTCGGCACATTATTTTATTTCATTTCATTTTTATTTTTGCTTCCTAGCGTCAAACAGCCAGCCTGCAGGTTGGTGGGGGGGTTGTTTATTTTTTTATTTTTATCCCCCCCCCCAGTGCTGACCAGCTGGACTGAGGACTAGTCAGCGCTTTATTTTATTTTATTTTATTTTTATTTTTGCCCCCTAGCGCCAACCAACTGGACTTTGGGCTGGTCGGTGGTTTCAGTTTATTTTATTCCCCCCGACAGCTGGCCTGTGGGCTGGTCAGTGCTTTATTTTTATTTTTATATTTCCACCCTAGGACCAACAATCTGGGTCCTATTCACGCCTAGTGTTGGCCAGCTAGCCTGTGTGCTAGTCAGCGCTTTTAAAATTTTATTTTATTTTAAGTCCCTCCCCTAGCCCTGGCCAGCTGGTCTACAGTCTGGCCTGCACTTTTTATCTTTATCTTTATTTCTCTTCCCCACAGCATCAAGCATCTGACTCCCAGGCTGGTCAGCACTTTCTTATTTTTATTTTTATTCTTATTTCTTTTATTCTTATTTTTATTCTTATTCTTATTTCTCCCCCACCCATGCCCCCCTGCACGCAGCCCCCCTGCAACTCCCCCTGCCGCTGCCGCCGCCGCCCCCCGCCCATGCCCCCTGCCCATGGCCCCCCTGCACCTCCCCCCTGCCGCCCCTGCTGCCGCCCCCTGCCGCCGCCCCCCGCCCGAGCCCCCTGCACCTCCCCCTGCCACCACCGCCGCCCCACACCCATGCCCCCCGCCCGTGCCCCCTGCACCTCCCCCTGACACCGCCGCCGCCCCCACCCATGCCCCCTGCCCGCGCGCCCCTGCACCTCCCCTGCCGCCGCCACCGCCGCTGCCCCCTGCCCCCGTGCCTCCCCCTGCCGCCACCGCCTACCGCCGCCCCCACCCACAGCCCCCTGCACCTTCCCCCTGTCGCTGCCACCGCTGCCCCCACCCATGCCCCCTGCCCGTGGCCCCCTTGCACCTCCCCCTGCTGCCCCCACCCGCACCCCCTGCACCTCCCCCTGCCGCCGCCACCGCCCCCCCGCCCATGCCCCCTGCCTGCACCCCCTGCACCTCCCCCTGACACCGCTGCAGCCCCCCACCCATGCCCCCGCCCGCGCCCCTGCACCTCCCCCTGCCACCGCCCCCGCCGCCGCCGCCCCCCCCCCCCCGCCGCCGCCGCCTACCCATGCCCCCACCCGCACCCCCTGCACCTCCCATTGCCGCCGCCGCCGCCCCCACCCATGCCCCCGCCTGCGCCCCTGCACCTCCCCTGACACCGCCGCAGCCCCCACCCATGCCCCCGCCCCGCCCCCTGCACCTCCCCCTGCCACCGCCGCCGCCCCCGCCCCCTGCACCTCCCCTGACACCGCCGCAGCCCCCACCCATGCCCCTGCCCGCGCCCCCTGCACCTCCCCCTGCCACCGCCGCCACCCCCCCCCCCCCGCACCTCCCCCTGCCACCGCTGCCGCCCCTGCCCCCCCACCTCCCCCTGCCGCTGCCGCCACCCACGCCCCCACCCACAGCCCCCTGCACTCCCCCCCCTGCCGCCGCCGCCACCCCCGCCCATGCCCCCACCCGCAGCCCCCTGCACCTCCCCCTGCCGCCCCGCCCGCACCTCCCCCTGCCGCCGCCCCGCCCCCCGCCGCCGCCGCCCACCCACGCCCCCCACCCCCCCCCCGCACCTCCCCCTGCCACCGCCACCTACCCGCACCCCCTGCCCGCAGCCCCCTGCCCCTCCCCCTGTCGCTGCTGCCGCTGCCCCCACCCATGCCCCCGCCCGTGGCCCCCTTGCACCTCCCCCCGCGTCCCCACCCCCGGCCCCCCACCTCCCCCCCTGCCCCCCCGCCCGCGCCCCCCCCGCCCTGCCTCCCCTGCCACTGCCACCACCACCACCCCCCGCCCCCCCCCTGCCCCCGCGTCTCCCCCTGCCGCCTCTGCCCCCCACCTCCCACCCGCAGCCCCCTGCACCTCCCACCTGCTGCCGCCGCCGTCGTCCCCCACCCATGCCCCCTGCCCACGGCCCCCTGTACCTCCCCCTGCTGCCACCGCCCCCTGCCACGCCCCCTGACCTCCCCCTGCCGCCACCACTGCTGCCCCCCCCCCCGCCCCGCCCGCGGCCCCTGCACCTCCCCCTGCCGCTGCTGCCCCTGCCCCGTGCCCCCGCTGCCTAAGGCGCAAAAAGAACTAGCACTGGCCCTGGTGCTAGTCAACCCTTTTTTACTTTTATTTTATTTTAATGCCTCACCTAGCCCTGCCAGCTGGTCTACAGTCTGGCCTGCGCTTTTTATTTTTATCTTTATTTCTCTTCCCCACAGCATCAACCAGCTGACTCCCGGGGTGGTCGACACTTTTTTATTTTTATTTTTATTCTTCCCCTCCCAGAGAGGACCAGCTGCCTTGCGGGCTCGTTAGTGCTTTTTAAATTTTTATTTTCTTTTCCCCTAGCACTGATTAACTGGCATGCAAGCTTGTCAGTGCTTTTTTATTTTATTTTATTTTTATTTTTGCCCCCTAGCAGCAACCCTCTGGCTCCTGGACCAGTCGGCAATTTAATATTTTTATTTTTATTTCCCTCCCTGAGTTGACCAACTGCCCTGCAGGCTGGTTGGTCCTTTAAAAATTTTACTTATTTTTATTTTTGCCACCTAGCCCCAACCACCTGGCCTGCAAGCTGGTTTGTGCTTTTGTTTATCATATTTAAATTTTTATTCCTGTTCCTTGCACCGACCATCTGGCCTCCAGGCTTGTTAGCGCTTTATTTTATTTTTATTTTTTGCCACCTGGGCACCGACCAGCTGCCCTTTTATTATTATTATTATTATTATTTATTTATTTTTATTCCCTCTGTGGGCTGGTTGGTGCTTTTTAATTTTTATTTATGTTTATTTTTGCCCCCTCGTGCCAACCAGCTGGCCTGTGGGCTGGTGGGACCTTGGGTTTTAAAAGATTTTGATTCCCCCCCCTCGTGCCAACCAGCAGGCCTCTGGGCTGGTCAGTTGCCTCCTTCTTTCTCTCCTTCTCTCTCTCTCTCTTTCTCACCCCTCTCTCCTCTCTTGTGGGGCAGCTGAGGCCACTGGAGCCACCCCTTGTGTCTGTCAATGGAAATTCATCTCTCTCTCTCTCTCTCTCTCTCTCTCTCTCTCTCTCTCACACACACACACACACACACACACACACACACACACACACACACACACACACACACACACACACACACACACACACACACACACACACACACACACACAAACTCACCTCCCCCCACTTGGTCTCCTCTTCCTGCTCCCTTGCTTTGCTGCCTTTGGCTTGGGGGCACCCCAAAAGCAGGAGGGTTGCATTCCTGCCCCTCACCTCCTTTCGGATGAAGGCAGCAAAGTGTGTGTCGGGGGGGGGTCTCCCTCCGACCAGCAGCTGGGCTTCGGGTGCCTGAAAGCGGAAGGCAGCAAAGCTGAAAGGGAAGGCTCCTACCTCTACTTTGCTGCCTTGAGCTTGGCTTTAGCTTTTTGGCAGCCGGCTGGCTTTTCCTGCGGGGATGGCCAAACAGGTCTCTTTGGATGTCTAAAATGTTGTTCTGATTTGTCCCTATTACACCCAAATTATGTCTGCCCCTGCTGTTGTTAATCTGAGGCCTCCTCGTGGGTGTTGTCTCTTCTATAAAATAGATGTTTTAGCCTTCCTCCTCCTCCTCCTCTTCTTCCTCCAGATCTTCAATGATGAGGTCTCCTGCGTAGGGGAAAAGGGAAGGGAGACCTTGTCAGAACCATGTTGGATCCCAGTTGCAACTCACGACAGCAAAGCAACACCTTTGCCTCCTCCTCAGGGCATAACCCTTGCAGGTATTTCTTCATATCATATGAAGGAGGCATTTAGGCTCACACTTTTCGTGCCCTGCCTTTCCAGGGTCTCCTTACCTTTTCGTGATGGCAGCAGCGGGCATAAGTGGCGGAGGCTCTCCCGGGCATTACGGCTAACCTCCTCGTTGGCATCTCTCACACAGATACCGATGGCAGCGAGGAGGCGCCTGAGCTGCAGCAGCTGTTTGGAGAGCTAGTGGAAAGAAAGAGAGTCTCCTGAAGCCCCTGCCCCATAGCCAAGGCCCGGCTGCTGAGTTGTCTGTGGCTTCCAGCAGCCCTCTGGATGGATGCCTGGTCTCTGGGAGGCCCCGTCCGCCCAGGGCCCTGCAAGAAGGAAACCAGTCCCTTGGGTACTTACGTGGCAATCTGGCAGCGAGGTGGCACTTCTCAGGAATGCTGCCACGGTCTCCATTGCCCAGGCTCGCTCTTGGTCCTTTGGGGAGCAAAGCCAGACCCGTAGATGCTGGAGAAAGAAGAGGCATCTCTGAAACATTTCACGGGGCAAACACATTGTGCAACAACAGGGCAAGCTAACTTGGAAGTGGGGAGGAAACCCAAGCACAGAGGTCACCGCCACTGCCGCCACAGCTCAGCCTGGGCGGCTTCTGGTCACTACATTGTGCTCCTTCTCCCAATTGGCCCCCCACCCTCTTCCTCTCCTTTGTACTTACATCCAGGATGGAGAGGAGGTGGGTGATGTTGGGCTCCTCCTCCCAAAGACCCTGCAGTAGATCCTGCAGGGATGCCCTGATGCTCTTAAAGAGGGCCTGCAAGAAAAAACACCTCCCTTCGTGACTGCTCACCGACCTTGGCACTAGCCCATGACAAAGGGCCAAGTGAAGGAGGAGGAAGGAGCCTCCCCTGTGTTCATGCCCAGGAAGGCAAGGACTGACCTGGCCGTCTGGATCATCTTCTGGCTCCTCCAAATTGATGACAGCTTGGAGGGCCAGGTCTAATAAACGGGTCTCTATCTCCCTGGGTGTGCTTGGCTTTATACGGCTGTGGAGATTAAAGGGACAGGATGATGGGCCACACTACCACTCACACTGGTACCCCCATAGCCAGGACCCTTCACTCTTGGCTCTTCTTTTGCCAACAAACCAAACCAAACCAAACCAAACCAAACCAAAACCTACCTCAGATTGTAAAGAGCCCCGATAATCCAAGACAGGAGTTTTGCTGGGTTCTGGTGTTGGTCCAGCTCCTCCATGACATCCTGAAAGAGACCAAGAAAGAAGGGAGAGGTTGAGGGTCAGTCTCCCACTGGCTCAGGCCCACAGGTGGAGAGGCTGCCTGGGGGACTGTCAGGATAAGGGCCCAGATGGTCATTTGGGTTAAGATGCCGCATCCCATCACTCACCAGAACCGCAGCAACCAACTGTGTTTTGGAGTATGGCACACCCAGGTTGGCTTCTCCACTGTCCTGCACATCCTTACAGCAGGTCACAATATCGAGTAAGAAGCAGAGAATGTCCTGCTCGGACCTGACCTGGAGGCAGGAAGAGAACGTGGAGGTTAGCAGGGGTGGGGGCTCTCTTTGCCTTCACTGACATGTCCAGGGAAAGAGAGAGAGAGAGACAGACTGAGCCCCCTCCCCAGAAGGTGAGGAGATGGACTCCGAGAATGGCCATACCTGCTGTCTCCTCCTTCTCTTGGTCATGAACCAGTCAATGACCCAGCCCTGGTCACTGGGCACATTGACTGATCCTAGGGAGGAGTCCATGGATGTTGACAAGGAACACCTCATCACGTCGGACACCCAGGTTGAATAGGAGGTGTTTGTTGTTACTGCAAGCAGTCCCTGTGTCTCGGTGGAAGACCCTGCAAAGGCTGGGGAGAGACAGAGAGGACACGTTAAGCCTCACGGAGGACCCCTAGCTAGCCTTGGCCCCTCCTTCCCGATGACCTCTTGGGGAGGGTCTTACATGGAGGCGCAGGGTGGATCTTCCGCCGAAAGCAGGGGAGCCTCCGCCAGAATGGACAGCAGCCCCTCTCCAACTCTCCAACTCCTCTCTCCTTCTTTGAAAACAAAACTCTCACTCTGGAAAGCCTAGAGCAGAAGAGGAGGAGAAAGAAGGCTTTGAGGATCCTTGTGGGTATTCAGATTGTGGGGTGATCATGGAAGAGATATATTGTCACCCACTCCACCGAACCAGGTTTGAAGGAGTTTGCATTTACTTTCTCTGTTATATATAAGTAGGTTTACCCTGCCTTCCTCTTTAAAAACAATCCAAGCTATCATGCATCATTAAAATGCTATCTTTACAGCTTTAAAACAGCAAGTATGCAAATTCTAAAAGGATCACACAAATACCACACTGAAAATTGGTAAACTGAAGCAACACCTGAACCACAGACTGTACACTGAAAGCAGCAAGGCCCAGCATTTCATCATCCCACTCAAGCAGCATATTTTATGTTTCAAAATATTGCCTTAGAAACAGAAAAGAAAAAGATAAAATTGAGGGAGGGAAAAGAAAAAACACAGCAGGAAAAATGGTTGAAGGAGAAGAGGAAAATTCAAGATTTTTAAATGGCATAAAATATGGAGCAGCTATAAGTGCAGGGTGGTGGTGGTCGACAAATATTAGAAAAGATTTAATAAAATATTATGAGGCTTTTCAAACTGTTAAATGAATGCAGATGAACAAGACTTCTGAATGAGCTCCAATGGAGGGGCAGGGAAACCATATGTGCTTAACTTTTGTTTACATTAAGGCCATCAAAGAAGACGACTGACATTCAGAACCCTCTGATTAGGGAAAGAATACAAACAGGGCATAAAAATATGAAAACCCTTGACCTCCTACCATCTCCATTAAGTCCCTTTTTGAAACACCCTAAGTTAAAATACCAAGAACAATATGCACGTTTCAAATGTTGGAAGGAAATTGGAATGTATTGAATTAGAGACCTATTTATCCAGGGGAAACCAATCTCAATTAGGTAGTTAGGAAGAAGTTAGGAAGGAAAAAAAAACCTAGCCAAATAACAAGTAACTGATGTCAACTAGTTCAGATATATATATTTTTTGCTAATAAATTGTATTCTACCTCTGGACCAGCCAGAGCACTAAGAGTAGTAGAAAGCAATATGAGGATTCATTTCAACAGTTTGTAAATGGATTATAAGTGTCCAATATACCCATTGCATTGGAAGAAAAACAGTTTGGGAAACAAATTTTAAACATGACGATACCACAAAAAAGTGTGATCTGAGATATGGGATAGCCAACTGTATCAATCCGTCCTAGCTAAATCTAAGGAGAAGGTGTTGAAACAATTGGCCTATACTGCATTTATGCCCTACAAAACCTCATACAAGACACAAAGAAATATTAGACATGTGCGAGTAAAATTGTGCGATGGAAGAACTAGAGAAAGGGATGAATAAAATTTTTTTAATATTCATACCCTCGTATTTGCGGGTTTTGGTGATGGTGGCTTCTATTATGGCAAAGGGAAGCTATGTTTACCATCCCTGTGCAGGACACCAAGTGTTTTCATGTTTTTATGTTGTATATGTCCTGCACGGGGGGGGATATGATTGAGACGTACAAAATAATGCAGGGCATGAGTCAAGTGGATAGAGGGGAGCTCTTCTCCCTCTCACAAAATACCAGAACTAGGGGACATCCACTCAAATTGAGGGCTGGGAGAGTAAGAACAGACAAAAGAATTTTTTTTCACCCAGCGCGTTGTTAGTCTATGGAACTCCCTGCCACAGGATGTGGTGATGGCATCTAGCCTGGATGCCTTCAAAAGGGGATTGGACAGATTCCTGGAGGAAAAGTCCATCCCAGGTGACAAACCACGATGGAGATGTGTCATCTCCAGGCTTAAAACCGGGGTACTTCAAGGGCCAGATGCAGGGGAGGGGTGTCAGGAGACAGAGATCTAGTCTCATGCGCTCCCAAACGCATCTGGTGGGGCCACTGTGAGATACAGGCACCTGGACTAGATGGGCCTTTGGCCTGATCCAGCATGGCTCTTCTTATGTTCTTATGTTCTTATTCCCCTAGTGAATGGGTTTTGAATTTGAATCCTGTTTTTTGGTAAAATGGCAGGAGCAGCTATGGTGACAGAGGCCAAGGTAGTGCTGAGGGAGGCCGCATCGGACAAGGTCAGCAGAGGTCAGTGGGAAGAGGTGGGGGCAGGGGGGTGTAGGCTGGGGACGGGGGCTCAGAATTTCTGGTTTGTGGTTTGTCATATTTGACAAACCACCCCTCTGGCAGCAAGGCCAACCTGGACAGTTTACAATAATATAACATCAATACACTAAAAAAAAGCAATAAAATAAAATAAACCAATCCAATAAACAACACCCAACAAATCCACTAAAACCAATATGCAACTATTGTAAACTATAGGTAGGCAATACTTTGGCATGAGGTAATAAAATGCCTAGAAATAGTAACACATCAAAAATAAGGAATGAAACTTTATTACTCTTCTTCCTATTTACAGATGAGAATAAGAATTCAATCAGAACAGGGAATGAATTACAGTTGCCACAAAAATAGAAACAACCCATTCTTGGAAACATGCACAAGGATTGCCCTTCCAAAACTATTCAGACAAGATCATGAGCATAGCATTAATGGACAAAACTGACCACATGGGCCAGAATTCTTAGAGGAGATTTAAAATTACAGGTAGATACCGTAATTTCACTGAAATTTGGCACCTCCCATTGGCTTCGGATTAACCACAGAATTAAACAATGGGATGAATATAAATTTTGGAAACTGCTATTTTGTTTCTCTTCTCATTCTTATGGATTGTCAATAAAACCATTTTGAACACTGAAACAACAAAGGAAACAAAATAATATAGCAACTCCTCCATTTTGTATGGCCACGGCTGTTTCTACAATATGAGTGAAATATACAGGCCAAATCAAGATCTCATAATCAAGATCAAACCAGAACGCAGATGGCGTTGAGATGTCAGACTTCACATCTTCGCTCCTGCTTCTACGAAGTAGCTAGCGAAATGAAGACTTCTGGCCCAACTGTCACCAGAGGTCATTCTGAGGCAGGACGTGTCATAATGCCATGGGATCGCCATGGCAGCCCTGCTGGTCCTGAGAGCACAGCTTGGCAGGGATGAGCAGCCAGGTGGGTGGCTTTCACCTGTCTCTGCTTCAAGCTCAAATGAGGGACAGCTTTCAATAAGAAAACATGACCTTAAAACGTAACCTCATTCTGCCAGCCAAGGGACTATGATTTCCTCTGTTGATAAATAAAATGTCAGAGAATGGACATGTTTACCCTGAGTTAGCCTGCTTTGTGGTTCCTCACACTCCAGGACTTCCCAAATGCCAAAACTGGTATTGAGTACAGAAGGACACATCCCAAGAACCTTGGATTGCATTTAAAAACTAATTCTAGACCACGAAGAATTTGGGTAACACAGAACAAGAAGGATCAGGCAGGGTTCACTTCCCCACTGAGCTTGGGGAGAGCAAAATTGGGAACGATAAACTTCTGGATGGGACAAACATTTGAAACTCTTGAAACTCTTCACACTTGTAAATACGACAGAAAAGTTCTCCGTTCAAGGCTCCCTTCAGTTTAACAGTCAAATGCCTACAAAGAGCTTAAAAGGAACACAGTCTCTTCCCTTTTCTGGGAATTAGCAAGATCTAATCTTGAGAGAGTTTTTTTTTTTTTAACAAATCTGGTCCTCTGACACATAATGACCTGGCCTCTGCTGACCGTGGGTCCATAGAAGATTATGCTTTTGGCGTTTTGCTAGCATTCGGTTAGATTAGACAGTTTTATTTACAAGCAGCTGAGAGACCACCACCCCCATCCCCGTCCATTTGGCTACTGTCAGGAAAAGGTTGGCTCTTGTTGCAAGCCATGCAAATGAGTGCCTTGTTGGTAACATCTCTGCAGGCCCTGCTTCCTTTCCAAGCTTCAAGCTGCTTCCTCTTTTTGGCTAGTAGAGCGACAACAGCATTTCTAATGGTTCCTCTTTTCTTCGATTAAGATGGGGCCCTGGATCATGTGAGCAGAACTGCTTTCTGAGCTGCAGCCACTGCAGTTAATATGCTCTTTTGTGGCTCCATTTGAGTCTGGTTATCTCACCTGGCCTGGATTCTGCTCCATATCCCTGGAGGAAAAAGAAATGGCAACTCAACACACCTTTCTCAGATTGTCCTCTTGTGGGGACGGGTGAAGACAAAACACTCATACAGACATTTTCTCTTTGATCCTCCCTTTTCATTGATGAAGGTAAGTGTCTGATCCTTATTGTTGCAGGAAAAACATCTAGACTGAGCCTTATCTTTATTATCTTGATAGAAAGCTGCAAGGAAGGCTACCTTTCTTAGATAAACTTTTAAAAACTAAACAGAGAGCACAATATTAAATGCTCTCTGTTTCGTTTTTAAAGGTTTATCTAAGAAAGGTGGCTAGATTTTATATTTTATATTTATATTTATATTATATTATATTATATATATTATATATAAAATCTAGAATAGATACTACTGTTACTTTAGATCTCTCTTTTTTGCATTTTGGAGAGCTCTTTTAAAATATTTTTTTATATTTCAGACATCAAGGGATATCTAGAGGGAAAATAAAAAACGGAGAGCTCAAGTGGCATGTGTGCAGTATTTCCCTTATTTTAACACTAACAGCTATAATCTCTATTACGCAGTTGGACTAATTTTGTTACAGATTTCTTTTTCATAAGAAATGTAGAGTGCCTTCCAACTGTCTCTTGCCATTTGTAAGGCTTTATCTTTCAGCCATCTCTGCTGTTTCAAAAAGTTTTTCCAAATGATTTTGTCGATTTGATGTTTCAGCTAATTTCCAGTATTTGGCAAATAAAAGTCTTGCTATACTTGTCATGTGCTTTAACAAGTGTTTCACATTAACATCGTTGATTTCTGGCATAATATTTAACAAAAATATTTCAGGTTTAAATAGAATAATATTACAGTATCTGGCATTTTGTCAATTCCATAATCTGGGGGCAGCTGCCAAAAAGGCCCTGTTCCTACAAGCCATCCCTTTCACATCCTTCAGGGATGGCTCTTTCAGGAGGGCCCTCTGGCTAGATCTTAATTGCTGGGTAGGTTCATATGGAAGGAGGCGGTCCTTCAGGTATCTAGGTCCTAAGCCATTTAGGGCTTTATACGTCAAAACAAGCAGTTTGAATTGGGCTGGGGCAGCAACTGGTAACCAATGAAGGCCATACAGAATATATACAGATTTAATTTAGAAACACAGTACATCTTTACATGAGAGATTGTGGACTTGTGCATGGCATGCTCACCAGAGCTCAGTCTGCTCTGTGGGGGCTAGAAGCCAACAGGTCACCCCCAGGCTGTCTAGGAATGGATTGGCTGCTGTAACGGGGGGGGGGTGATCTCTATGACCAGCTGCATTTAGTTATCTGGGAGCTCTTGTGTGATGGGACATTGGAAGATCTGACCATCCTATTTGTGGGAATGGTCTGTCCTTGCAAGGCAAACTCCACCTGGGAGTCTTTTAGAAACTGATTTTGAGATGGCAAGTGTAGACCTTGTTGCAAAGTACTGAATCTTCATTAAATCCCTCTGATGGCAGAACAGAAGTGCAGAGACTGATAGAGGAAAATTAGTTTTTAAGTTTCCCAGTTTAGTCCACCCCCTTTTCACATCAGTTGGCATTTAGACAAGAACTTACTCTTAGACATGCATAGAAGAAAGAATAAAAGGTTTCATTTTCTTACAATTGAAAAGAACTACAGCAAAGCTAAAACTACGGATGCTTCTAGCCACAGGCCCCAACAGATTCACTGACTTCCGACAGACAATACAGAGGGGAAAAGGTAGAGCAGAGAGGTGGAGCACTCTTTGAATTAGAGACAGGGAAAACATAGAGTCAGTGCTGTTAGTGATTTATAGTCACTATGGCTTAAGAAGGTTCAATTCCAGCAGAATTCACATACAAGACAGGTGTCCTAGCACTGAAATATGACACTTTTTCAATTCAGTGTGCATGCCCAGTTTGTTAGAAAAATAATGAGTTTTTAAAGGCAAGATTCCCTGGATTTCTAGACCGGCTGTGAGTGCCATCCTGCATAGATGGTGTTGATGAACCATGGTAGAAGAAGGAGGAGATACTGGGATGGATGCTGTGGCAGGGGCTTTATTTTCACCAGCTGAGCAATTGTGAGCTGCAACCTGTTTTGTGGAGTAAAACTACCCCGTCCCCACTGTTCATCTCATGCACCATGAAAAATGATTGAAAAGAACTGATAGCTCTCTCTCTCTCTCTCCCCACCCCCATCGCCTCCTGCATTCCACATTCAGGTTTGGCTCTTGCATGAATCCACCATGAGGCATTTCTTTCTGCTGCTCTTCCTTGAGGGTAATGCACCCATCCAGCTGAGAAGCCAAAGCTTTGCTGAGGCAGAAGAGGTAGCAAGTAACCCAAGTCAGAACAAATGTTTGATAAGAGGACACTATCTTCCCGGTCATTAATCCTCAGGCATGAAGGAGACAATTGGTCGCGGTCTCAGCAGCGTTTTCTGTGCATTTTTGCTTCAGCGAACTGTGCAGTAAAAGATTGTGTCCTAATTTGGTGCCCTGACCGACCACGCCCCCCGGAAGCGCACTTTCACTGAAGTTTTTAAAACCACCGCTAGGAGTTGGTTTAAAAATCTTCCCTTAAAGATGCGCAGTCCTTTGCTACTCCAGCAAGCTGCAACCCCAGAAAATATGCAGCAATTAGCTTCGTACACCTTTTCCTGCCACTTCCTGCAATGGACACTTAGAAAATCGACCCAGACAAAAGGGAAAAGATGCACAGTTAGCAAGTAGAGATGGGCACAGAGCAGTAAAATACTACTGTGTCGACAGGACACTAACTGCGCATCAAACACGATGTGACTGCCCCCCAAAAAACTACGCATCAAATTAAGATGTGTAGAAAACTTTAGTGAGACTGCGGCCAATCTGTCTCTTTCACGTGCCTCCAGATTCATTAAGAAAAATCAAAATCTTTCTGTGAATTTGGACAAATCCATCCAAGATCCATCCCTTGGGCTATAAATTTCTGATATAAAGGTTCCCAGCATGTAGAGGATCATGTGAGCAGATAATGCTATGTTAAAACTGAGAAACCGGAGGGAAAATTGATTACTCATTTCTTCAGAAGATGGAGACTGCGGGAGCTGACGGAAATATTGTGTGTGTTTCCTCATTGCAGGTTTTCTTTGCCATGCTGAAAATTCATTGATCCTGAAGATGAATTCCTTGTTTGCCTGGCAGGGATCTTGCATATTGATTCTATGTTGGATCAAGGAAACATATAGTACTCACAGTCTTAATAACAGCTCTGTGATTCCGGATTTTGAGTCTTCATATAATGAAGATCATTTTGGCACCATGTTGTACAGTGACTCTATAATCTCTCAAAACCACATGCACACAACAATATCCAGTTTACAAGAAGAGGCAGCATTTACTGGTAATTTTTTTTATTTGTGTGTGTGTGTGTGTGTGTGTGTGTGTGTGTGTGATTCATTCATTTATTTTTAAAAAACTATGGTACAAAACAAAAACAAAAATGTGACATTTATACAAAAAGAAAAGAAATCAACCATAACAAAACAAAGTAATCTACCTGACATGGACCGTGCAACCTACCTCCCACTCAGGACTTAGATAGATCATGCTCACAATCCTTATGAGATTTCTCACCAGAAAACATTGAGTCTTTCTAGTGTGTACCCTTTATCTTTTTGAAATACATATGCCAACAATTTATCCCATATTACATTAAAATCATTAGATTTTGTTCAGTCCATTCCTAATTTTAATTTCACATGTCAATTTATCATTAATAGAATATTTCATAACTCCCCCCAAAGTTATGAAAAATCTAATAAATAAATTCCTCCAAAGCAGTGTGAGAAATCTAAATCTAAATCCAAATACAGTACGACCCCCTTATCCACAGATTCATTAGCCACTGATTCAGTTATCCACGGTTGGCAGAGGAAAAAAATTAAACAATTCAGCAGTCAAAAAGCAAGCTATTGTCACAAATAGCATCTGTAAAGCAAGCTGCTATCTCAATACAGCAGTCATAAAGCAAGCTACTGTCAGGAAACAGCAGTATGGAGGTGGGTGGGCAGGCATTCTCTCTTATCCACGGTTTTCATTATCCACTGGAAGGCCTGGAACCAATCCCCAGCAGATACTGGGTTCCTACTGTAAAGTAAAACAAAATGCCCTGTACGCACAACAACAGAGAGATCCACAAACAGCTGGGAGGTCCACAAACACCTGGGGGGGGGCACAGAAGGTGGCTGAGATGCTCAGTCATGGATCAAGGGAGAGAGTGATCCCAGAGTGCCAGGGAACTAGATTTCAAATGCACGGGATGGGTGAAAGCAGCACAAATAGGGTTCCCATGGTTGTTTGATCAATGGATTCTCTCTGACAAAAGCTAAGATAGCTCAGAACTGCTGAATAGCTGGGTGGTGGAGGTCTCTGGCAAGTTGAGAAACTGAGTTTCTTGACTTGCTGAATGACTGTGCCTTAGAGCAACTTGTCATGGAGCCCACCGAGAACAGGCAACTCTGGATCTAATACTGTCTGATACTCAGGATCTGGTCAGGGATGTGAATGTCACTGAGCCTCTGGGGAACAGTCACCATGCTGCAATCTCCTTTGCCATGCATGTTGGAGGAAGAGTGTCAAGCAAATCAGACATAAAAATCCTTGATTTTCGAAGGGCAAACTTCCCTCAGATGAGGAAACTAGTTAGAAAGAAATTGAAGGGGAAGGTTGGAAGAATCCAATCTCTTCAGAGTGCATGGAACCTGATTAAAACAACGGTAACAGAGGCCCAGCACAAGTGCATACCACAAAGAAAGAAGAGCTCATTTAAGTCCAAGAGGGCACCAGCATGGTTAACGAGTGGAGTTAGAGAGGCTCTAAAGCGCAAGGAGAGGTCTTTCTGTAAATGGAAATCCTCCCCAAATGAGGAAAATAAAAAGGAACACAAACTCTGGCAAAAGAAATGTAAGAAGATGATAAGAGAGGCAAAGAAAGATTTTGAGGAACGCATGGCTAGCAATATAAAGGGTAATAATAAAAGCTTCTTTAAATATGTTAGAAGTAGAAAACCTGCCAGAGAACCAGTTGGCCCTCTGGATGGTGAGGGAGGAAAAGGGGAGATTAAGGAGGACTTGGAAATTGCAGAGAAATTAAATGAGTTCTTTGCATCTGTCTTCACGACAGAAGACCTTGAGCAGATTCCGCTGCCTGAACGGCCCCTCTTGAATAAATAATTAAATCAAATACAGGTTAAAAGAGAAGATGTTTTAGGACTAATTGATAAATTGAAGATTAACAAGTCCCCGGGCCCAGATGGCATCCACCCAAGGGTTATTAGGGAACTGAGAAATGAAATTGCAGATCTCTTAATGGTAATATGCAACTTGTCTCTTAAAATGGCCACAGTGCCGGGGGACTGGAGGATAGCAGATGTCACACCAATTTTTAAAAAAGGAAGGAGGGGGGACCCGGGAAACTACAGGCCAGTTAGCCTTACATCTGTCCCAGGGAAGATGGTGGAAAGCCTCATCCAAGAGAAAATCTTAAAACACATAGAAGAACAAACTTTGCTGAGAGAAAATCAGCATGGCTTCTGCAAGGGTAAGTCTTGTCTGACAAATCTTGTAGAATTTTTTGAAAAGGTCAGCAGGCATGTAGATTTGGGTGAACCGGTGGATATAGTCTATCTGGATTTTCAAAAGGCCTTTGACACAGTCCCTCACCAGAGGCTGCTGAGAAAATTGCACAGTCAGGGGATAAGAGGGCAGGTCCTCTTATGGATTGAGAACTGGTTGAGATCCAGGAAACAAAGAGTAGGTGTCAATGGGAAATTTTCACAATGGAGAGAGGTGAAAAGCGGTGTGCCCCAGGGCTCCGTCCTTGGACCGGTGCTTTTCAATCTGTTCATAAAGACAGGGATAAGTAGTGAGGTGGCCAAGTTTGCAGATGACACAAAACTTTTCCGTGTGGTAAAAACCAGAGAAGATTGTCAAGAGCTCCAGAAGGATCTCTCCAAACTGGGGAAATGGGTTACGAAATGGCAAATGCGTTTTAATGTAGCCAAATGTAAAGTAATGCATATTGGGGCGAAAAATCAAAACTTTATCTATCAACTCATGGGCTCTGAGTTATCCGTGACGGATCAGGAAAGAGATCTTGGTGTGTTGGTGGACAGCTCCATGAAGGTGTCTACCCAATGTGTGGCAGCGGTGAAGAAGGCCAATTCCATGCTAGAGATTATCAAAAAGGGGATTGAAAATAAAACAGCCAACATTATAATGCCATTATACAAAACAATAGTAAGGCCGCATCTGGAGTATTGTGTACAATTCTGATCACCGCATCTCAAGAAAGACATAGTGGGACTGGAAAAGGTGCAGAAGAGAGCGACCAAAATGATTACTGGGCTGGGGCACCTCCCTTATGAGGAAAGGCTAAAACATTTGGGGCTCTTTAGTCTGGAAAAAAGGCGCCTGAGGGGGGATATGATTGAGACGTACAAAATAATGCAGGGCATGAGTAAAGTGGATAGAGGGAAGCTCTTTTCCCTCTCAGAAAATACCAGAACTCAGGGACATGCACTCAAATTGAGGGCTGGGAGAGTAAGAACAGACAAAAGAAAATATTTTTTTCACCCAGCGCATTGTAAGTCTATGGAGCTCCCTGCCACAGGATGTGGTGATGGCATCTGTCTTTGATGCCTTCAAAAGGGGATTGGACAGATTCCTGGAGGAAAAGTCCATCACAGGTTACAAACCATGATGGAGAAACCAGGGTACTTCAAGGGCCAGATGCAGGGGAGTAGTATCAGGAGACAGATATCTAGTCTCATGCGCTCCCAAACGCATCTGGTGGGACCACTGTGAGATACAGGAAGCTGGACTAGATGGGCCTTTGGCCTGATCCAGCATGGCTCTTCTTATGTTCTTATGTTCTTATGTACAGGCAGAGTTTGGGCAAAAGAGCTTTTTCAGTTAGCTGGTCCCTAATTACTGATGATCCTGGTGATCTTCAGTGTGACTGTTGCAGAAATGGTGTCCCGTGTAAAGCCTTTCTGTTCACCCTCTTAGCTTTGCAGGCAAAAATCAAAGAAAACCAAACAAAACAAAAGACACAAAACATGTGGCACCTTAAGGACTAACTTTCATATTTTAATGTAACATTTCGTGGACACATCCACTTCTTCAGACATATAGCAGCAGAATCTCTCTCTCTCAATCTCTCACCTGTTGGCTTCCTGCAGATGCTCCCAAAGGAGTGGAACTGATCGCTGATCCTGGAACCACTCTGCGAGAAGGGGAGAAACTTTCTCTTGAGTGTCTGGTCAAGAGCAGCAACCCTGCTGTCCTCGAGTTGCAATGGTGGAAGAATAATCATAGGACATCTGGAAGGATATATGGGAACAGGATGGAAATTGGTCCCCTAGGACGTCAACATTCTGGTCGCTATAGGTGTAAAGCAAGAAACAAATTTGGAACTACTGAGTCTAAAGAATTGACCATCGATGTCCAGTGTGAGTTGATTCATTGGGTGGATGAAAGATGGCTCAGCACTCATATGCTTTATTTGTTAGGATTTAAGATTGCAGGCAGCTGCCTAAATACCCTAAGCATATCCAATCTTGCCTGATTTCGGAAGCTAAGCAGGGTCGGCCTTGGTTAGTACTTGGATGGGAGACCACCAGGGAATATCAGGTGCTGTAGGCACCTAGAGTAGGAACTGGCAAGCCACTCCAGTATTCCTGCCAAGAAAACTCCATGGACATGGAGTCATGAAGGGTTGGTCATGATTAACAACACAACACACACACACAAGATTGCAGAGAGTTACTTTTTTCCATTTCTTATAAGAACATTTGAATATGGCAACAAAGCACACCTTTCTTCTTATTCATTCCTTACGTGACAACTGTGTTTTAGAGCAGAAACAACAGACACTATGACCGCTACCACACTTTAGATTTGAAACACCTTTTCCATTGTCATAATTGGTTCTCTCTCCTAGATCCACCGAAAGAGACGAAATCCCCTTTCCGAAGCAGGACCATCAAGGAAAATGATACCATTACTTTGGAGTGTTCTTTCATAGCCAAACCCCCGATCACCAAGTACGAATGGTACAAAAAGCCTTCAACAAGTGCCATTGGCTCCCAAAAACAGCTGCATTTTCAGGCAATTCGGCCAAGTGATTCTGGTACTTATTATTGCCAAGTCTACAATCCCATTGGCGGGTCAAACTCTTCTCTCGTCATGCTGGATGTCCATTGTAAGTAGTCACACATTCTAAAAATGGGATGAGTGTTTGGGTTGGATGAAAGTTCTGTTTCCCCCAGATGTTCTTGGACTACTACTTACACCTCTCTAGGTATTTTGTACTGTGATACCCATTATCTCCAGTCACTACCTATATTCTTTCTTTTTTCAGCAAGGATATTTTCTCCTTTTCAAATAGAAGGAGGGAGGCTGGATTTAATAAGAATTTGCACATAGGTCTGTTTAGAAAAGATAGAGTCCCATCTTCAGCTTGAGATTATGTGGATCCTATCTAAATTAAAAGATCTCATAGAATGATGGAATCATTGTAGGGTTGGGAGGGACCTTGGAGGTCTTCTAGTTCGACCCCCTGCCCAAGGCAGGAGACCTCATACCATCCCGGACACTCTGTGAGAAGGGGGGAAACTTTCTCGCTGTCCTCGGGTTCCAATGGTGGAAGAATGACCACATGATAAATGAAGGGATAAATGGAAGCAGAATGGAAATTGATCCTGTAGGACCACAACATTTTGGTTGTTATGGATGTGGAGCAAGAAATAGACTTGGAACTACTGAGTCCGGAGAACTGACCATAGATGTCCAATGTGAGTTGATTTATTGGGTTGATGAAATATGACTCTGCAGCCCAACAATATGTTTGTTGGGATCCAAGATTGCAAACAGTTAGCTTTTCCCATTTGTTATAAGAACATTTGAACAAAGTAACACAGAACACCTTTCTCTCTCTTATTAAAAATATTTTGTTAACAAAACATTAACAACTGAATTAAATACATGACATATCAACTTAAAAATAAACACAACGACAATTGCCCCCCCTGTGCGCCCCACTCTACTCTTGGGAATAGTCAACATTTCTTATACCATTCTTCCATTTTAAATTGAGTCTTATTCTTCCAATTCTTTGCAAATATCTGCCTTGCTGCAGTGACCATAGGGTTAATTAATTTATTTTCTTCTTTCTTTAATTAACTATTCTCAGTATTATTCAACAAAGCAACCATTAATATCCATTATTTCTGCAATCTCCTCAAATATCACGGAACATTACTTTCCTGTTTCACGAGTCCACCACATATGTATGTATCTTTTTCTTTTCCAGATCTCTACCACAAAGATGGTGCATTCTTATTAACCCAAACACACACACACACACACACAGAGAGAGAGAGAGAGAGAGAGAGAGAGAGAGAGAGAGAGAGAGAGAGAGAGAGAGAGAAACAGACACACACCCCATATTATTCACACAGAGCCTCTGCCCTCCCATTTTGTAGCCAGGATTCCCCTATGAAACCTTAGGCTAAACGTTTTTCCCTTGTTTCCCTCCTCTAAAAACTAGGTGCGTCTTATGGTCAGGTGCATCTTATACAGCAAAATGGATTAATTGAACCATATTTACCCCACCTTTCTCCTCAGGTGACCCCAAGGCAGTTTACAAAGGGAATTTGCATCAGTTCCACTCCCTGAGAAGAAACAAACTTCATTATTGCTATTTCAAGAGAAACACTTTTCAGAAAACACATGATCAAGAGATTACACGCCTGAAAAACCACTGTAATGGCAGGAGAGCTACATACATTTCCCTTTTCATGACGGAAACACATCTAAAAATGCAAAACCATACTGTCCTCTTGTGCGTGTGCCCTTTTTAAGGTTCCCATTTTAAGAAGCATATCTTGGTTATGGAAAGAGGAGCTACAGGGGCAGTCTTGAGACAGAAATAGATGGAGGAATAAAAGTATCTTGTCTGTGTCACAGCCCAGCTTTCTGAACAACCACGTCAAAGGTGGTACTACTGTTTGTGAAGATTCTCAGTCATCTAGGTGAGTTTATCTGGAAGTTGAGTCATGGCAACTGGACTTCTTTTCTTGAAAGATTGGAAAGTTTCACTGCTCATCCAAGCAGCTTCATCAGTCTGAGGAAAGCTAGTTGCGAGGCCTCCATTTTATAGTTCAAATGAAGGTCAAAGTGAACTATAAAATGGAGGTCTCACAACTAGCTTTCCTCAGACTGACAAAGCTGTTTGGATGAGCAGCGAAATGTTTCAGTCTCTCAAGAAAAGAAGTCCAGCTGCCATGACTCAGCTTCCAGATACTTACTGTACTGCATTTCTTTTATTTCGTAACTAGGTAAACATCCCCTGTAGTGCCATTATAATACGTCTAGAGGGCGATGCTGGTCTAGGATTTACATAAAGCTTCCTGTACTAAGTTACCATCATGTCAAGCAGAGCACCTGTCCTCACTTTCAAATGCCATGGTTTTATACAATTTACAGTGGTACCTTCAAATAAAATTCAGTTAAGTGAATTTTCCTTTATACAAATTTCCCATAGGAATGCATTGAAAATGGAGTAATCCCCTAATCGCAACCATTTTTATGTTGTACGGGTTCACCCCATAGGCGATTCTGTTAAACAAATTTTCCCTATCTCCAGAATGTTTTATACTGTACAGATTTTATGTTATACAAACTGTTCGTTATACGAGGGTCCACTGTACGTCCATTTTCTTGCGGTTTGATCTGCCTCTTCACCTGCTGACTGACGTTTATTTGATTGAGAAGTCATTTTCTTGGGGATTATCTGTCAAACATTAACCAATTGTTTATTTAGATCTTGACTTCAATGAGAGCCCCATCTTTTTGCTTCATGCTCTTTTCCTTTCTTTCATGGTTTGGTGGCAGTTGCTTGCCTGACGTTGATCAGTTCAGTTGGTTGGGAAGTGTGAGTGTGGTAAAGAAAATAGTATACACATGTTTATAAATTCAAGCAATTGGAAGAACAGATTTTTAAATACTCTTTCTCCTACAAAGGACTCAGATTGATTTGAGATTCTAATTTCCATTTCATAAAGTAGACTACCTACTGTTCTTTATGATGCTTTGTACTCCTTCCATGTAGCAAAAAAGAATTGTAACAGAAATTCACAGCTCTGCAACACATTTCTCATGGTTTGAATTACACATATGTTTTGCTGGAAATGAGCTAAAAGAGAAGTTGGAGTCTTTTAGGCTGCTTTTACACAACCCCTAAAATCCGCTGCAAAATGCTCGCAGATGCAGAGCATAAAATTGTTTTCTCACCAGCAGCGGACTTAAAAAAAAAAAGTATGACTACGCCCACTTAAGCGCACCCCAGCACATTTTACAAGTACCTGGTCTAGAGGAGGTAAAATCCTTGTTGCTGTTCCTTGTTGCTGTTTTAAAGCATTGCATGCCTGGCCCTCCTCCTCTTTTTGTTTGTTTTTCTTGGGTTCCCCCCCCTTAACAGACAGGAATCCTAACAGGCTGGAACAATTAGCTGCTGCCGATGTCAGGTGGAGGTGAGCCTGCATTTTTTCTCTCTCTCCCCTCACCACAGACAGATGCAATAGAATCAGAGTGTGGGAGGTGGGAACACAGGAAGCAGAACAAAAACCACATTGGGGGGGATCTGCATTTAAGTTGCCAGTGGATTTTAGGGGTGGTGTAAAAGCAGCCTTAGTTTCAGTTTCAGTTTTTCCTCTCCTAGATCCACCAAAAGAGCCCCAGATTTCCTTCTCCAGAAGTACCGTCCAGGGAAAGGATGCCGTCTCTTTGCACTGTTGGTCCACAGCCCGTCCTCCGATCACCCATTACGAATGGTACAAATGTCCTGCAGAGGACATCTTCAGCTCCCAACAGGAACTGCATTTTCAGGCAATCCAGCCCAATGATTCTGGAGGTTATTACTGCAAAGCCTACAATCCCATTGGCCAGTCAAACTCTTCAGTTCTCACACTGAACATCCATGGTATGTAAGAGAAGATCTTGGTAGGGAAAGGATTAGGTGACGGGAGGGCCGGTGCCTTCAGGATCCCTCATGTACACATACTAGGTGAATTTAAGCGCTCCAGGGGATCAGTTACTCCACTTGCTTATTCTTCAAAGTGATGGTTTCACAGCATGAGTACAAATGACATGGCGAATGAAGTTAATGGATACAGAAAATAACATCTAGATTAACAGTTTAAAGGCACCAGTATTGTTTAGGGAGCAAACTCAGAGGAATTCCAGCTCTGTTATAAAAGGTGTGGTCTGAAAACTAGAGAAGCTTAAGAGGAACTTATTAGCTCCTCAGAATAAAAGTCAGTAGGACTACCGCTTCCTGTGGCAGGGAGGACCACAGCATAGGACAGGCATGTCCAAACTTTGGCCCTCCTGATGTTTTGGACCACAACTCCTAGAATTCCAAGCCTGTATTTCCAATGGCAAAGGACTGTGGGAATTGTGGTCCAAAACATTTGGAGGGCCAAAGTTTGGACATGCCTGGCCTAGGAGAAGCCGGCAAGAAGCCCTCAGCCCTCCAATATCCCAACATATGTTCCTTCTGATGGCAATGGGAGCAAGAGAAGTTCAACTGTGAAGATCATAAAAGTTGGTCAGATTTGTATGGAATAACTTGGCTTTCCACATGGAACAGTCTCAAGAGTTAGAGGGTGTTTGGAATGTTGACAGTACTCAACGATGCCTATATCTCTCCTCTTTCCTCAAACTCTCCCTTTCTTAATGCCTTCAAGGAGCTGATGTCTGCAATTAGCAAGTCTGCAGTCCAATTCTAAGGGTAAAGCCAAGGATCCGGGCCGTAATGCAGCCACTGAGTATGTCTGATGGGTGAAGAAAGATGAAGCAATGGAGGAAGTGCAGAAAGTGGGACTCAAACTTCTTTCCTTTCCATTTTAATTCTTCTCTCTTTTCATCCACATGTTCACCATTGTATCGTTCTAACATGTTCATTAGGAAAAATAATTGTTGTTTGCTAAGATTTCATTAAAAAGCTCCTTGTTTTAAAAACTGATTCCAATGTGACTTGGATGTTCACTTTCCCCCTTCTTCTTTTGTCTCACCAGTGGTTCTCCTGCCTGTGTCCCCAGATGTTCTTAGTCTAAAACTCCCAGAAACCCTATCCAGCACAGTTAGTGGTGAAAGCTTCTGGGAGTTTTTGTCCAAGAAGACCTGGGGCATCCAAAGTTGGGAACGATAAAAATTCGGATGGGACAAACATTAGAAGAAACAGAGCTCAGGTTAGATGAAGTACTTTCTTCGAAGAAAACAACTGGAACTCCTTCATCCCATCATCCTCTGCTGAAATATCATTTCCAAGGATGACTTGGGCCCCTGCATCTTGGCAGAGACATGGCGGTTTCCCAGGTCTCAGGATCTCAGTTATTGTCTAGTCTTCCTTGGGATTCCAGTTGGAAAGAGAAATTTCAGGGCCAGAAGATGAAAGGGAGGTAGGAGTTGCAGTATATGTGAAAAATGTAAATTCCTACATAGGAAGAGAGGAAGAGGGGACAGGCTGTCCCATTGAGAGCCTTTGGATCAATGTTGTTGGGTTGGAAAACAAAAGGAGTCTATACGCAATCACCTAGAAAACAATGCAATAGTAACTAGAAGCTTAACATGGACTTGTCAAGAACAAATCCTGCCAGACTATCCTGGATTCATTTTTTGATCAGGTAACCTCCCTGGTAGACAGGGGGAATGCTGTTGTAGTATATCTTGACTTCTGCAAAGCTGTTAACAAAGGTCCCCACAATATCCTGATTAGCAAGCTTATATTAAGGGTGAAATGGATAGATCACCTATAAGGTGGATACATAGTTGGCTACAGAATCATCATCAGATGATGATGATTAATGGCTCCTTCCCTAAGTGAGAGGATGTAACCTGTGGAGTACTGCAAGGGTCAATCCTGGGTCAGGTGCTCTTCACTATTTTTATTAATGACTTGGACAAGGGAGTGCAAGGAAGGCTTGTCAGTTTCACAGTTGACACAAAATTGGGTGGAACAATACCCTGGAAGATAGAAACAAACTTCAAAAGGATCTTGACAGTCTGGAGCACTGGGCTGAAACCAACAGAATGAAACTTATTTATTTATTTATTTTTATTTTAGAGTATTTTTACCCTGCCTTTCTCCTTGGAAAAGGACCCAAGGCGGCTTACAGAATGAGGGATAATATGCAGTCCAGTACAAGTAACACATGTTCAAGACATTGAGGGACATCTCAATAGACAACTCAATTAATAGACAACATTACATTAAAGCTACGAGAGAACGCGAGCAGTTAAGTGGGAGTCAAGTTCCATGTAAAGTTATGAGTGACGGAAACTAAGATTGAAAACATTAACAAGGATAAGTGCAAAGCACTCACCTAGGAAAAAGAAACCAAATGCAGTTACAAGATAGGCAATATCTGGCTTAGTAATGCTACAAGCAAGAAAGATCTTGGAATTGTCATAAGCTGAATAGGAGCCAACAGTGTGACGTGGCCACACAAAAAAAGGGAAATGCTATTTTAGATTGCATTAACAGAAGTGTACTGGTGAAATCCCATCGGGTGCTCATCCCCCTTTATTCAGCAGCACTGGTTAGGCCTCCACTTGAGACTTGTGTCCAGTTCTGGAAAGCACACTTCAAGAAAGATGCAGATAAATTGGAACAAGCTGTGATGAGGGCAACAAGGATGATCAAGGGACTGGAAACCAAGCCCTATAAACAAAGACTGAAAGAACTGGGCCTGTTTAGCCTAGAGAAAAAGAAGACTGAATGATGATATGATAGCATTTTTCAAATATTTGAAGGGCTGTCCTACAGAGGCAGGGCATGATCTGTTCTGGATCATTCCAGAGTGCTGGACCCGTAAAAAGGGCCCAGGTTAGGGGACACAACTTTCGGCTGAACATCAGGCAAAACTTTCTAACTGTTAGAGCAGTACAACAATGGAACTAAATAAATAACTCGGGAGACAATCAAGAGAAATTTGACAACTAACTGGCAGATATCCTTTGATTTGTAATCCTCCATTGAGGAGGGAGTTTGGAAGCCATGCAAATGATCTGAATGTTGGTAAAATCCCCCCAGTCTCTGTTTCCGCTTTCCTGCTATTAGAAGTGAAAAGAAAAACAAAATAAAGTAATTTGAATGCTTTCTCTTTCCACCTCTGGAGATGGTACTTCTCCTTGCCAGTTTCCTGACACCCAGTTTGTGAGCAGAACTATTTTCTGAGTCTCAGCAGTTACAGGAAACACGCTGTTTCATGGCTCCATCTGGGCCGGGTTGTCTGATCTGGTGTGAATTCTGTTTCATATTCTTGGAAATAAAACAATAGCGACTCAAATACTTTCCTTTTCTGATTGTCCTATTGCTAATGGATGCCAACATAACCTTCATGAGGAAACGTTCTCCACTTTCACCGGCAAAGGTAAGTTTCTGACTGTTGCAGGAAAAAAAAATCTAGATTGCATCTTATCTTTATAATCTTGCTGGAAAGCTGCAAGGATAACCACTTTTTAAAGAAAACATTTAACTAAGGAAGCATTCATTCTTGTTTATAATACAGATATATACTATCTCAATACTATCAATGTTTATTATCTCTTTTTAATATGCTTTAAATGCTTTAACAACAACAACAACAACAACAACAACAACAACAACAACTTTGGGACTTCCAAATACAGACAGACAGGGCTTAGGAGCTTAATACCCTGGATATTGTGATTGTGGAGAGGAATAAAGTGTGAATTGTTGATGTTGCCATACCAGGTGACAGTAGAGTCACCGAGAGACAACTTGAAAAAAATTACCTGATATCAGGAGCTGAAAATTGAACTTCAGAGACTCTGGCATAAACTGGTAAAGGTAGTCCCAGTGGTAATTGGCACGCTGGGTGGGTACAATGCCTAAAGAGCTAAGCAAGTATTTAGAAGAAATTGGAGTTGACAAAGTCACCATCAGTCAGCTGCAGGAAGCCACCTTACTGGGATCTGCTCACATAATTTGCCGATACATCACGTAGTCCTAAACACTAGGGATGCATTCGACTAGTGATTTGTAATACAAAATCCAGGGTAGTCTGCTGTGTGGTTAATAATAATAATAATAATAATAATAATAATAATAATAATAATAATAATAGAGATGGTCATGAAACGAACAATTTTTCGTTTCCATTTCCATTTTTTCATTTCATTATGCAATGAAACGACAAACGAATTTTATCTCTAAATTGAAACAAAATGAACAGAAACACCAGAAATTTTGTCGTCCGTTTCGTTTTCGTTACGGCAATACATTGAACTGCTTTAAAAGCTAAAAAAAATAACAAAAAATTGAAATAAATGGTAATGAAACGGTAACAAAATGAACGAAAACGAAAATCTTTTTTTTGCAAAAATTCACGAAAACCGGAAACGAACCGAAACAGACCCCCTAAACGACAAACGACAAATGAAACACCATTTTTTTAATTTGTGCCCATCTCTAAATAATAATAATAATAATAATAATAATAATAATAATAATAATAATAATAATAATAATAATAAGAAGAACCTTTTTTATCAATGTACAACCCGTGTATAATGAAATTGACTGAGCCTCTCTCCCCACTAACACCACCCCACTAAAATCCACTCAGTCTCATTTCACTCTGTGTGCTTGCTGCACAACTCGTCAGCCCCACGAGTCTATCACGCGTTATCACTTCTCATTCAACAGTATAACAGACCACAGATAAAAAACCATTTTTTAGCCTGTTGGTACTGTTGACTGTGCTTTTGTATCACCTGCCTGAGGGTAGGAGAGTAAAGAAGTCCTGACTGGGGTGTGAATCATCCCTAAGGCTTTCCTCGCTCTCCTAAGACTGCAGTCCCTGGCAATGTCATCCAGTGGACTCAGGGGACAGCCCATGTTTTTTGCTGTGTTCACCACCCAATGCCCGCGACTGTCAAAACAACATACCAAAACATTGTTTTAATGTTTGCCATGCATTTAATTCATTTTTACAAGACACAGTTTATTGTAGTTTTTTTTTGCTTTGTTTTCCAATAACTTGTCAACTGCCTTGGGTCTGCTTCTTATCAGGAAGGTGGCATACAAATGGAAATAAATGATAAATAGGTCAATAAGGCAAGTTTTCAAGTTATCTAGAATTCTTCACCAAGTAAAGTGAATATTAACTTGAGAGTTAAAACAAAGCCTCTGACAATTGGCCCAGATATAACGCCCACTGCTCTAGAAGCTAGACTGCTAACAAAACAATCTGAATGTTCTAAGTTTCATTGGAATAGCAGGGTGTATTGTTATTATTATTATTATTATTCTCTCTGGAAATGCTGGCTTGGTGTCCTATATAGATCAACTTGTTTGCATTGGGCAAAGTGAACAGACACCTTTGCAAGGCAGAAAAAATGTGGAATAAGGGAGCTGTTTATCTGTCACTAAAATAGGAGGTCAAGTGACCCCCATGAAGCTAAAAAATAATTACAGCCGAATCAATAATAATACCTAGTAGAGATGGGCACGACTTGAAAATTTTTTTTTCGAGTTGTCGTTAGTCGGGCCGGTTCCGTTTCAGGTCGTTTCCGGTTTTCATGAAAATTCACAAAAATTAGTCGGTTCGTTTTTTTCGTTTTTTCATTTTCGTTAGTACTGGTTTTTTGGGGGGGAGCGGGCTCCTGGAGGCACCTCTGTGGGGTGGGTGCCTCCTCTGGCCCGCTATAAAGGGAAAGCGGGCTCCTGGAGGCACCCGTGGGTGCCTCCTATCCTCACCCACTAGGAAAGGGAAGCAGGCTCCAAGAGACCCCTCTACATGGGGGTCTCCCCTCCTCACCTGCTGCTGCTGCAAAATGGTATGCAATAGCCATATGGATATGCATACCAGTTGCAGACAGTGAGACGAGTGATGGCAGTGAACCCAGAGCCATAGGTGATGCCTAAGGCTCTCGCACTGCCATGTCTCACAAAGAAGGGAATCGTACTTGCCTGTAGTGCAATGCAAGTAGATCTGGCTTAGGGTTAAGGTGGGTTTGGCAGGCAGGGTTAGGCTAGTGACAGGAAGGTTCTGGGCTAGTGGGTTGCACCTCTGGGTGCCTCTCTGACCCACTAAGAAGACAGTCCGTATGGGTAAGGACTGGAGTCAAGGATTAGGGTTAGGGTTAGGGGGCTAGGGCAGGTTTTAGGGGGCTTTTGGCACATCCCAGAAGTCTCCATGGCCAAGTGGCCATGCGATTGGTGGATGGCTCAAAATTTGCATGGTCGTCCACTCCCACATGGCTGGCCACTCGGCCAGCCCATCATTGCGCAGGTGTAAATAAAATAAAATAAAATAAAATCAATGGAGGACAGAGGAGGAGAGGAGATACATTTTGTTGCAAGAAAAAACCCACTGCTACTATGAAAAATCTGGCAGTTTATAAATTTCTGCGTGTTTCTGTTGTGCTTGTGTGTTTTTGGACCACGATTTCAAAAACAATATTGTGTTCGCCGCCCCATTTTGGATCCCCCGCCCGCACCGCATGGCATGGCGAGTCCGGCTGCCCAGGACGGGGGGGAGGCGGGACCCCCCCTCCAGAAACCACCCCTCCGGTAGGTGCCCTGCGCCCTTAGTCAAGCAGGCATTTTTCCGCCTGCTTTTTTGGCCCGGGAATGGGTGGGGGGAGAGTTTAAAAGTTTTTTCCTGTGCCGTCCGTGCCGCTTGCTTGCGCTTTAATTGCGGCGGCCGGCAGCGAGACTGGGCTTTTTGCTGGCTGCGAGCCTGCGGCGAGTCCCAGCAGAGCAGCCCAGGATGGGGGATGGGGGGGGAGGCCGGGGACCTCCAGAAACAACCCCTCTGGTAGGTGCCCTGAGGCACGGCAGGCATTTTTCCGCCTGCTTTTCGGCCGGGAACCGGGTTTTTTTAACTTTTAAAAACTTTTTTTCTGTGCTGCGTGGCATCGCGCAATTGCGCGATGCAAGGAACGAGCACAACAAATCAGACCAAAATTGTTCATTCGTCGGTTCGAGCTTGAAGTCTGGCGGAGTAATTCCCATTACCGTTTCCGTAGAGTAATGGAACCGAGTAACGGAAACGGAAACGGGAATACCGCTAAGTCATGTCCATCTCTAATACCTAGTGGTTGGAGGATATGCAGAATTTACTGAACTGCAGTCACATAGGAAGTCCTCTTTCCCTGTACTAATATGGATCAAAAGGGAAACAGTAAAGGACAAGAGAAACAGGCATACATATTATTTTTGACGCTATGAGAGATTAGGACATTTGTGTTCCAAAATAGTGTGTGTATTATCTTAAAGAATGACTATGTACGTTATTCATAAAAAGGTAAATGTTTCCCCGCAATGCATGCTAGTCACGTCTGACTCTAGGGGCGGTGCTCAGCTCCGTATTCAAGCCAAAGAGCCAGTGTTGTGCAAGTTAGTGGCCTTGTGGCTGGCATGGCTGCAAGGAAACACTGTTTTACCTTCCCACTTTTAATGGTGGTACCTATTTATCTACTTCCATTTACGTGCTTTCGAACTGCTAGGTTGGCAGGAGCTGGGGTTGACAGCGGGAGCTCACTCATCTTGCTGCCTCAAACACAATCTTTCTCCTTATCCAGCATGGCTGAGATCTATCTTTTTGTAAAAACCACTTCAAACTGCTTGAAAATGCACTTAATACATTGTGTCCCCATGACCAGTGGACTTTAAAGGGGGGGGGAAATGTGACCATGTCCACTTAAGTGTGACCCAGTGAGTTTTGCAAGTACCTGGTCTCGAGGTGGTACAAAGGTTCCATCAAAACCTTTTCATTCTGCTGTATTGTGGTTCCCACGTGTGGGAACACAAAATATGCAGTTCTTTAAACTGCGCCCACAGGGACACAGGAGCTGCATTTCCAACCAAGTGACCGTTCCAGGGGAAAATCCACATTTTACTTTGATCTGGATTTTCTGGCTGTGGGATAGCAGCTTGCAGACCCAGTAAAGGCCATTACCGAAATTTTAGCTCACAATCTGAGGTTGGAAAAAACAACAAACTTTTCACCAGGCACCAAACAACACCGTGGCTGTCTTGGTACAGGCGTTCTGGCTGGCCTTCCATGCACCACAAGCCCTTTGCTCACCCACCAACATCTCTTTGGGTGGGCATTGCTTCTGCCCCAAAATACCCCAGCTTGAACCACCGAGACTCGTTCAGCCTTGAAGCAGCCAAATTGTACTCATTCAGCAACCGCCCTTCCTGTTTAGGGTGGAAAGAAGGAAGTCCCTGTCTGAGATGTGAGTCCTCTAGAAGCACGGAGGTCTTTGGTTACTGATCTTTGAGTCGCAGAAGACCAGCTCAGGAGCTTTCAGAGAAATGCCGGGTAGGGCTCGTGCTCAGTCCTGACAAGGTACTGTACTCTGTCCACAGATAACTGTGAGTTCATTTTGAGCATCAGATCGCAAAGCACAGGTAAGGAGGGGAATGGTCCATAATGTTCCTAAGTAGCCATCCTTGATCTGTCTTTGTTCAGGAGATTCTGCAGCTCTTTCAGGAGATTCCCTAAGTGTTGGGTAGGGAAATGAGATCCTTTACTTGCAGTTCAACTAGCAATCTGAATGACATTTCTGCTGCCCATTAATGTAACATGGTTTTAAGAGAAAAATATAAAATGTAGTAAGCTTTCTTTCTTTCTTTTCCTTCCTTCCTTCCTTCCTTTCCTTTTCCTTCCTTCCTTCCTTCCTTCCTTCCTTTCTTTCTTTCTTTCTTTCTTTCTTTCTTTCTTTCTTTCTTTCTTTCTTTCTTTCTTCTGTTATTATTGGGCATATTATAGTTTTGATTTGAATGAGATGTGTGCTATACTGTTTGGGTGCTGCAATCCCAAAACACAACTCTGCAGTTGTTTGGTTGTCTTTGTGACATTTCTGGATAGGTGATCTTTAAATATTATGCAGATATATTCATTCAATTAATAATAGATAGAAACAGCATCTGATCTTAAGAACTCTGAGCAAACCTGAGGTTCACGGTTTCTCCGGAGAGTTACTGCCATGTTCGGAGCAGCAATATTTAGAGTATGGGGTTCCCAACTTGGGTCCCCATGGATTCTTGGACTACATATCCCAGAAATCCTAGCCAGCACAACTAGTGGTGAAGGCTTCTGGTAGTTTTAGTTAAATATCTGGGGAACCCTGGTTGAGAACTACTAGTTTAGAGGGTTAGGCAACAAAGAACAAGGAGGACCAGGCAGGGTTCAGATCCTCATTAAGCTATGGGTGACTTGGGTGCATAAATTCCATCTCCATCTTACCCTCCTGGCAAGCTGTAGGAAGGGTAAAGTAGGGCAGGGGATCGAAACATTTCTTTCTTTATTATTCATTTATTAAACTTTTATATCACCTATCAGGTGAATAACTACTCTAGGTGGTGTACAAAACAAGATAAAGAGCACCACCAGAGTCCAATAAACAATTAAATAATGCAGACAATAAGAAATCACAACTAAATGAAAATAGACAAAGAGCACATAACAAAAATTGCAGAGGTCACGGCAGAGGCGGAATTAGTGCAAAAGAAGTAGTCCAGATAACATCCATGCAGACTGACATGAGCTCCTTAGGGTAAACATGGGATATATAAACCTAAATAGTATTTTTACATCTGTTGACTTCCAGGGAGTCTCCTCCATCTGTTGCTTTTCACTCATTCCTCTGTGGAATGAAAGGTGGAATGGAAGACACAGGGAGGAAGCCACCAAGAAGGAAAAAGTTAGACATGCCTCCTGTGCTTGACTCTTTTGCTTTCCACAACCAGACTCACTGTCTTCTGTACAGGAGAGCTCCAAGATATTTTGCTGCCTGAGACAGAGCAGCACTAGTCAGTATCCCTCAATGCCATCCAAGTTCTTCTTCTTTTTTTCTGGTGGTGGTGGACACATAGGCTAGGCTAAAAAATCACCTGCTATGTTTCTGTGCTCTAAGCTTACAAAAGGAGGACCTAGTCTGACGGAATAAGAACCAGGGCTTTTAAAATAATGTACTTGATCTTAAGTACTTGCGTTGACTCTCAAAATATGTGTTTTATGTGTAGACATGTGGGTGCCTATTTAGATGAACAATCAGAAATAATCATTAAATGTAATTTAAAAACACGGTACATGTTTGCAGGAGAGATCGTGAACTGGTGCACAACATGCTCACCGGAGCTCAGGTTGCTATGTGCTGGGGGTGGTGGTGGGGGCAAGAATTCAACAGGCTACCCTAAGGCATCTGCCACACCTCCACTTTGCTGATCTCAGCCTTTCATCTGGAATGGGACTGGACAGTCATTGTGTGTGTGTGTGTGGGGGAGCATCCTTGGGCATGTCTTCAAATGAAGAACAGGAGCTGTCATTCAACAGATATCTTTATTTGACTGAAAATATTTTTAGCCCACCTTTCTCCTTTAAGAAGGAACCACGGTGGCTTCCATCTTTAAATGGCAATATTTAAAAACTAAAAATAATAAGTACATTAGTACAGCAATGGAGGCAATGACTTCGGGGGGGAGGTGAACCCTCCAGCGCTGGAGGCATTCAAAGGAAAAAATGTGACAACCATCTGTTAGATCTGCTTTCAGCGGGGCAAGATCTGTTCTCAATCGCCCCCAAGTACAAGATATGCTACAATGGGCTCAAGTTACAGGAAGCCAGATTTCAGTTGAATATCAGAAAAAATGTCCGAACTGTTAGAACAGTGCAAATGTGGAAACAATGCCCTCAAGAGGCATTTAACAAAAATGTGCTTAGTTCTTAGAATTAGTTCTTATTTACTATTTTAACTTGTTTAATCTGTTTTTGTATTTTGTCTATGTATGTAAACCGCCCAGAGTAGCTTTTTTGCTAGATGGTTGCGGTATATAAATTGAATAAATAAATACAGAAAGTGATACAGTGAACCCTCGTATAACAAATGGTTTGTATAACATAAAATCTGTACAACATAAAAAATTCTGGAGATAGGGGAAATTTGCTTAACAGAATCGCATATGGGGCAAACCCGTACAACATAAAAATGGTCGAAATTAGGGGATTACTCCATTTTCAATGCATTCCTATGCGAAATTTGCATAAAGGAAAATTTGCTTAACATAATTTCATTTGGAACAAATTAATTCCTTTATACAAGTTCCCACTGTATACAAATACCTAAAAGGACCAAGCAAATACCACATGTAAGTATGTGAGCACAAGAAAGGACCAAACGCACGCCACACTAAAAGACAGTAAACAAAAGCAATACCAGGAACCCATTCAAAGCTGTGAAGTGGAACCATACATTTAGAAACCTCACTCAGGAAGCCAGGCCTTGAGGGAAAGCTTGCCTAAAAAGTCTTTCCCTTCTTGTGGAAGAACGGCAGTGATGGGGCCCAGCCTGGTCTCCCATGGGAGGGAGTTCCATAGTCTGAGAGATCTCTTCCTTGCCTCTCTCCCCACCCATATGTCTCCACCAGCTCACCAACTTTGAGCTGAGACTTGCTTCCCTGAGTATGTATCCATTCACATCCCCAGTTTTTTGTGACTACCTCACAAACAGTGAAAAATGACCTAAAGGATTATTGGCTCTTTTTTCACCCTTCTCAGGTTTGGCCCTTGCCCGACTCCACCATGAGGCGTTTCTTTCTGCTGCTCTTCCTTGAAGGTAACGTATACAATACAATTTTCACTGGGGATCTCAGAAGGGATGGGGTTTTCTGGTTGAGAAGTCCAAGCTTTGCTGAGGCAGATGAGGGAGCCAGGAACCCAAGTCAAAACAAATATGTCAGGTTTGATAAGAGACCACAGTTGTTCCTCCCAGTTGTTAATCCCAGGGAATGAAGGAGATATTCTGTGTTTCACTTGCCTCCACATTCATTAAAAATAATAATCAACATATTTCTGTTCAACTGGGACCTTTGTAAATTTGGACAATTCAGAAATGCAACTGAAGCAAAGATTCTCTCTCTCTCTCTCTCTCTCTCTCATTCTGTAAGTTTTCGATGAGAAACTGGAGAGGAAAATCATTACCGTAATCATTTTATTAAGATGGTGGGGACTTTGGGAGCTGACTTAAAATATTTTTTGTGTTTCTTCATTGCAGGTTTTCTTTGCATGAAAAGCCCAATGACCATAGAGCCAACTTCCTTCTTTGGCTGGGAGGGATCTTGTATATTGATTCCATGTCAGATCAAGGAAACATTTAAAGCTCAGAGTCTCAATAACATCTCCCTCATCTGGTATTTTAAGCCTGTTTATAATGTCAGTCTAAAAGATTATACAGGCACCTTGTTGTACAATGGCTCTGTGACATCTCAAAACCACATGAGCCCCAAAATATCCAGCTTACAACAACGGGCAACATTTACTGGTAATTTAAATGAAAGGAAATGTGACTTGACAATTTCCCAGCTTCAGAAAAGTGACGGTGATAAGTATGGAGCAAGGCTTTATGGTACCCTTGAAGGCAAAACTACTGAAGATAAATGGATTGAAACAATTCATGTTGATTATCTTGGTAAGAATTTTTCTGAAATGTTTCTGTTGCCCCTTTCTCTCTCCCCCAACTCCTGAGGCATTGAGGGGAAGGGCATGAAGTGAAAGAGGGTTTTTCTTTCCAGTTAGCAGATCCCCAGTTACTGAAGACTTGGTGGATTTTACACCAACAATTTGAACTGGGCCAAGGAGAGAACTGATCTTCCGTGCAACTAGTGCAGAAATGGTGTCCCAAGTAAAACCTTTCTGTTCACCCCTTTAGCTTTTGTGCTACTGATGGTTGAACCAAGTCTGTGAAGATTGTCAGTCATCTAAGTGAGGTTATCCGGAATTTGAGTCAAGGCAACTGGACTTATTTTCTAGTGAGATTAAAATGTTTCACTATATTTCATCTACCCAACAAGCCTATTCAGGTCACTGTCCACGTAACAAGCCTATCCAGACTGGGGGGGGGGGAGATTAAATATCAATTTGAGGCTTCACACCAACTTTCCTTAGACTGAAGAAGCCACTTGGATGAGTAGTGAAACATTTCAGTTTCACAAAAGCAGTCCAGTTGCCATGAGTCGTCCTCTGGACTACCAATAGAATACAAACCGGAACTAGATCCTTCTTGCCAAGAGCAATCGCAGTGCATCTCCAGAGAGTGACAAGTTTAGAAACACCCCATTGCTACCTGATCCTTGTTCCGGAATATCACCCAATCTCTTCCAGTTCCCCCTTCCCTTCCCATTGAATTGGAACAATAAGCGACTATGTGCTTGTGGTGATAACGTTTCTTGGTTGCAGTCTCCATTTTGATTGATGGTTGAATAAAGGGCTGCAAAATCTCTTAGCTATTTCAATTTCTTCAGTGTTGTCAACATTAAAGCTGTGTAGCTGTTGTCTCCTCAATATTCAGCTACAATCCTGCTTTGGCTTTTTCTTCTTTTCCTTCTTTCACTTTCACTAGCAGTTGTTTCAAGTTATTGCTGCTTTCTGCCAGGAAGACAATGTATGGAGATTGAGTAAAATAGAAACGAGAAGAAAAAATATCCAAGGGTATGGAAGTTGAGTCATGGCAACTGGAAACATTTCGTCCAAACAGACAAATCAAGACTATTTCACACCTCCATCAACAAGGTTATGGCTAACAACTCATACTGTATGGGTGTTGGGAAGGTTGTAAAGGTGGGACTTTCACGCACCTTAGGCCATTGCCCACCTAATGAGCCTATGGAGACCATTGTCTATCTAACAAGGCTGTTCAGGCCGTTGTTCATCTTATGAGCCTCTTTCCAACCAGGGTGACATGAGGTCAAAGTGAACTGTAAAAATGGAGGTCTCACAACTAGCTTTCTTCAGACTGATGAAGCTGTTTGGATGAGCAGCAAAATGTTTCATTTTCTCCAGAAAAAAGTCCCATTGCCATGATTCAACTTCTAGATAAACTCACCCGGATGACTGAGAATCTACACAGACATATCCATAGGTCCTTGTTACATCTAGAATAACCTGCAACTCCAATAGTTTCTGTTGTTCTGGTTCCTCATTACACCAGAGAACAAATATAAACATTAAATATATTAAATATATTAAAATATTCAATCTGAAGAGTGACACCCCATTTCCCCTTTTGTCTTCTGGATGCAGAGTCACCACCAGTACCTAGACTGGAAATCTACCCCAAGGAGATGAAGGAAGGACAAAGAACCACAGTGACCTGCTCAATGACTTATTACCAATACCATTGCCCAGAGAAGCCAATTAGTATGACTATTCGTATGGATCATCGGTCAGACTTGGAAGTGAAGACTTTGCCCCTGAACAACAGAGAAGTCCGCAAACAGCTAACTTTTTCCCCAACCTGGGAGGATGATGACAGATTGCTAACATGCTCAGTCATGGATCAAGGGAGAAAGAGATCCCAGAGTTCCAGGAAACTGGATGTGAAACGTAAGGGATGGTTGGAAGCAGCACAAATAGGCCTCACATGGTTATTTCATCAATGGCTTCTCTCCAATGAAAGCTAAGATAGCTCAGAACTGCTGAGTAGCTGAGTGGTTTGGTTGGGAGTTCAATCCCCCCACTATGCTTCCTTAGTAGTATCTGGATCCAGTGATCTATAGGGTCCCTCCCAAATAATGTGATTGAAAATCTGTTACCTGGATTGTGAATTCTGCATCAAGAGTGTTTTGATAAACAGAATGGCTAGGATTTTGCAGTGCAATCATGTATATTTCTTTTTATGATGACAGGCTTAGAGTAGATCTTTTACTAGTAATGGTCATAAGTCATTCTTTGAACAGATAAACAAACAAAAAATCTCCTACAGGTGTAAAAGCCAATATTTTTGTTTGCAGTGGTTTTCCTCAAAGGAGGAGGAATAAATCTGAACTGTCTTCTCTGTTTTCAAGGGGACTTTATCTTGTGATAAGTGTGCACAGGGCAGTAGTCTTATGGTTCAGGCTAGAGACATTTTTATGCAGCTGCCATAGAAGGAAATAAAATCCTATGGTTTTTTTTTTTAGAGAAGTATGCATGTGTCCTTTCTTTTCCAGAAAGGGCATTTTCTCCATTGCAGCAATGGATCTAAGGCTGCAGTCTCACTAAAGTTTTCTGTGCATCTTAATTTGATGTGCAGTTTTTGGGGGTTTGTCATGTGGTGTTTGATGCACAGTTAGTGTCCTGTCGACAGGGTATTATTTTACTGCTCTATGCCCTTCTCTACTTGCTTACTGCGCATCTTTTCCCTTTTTTCTGGGTCAGTTTTCTAAGTCTCCATTGCAGGAAGTGGCAGGAAAGGGGATACGAAGCTAATTACTGTGTATTTTCTGGGGTCGCACCTCCTTAGAGTAGCAAAGAACTGAGCATCTTTAAGAGAGGTTTTTTAAACCAACCCCTAGCGATGGTTTAAAAATCTTCAGTGAAAGTGCGCTTCCGGGGGTGTGGTCAGCTGGGGCACCAAATTACTTCCCTTCATGGTTAGGGCGCAATATTTTACTGTGCAGTTTGCCGCAGCAAAAATTCACAGAAAACGCTGGTGAGACTGTGGCCTAAGAAGGCTTTGCATATACTGCAGCTCCGTTGAGAGATGAAATATATTTCCATCTTTAACTGAGATTATTTTGTAGATCCTGTTTAAGTTCCATGAGCTCATGCCTATTTATTGATTTTAAATTTTTTTTGGTCCAGTCTGTCTGACTCTCTCTCTCTCCCCCCTCTCTCCCCCCTCTCATTCTCTCTCTCTCCCCCCCCCCCTTTCTCTCAATCTCTCATCTGTTGGCTTCCTGCAGATGCTCCTAAAGTGGAACTGATCGCTGATTCTGGAACCACTCTACGAGAAGGGGAGAAACTTTCTCTTGAGTGTCTGGTCAAGAGCAGCAACCCTGCTGACCTTGTTTACCAGTGGTGGAAGAATGATCATAGGATAGATGGAGGGATAATTTGGAATCGAATGGAAATTGATCACGTAGGACAGTCACAATCTGGGCGTTATAAATGTAAAGCAAAAAATAAAGTTGGAACTACTGAGTCCGAAGAACTGACCATAGATGTCCAGTGTGAGTTGATTGGGCTGATGATTGCAGGCCTTTATCAGTTTCCATTTGTTAAGAGAATATTTGAATACAGCAACAAACAGCAGCTTTCTTTTTATTCATTCGATTTGGGACTCTTGTGAGTAGATGGTAGAAAGCCAAAACAAGTCAGTCTTAGAGCAGAAACAGACACTATTATGGTGGTTACTTCACATCTGTTGCGCAACTACTGAAATTTGTCTCGACTACGCCGCCAGAACGGGTGCTAAGTGGGACAATCCTGTACCTGGTGCTGGGGTAGGGTTTTCTCTTGTCACTCTTTGTTCCTGCTTTCTGTTCTGAGACAAGACACCGTGTAGTACCGACTGTCACGCAACAAAACATTCGTTTCTCTCAGAAAACGGTGTCCAGTTTTTGTTTTTAACTTTTCAGAAGAGAAATATTGAAAAAGAATTTTTTAAGTCTCCCCCCCAAAAAAAAAAGGAAAAAGGAAGCTAGACAAATTCAGTGTTTGTCATGGTACAAGACTGTGAGGTAACACTTGTCAGAAGACAAGTTCTCACTACTATGGGAACACTGAAACAGGGACAAAACCACGTGATCACAACCAACGCTGTCATGGTACAAAACTAGTCATGGTACAAAACTAGTCACGGACGTGAAGTAACTGCCCATGATGGCACATTGGGGGTGAAAAGACACAATTCAGGCAGACTCTCACGTTTAGAAGAAAAAAAAACTTCAAAGGAGTCACCTAGTCATTTCCTGAATTCCAATCACAAAACAAAGCTCATTTGCAATTTATATGATGTGAGGAAAGTTTCTGTTTCTAAGGTAGAAAGAGGGTGAAAAGCAGGGGGAAAGCGATGCACAGTGTCCGCAAACATAGATGAATAGATGAATAGATGAGCAAAAATAGATGAATCGGGCGTCCTTTCCCCCCCTTTCTGTTTCAGTTTCCTTGTCTTATAGAATGATAGAATCATAGAGGGGAAAGCGACCTAGATGGCCATTGAGCCCAATCCCCAGCTCACTGCAGGAAACCAAGTTGAATCAGATCAGGCAGATGGTTGTCTAATTTTCTCTTAAATGCCTGTAGCGTTGGAAGCTGCACCATCAACTGAGGGAAGTGGTTCCATTGACATAATTGGTTCTCTCTCCTAGATCCACCGAAAGAGACGAAATCCCCTTTCCGAAGCAGGACCATCAAGGAAAATGATACCATTACTTTGGAGTGTTCTTTCATAGCCAATCCCCCGATCACGAAGTATGAATGGTACAAACAGCCTGCATCGAACATCATCAGCTCCCGAACACAGCTCCATTTTCAGGCCATCCAGCCCAGTGATTCTGGTACTTACTATTGCAAGGCCTGGAATCCCATTGGATGGTCAAGCTCTTCTCTCTTCACCCTAGATGTCTTTTGTAAGTAGTCTCGGATTCCAGAAATTGGAAAGGGGGGTTCTTTAGGTGAAATACAAAACTTCTGTTCTTGGACTGTCTCTCACACCACTCTCATTCTTTGGTGCAGTGTTGCCAATAATCCCCAGTCACTGGCCACGGGATCTAGAGCTTTGTGGGATCAAGGGTCTGCTCATCAGAACCCATTGGTGTCCCAGTGTTTTATCTTGTACTGTGCCTGCTTTTCTTTGCATGGATCTGATTTTTGCTGTGATTTAAATCAATCTTCCAATTCATCGCACCTGTGGAGAACCTCAGATCATCTCCAGTTACACCGTTTTGCTTACACTTAGTTTTCATGATCCATATCCCTTGAAGCTAACATGGGACACCGCCCCTGGATCACAACTCCCTATATATTCACAGTGATATGACAATAATTGGTGTCCTCTACCAACAGACAATTGATGTGTGTGTGTTTTTTTCAGACAAACCCAAGGATGTCCACCTGGCTGTTTTAAACCCCCTGCCCATCACGGAAGGACAAAATATCATATTCAACTGCTCAGTGGGCAGCAGTAACCCCAGGACCAACCAGCACAAATTGCTGGAGAATGATGTGGCTGTGCATTGGGTGACTGAGCCAAACCGTATCACTGTCATTGCAAAACCTCAAAGAGGAACTACTTACAGTTGTGAAGTGTGCAACATTATTGGTTGCACTGTATCTCTAGCGAGCTCTGTAAATGTACACTGTGAGTAATTCTTTGTCATTTAAACCCTGGACATTCTGAAAGCCAACAGTGGGTAATTGTTGGAAAAGGAAGGGGTAATTTGGGACAGCTGGTGCTCCAGGAGACCTTATTTACAGATGCTAGATGAATTTAAGCATGTCATGCTGTATAAGGTATATTGTATATTGTGATTCCCTGTGTCAGTCTATTGATTTTGCTTGTCTGTGACCATCATAAAGTAAGAAAGAATTTAAGTCAGGCATGTCCAAACTTTGGCCCTCCAGATGTTTTGGACCACAGCTCCCACAGTCCTTTGCCATTGGAAATACAGGCTTGGAATTGTGGTCCAAAACATCAGGAGGGCTGAAGTTTGGACATGCCCGATTTAAGTGCACCAGGGCATTAGGTTCTCGACCTCTTGATTTGTCAGTGATGGGGTTCACAGCATGACTACAACTGGTGTAGCTGACTGCAGTGATGATGATGATCAAACTTTCTCACTCTGTCATGACATCCTGCTGAAAGGCAACTGCCAAGAAGCTCAGTGGTTTAGGTACCTGGCTATGGAGCCAGAGGCTGGGAGTTCAGTCCCGTACTGTCCCTCTCTGACAGCAATGATCCCTTGGATTCCATCCAGCTTTGGAGTTCCAAGATGATGAGGATGATTATGAGGGTTAATTTGTGCAGGCTGAGATTTTACCAGATTCTCGGTGGGAGAAATTTAATCTGTGTATGTCGAATGCTTGTGATGGTGCTGGGGTTTGCCAAAGACTTGGAATCCTGCCCAGGGACTTTTGCACTTCCGTTGCATCTCCGGAGACCTGCCGAAACAGTAGATTTTAAGGAATGGTCTTGGTACGCCTTAGAAGTAAAGGTTGATGTCACTCATCTTCTGTAGTAAGATGAGTGCTGGGATTAAAAAAAGTTAGTGACCTTCTGAGCCAATGAATGTACTGAAGTATATTTATTACAGAGCAGGTCTCTCTGCCACATGGGTCATCAAGGGGAAAAGTGGTGGTTATATGCTGCCTCCTTTTTTTTTTTTTTGTCTTTCCACAGTTGCCCCCCAAAATGTTCAAGTTGTGCAAAATCCAACCGGGCAGATCAAGGAAGGCAGCTTTCTTAAACTAAGTTGTCAAATGGATAAAGCAAACCCCGAGGAAATAACCTACCGGTGGCACAAAGATCAGCAACGCCTGGTTGATCAAGGTGCTGTACTGACCATCCACAAGGTGACTCCGGAGGATTCTGGTTACTACTCCTGTCATGCCACAAACAGTGTGGGCACCACAGACTCCGAGCATCTTAGGCTGAAAGTCCGATGTAAGTAAGGCCGTGGTCACTCTAGCGTTCTCTGCATATACAAATTTCATGCATATTTTTTTTTCTGGGCGGTCACGTGGTTTTTAATGTGCAGTTAGTGTCCTCTCTTCTGTGTCATATTTTCTTATTCTGATTCCGTTATCTACCTGTCTACTTCACATTTTTTCATGGGAAGCTGTCGAAAAAAGGGGAACAACTGATTTTACTGCATATTTTCTGTGTCCTGTCATGGTTACAGAAGCAAATAAGTAAGCATTTTCGAGCGAAGTCTCTAAATCCAGCCCCTGGTGGTGGTTATTGTAACTTTACTGCTGTTCAAGGGGCGTGGTCGGCCGGGACTGGAATTTACTTCTCTTTGCGGTTAGGATGCGATCTTTTTATGCACAGTTAGCCAACGGGAAACTATGGAGGAAACGCAGGTATGACTGCGGCCTAAGAGTATGAGAAGGGTTTGTGTAGATTTGAATTCCATGCTTGGCCTCTGCTAAAGCAGATGACTCCTTTGTGGGGGCCCTGAGTGCCCTCTGAGTTTTAGTCCTAACTTTAGAGAATCTGTTCAAGGTCCTAAGCCTAGGTGTGGAAAGAGTCCAGTGCTTTAGATTCCTCCTCTAAAGTTCTGAGTAAAATTTGGCATGGATTTATCACCCTTGTGAATTTGGCAAGATTGGCCTCCAGTGGCTTTGCTTTCTAGCCACTAGGGTGGACAATTCTGGGCCAAAGCCTGAATAGTCTCTTTGTGTGGAATTCATCTCATCCTGAGTACAAAACCCCTGCCTCCAAACTGAGCTTGAGAAAAAAAAATGTATCTTTTGTCTTTCTCGGGAGCATTCCATAGGTGAGCTTTTCAATTGATTGGGATTCTTTGAAAACATGGGCTGTTGTCGGGAGGAAATATGAGGTTGCTTGAACTGGAGCTTCAGCGGAGAGTCAAATATTATGGTACAGAAAGCACGCTTGTACGAAGCCTAGGTTCTGAAAGCCATCTGCTTGCTCCCCCTTTTCATACCTCCTGTACCTTGCACCTTCACTTGCCATGTTTCATGACGGGTCATGATTTGCTTGCAATCATGATTGCCCAGGCATGAGAACGGGCTTGCAGGTTTCTGCAATGTGCTAAGCTGATGGACTGGAGATGCACTGCCAGGAAAGGGTACTGAGACCTCAAAGGCAAATATGATCTTTCTTTTCTTTCCACCAGATGGCCCACGCAATGTCACTGTATCCCTGAAGACTAAAGAGGCCATCACGGAGGGCAAGGATGTCCAGCTGCAGTGTGAAAATGATGCATATCCATTGTCACGTTCTTATAAGTGGTATTGGAATGGGGAACAGCTTTTTCAGAAGAACTCTCCGAACCTTGAACTTCTGAAAGTCCAAGTCTGGCAGTCGGGAGAGTATCTTTGCACCGTGTCCAATGAAATCTCTGAGAAGGAATCACAACCTATGGTCCTCATTGTTTCCTGTGAGTAATTCACAGTGATAGGCCCAGGATTCTGCTTTCACAAATGTTGTTATAATTGCCAAGGAAACATCATTTGAGTTTCCTTATGATGAAGTAAATTTCGCTGCCTGAGGCAGAGAAATAGATGGGGGTCTCCCTCCATTCTTCATAACAACGTTGGATAGATGGCAGTCATATCTGTTGCAGAGTTTTAAATTTCTGATTAAAAATTCCTCTCCTACACAGTTGTTGTTGTTCAGTCATTCAGTCGTGTCCGATTCTTCGTGACCCCATGGACCAGAGCTCACCAAGCCTTCCTATCTTCCACTGCCTCCTGGATTTTGGTCAAATCAATTTTGGTTGCATCGATGACACCATCCAACCATCTCATTCTCTGCCGTCCTCTTTTCCTTTTGCCTTCAATCTTTCCCAACATCAGGGACTTTTCCAAGGACTCCTCTCTCCTCATGAGGTGGCCAAAGTACTGGAGCCTCAGCTTCAAAATCGTCCTCCCATTGAACATTCGGGGTTGATTTCTTTCAGGATGGATAGGTTTGATGTCCTTGCAGTCCAGGGGACTATCAAGACTCTCCTCCAGCACCACAGCTCAAATTGAGAGAGGAGAAGGGAAAAGTGTTCTGGATATATACCTCCCATAGTGCTTAAAGCACTCTCCGGGTTATTTACACTTTATTTATGCAGGCTACACATTGTTTCCTTGGCGAGCTGGGTACTCATTTTACTCACCTCAGAAGGATAGGAGGCTGCGTCAACCATGAGCCAGCTACCTGGAACTGAACCCCAGGCCGTGAACACAGTTACAACTGCAGTACAGCAGTTTAACCACTGTGCCATGAGGCCAAAAGTTCTCCAGATGGTCCACCCCTTTCTCATTACCTGGCCCTTAATGTCTCAATTACTCACTCTGAGACATTTGCAGGAATAGAATAAAACCATTTCATTTCTTGCAGTTGCAAACAAATCAACAGCAAATGAATAAAGACTTCAACAGGCTGAAAAAAGGGCAAGGAACACTTAGTAGAGAGGCGGGCTTCTCTTTGAATGCAGAGGTGGGAGGGAATGATTGGTTATTGCTGGATTGATTGACAACCACCTCAGTCTAGAAAAGTCCTTCCTGGTCACCCAAACCACAGGCAGCCTACGAGGTTGTAAAAACTCCAACAGTGATATTGGGTCCCGGGACTTCACTATGCCTGAGTGGGGAAAGATAGTTTAGGGGGTGCAAGACAGAGCTCTGGCTACCAAGAGAATGGAAAGGCTCAGGGACTCTGGATGTATAACTTGGGATTTTCCACTGTTAGCTTAAGCATCTGCCATCTGGATTGAGGGGCGTACTAGTGGTGATGACCCAAGCGGTGGTGGTGCCTCCTCCCCATATTCCAGGATCATTCCTGCCCTGGCCATCAGTCACCTGTGCCAGAGGGTCAGAGAGCAACAGAGGATGTGAACAAGTGAAGACTTGCTTGAGGTACCTGAGAAGCTTACTGATGATGTTCAGCCTGCCTTTTGGTTTGCTCGTTTTTGTCTTGTGTAGATAGCAGAGCCACGGTGATAAAGCATACCTTGATTAGCCTGGGCTCCTTTCTTGCCATGGTTGTCCTGGTGGGGTTGCTGGTCTGTGTCCTGCGGAGAAGGTAAGAGATGGTGGGGAGAGCTCTCCTTTCTCAGCACATGGCAAGAAAGAAAGAAAGAAAGAAAGAAAGAAAGAAAGAAAGAAAGAAAGAAAGAAAGAATGAATGAATGAATGAATGAATGAAGGAAGGAAGGAAGGAAGAAAGAAAGAAAGAAAGAAAGAAAGAAAGAAAGAAAGAAAGAAAGAAAGAAAGAAAGAAAGAAAGAAAGAAAGAAAGAAAGGAAGGAAGGAAGGAAGGAAGGAAGGAAGGAAGGAAGAAAGAAAGAAAGAAAGAAAGAAAGAAAGAAAGAAAGAAGGAATGAATGAATGAATGAAGGAAGAAAGAAAGAAAGAAAGAAAGAAAGAAAGAAAGAAAGAAAGAAAGAAAGAAAGAAAGAAAGAAAGAAAGAAAGAAAGAAAGAAAGGAAGGAAGGAAGGAAGAAAGAAAGAAAGAAAGAAAGAAAGAAAGAAAGAAAGAAAGAAAGAGAAAGAAAGAGAATGAATGAATGAATGAATGAATGAACAAAGGAAGGAAGGAAGGAAGGAAGGAAGGAAGGAAGGAAGGAAGGAAGAAAGAAAGAAAGAAAGAAAGAAAGAAAGAAAGAAAGAAAGAAAGAAAGAAAGAAAGAAAGAGAATGAATGAATGAATGAATGAATGAAGGAAGGAAGGAAGGAAGGAAGGAAGGAAGGAAGGAAGGAAGAAAGAAAGAAAGAAAGAAAGAAAGAAAGAAAGAAAGAAAGAAAGAAAGAAAGAAAGAAAGAAAGAACATAAAACATATACGGACACCACAACACTGTTACCCTTTATCTACAAACCAAGCAGCACTCATCATCATTCTGTTAGTATCATTATCAGCCGTATTCCTAGAACAAATATGACTATGCATGGCTTTTCATAAATCATAACTTATCATAAGCAGTTATCCCATTCTCTATTAAAAGCCAAGAACAAGAAATAGGGGACTGAGTCAGGAACATTTGTGAAATCTTGGAGGTGACCAGAGGGCTGTGCTAGTCCTAGGTCAGGATGGAGGACCATCATAATAGATCCTTTGCACCTATGCAGTATCCATAGGGTTAAAACATGGTTAGTGATTTGAACTTTGGAAAGAGAAAACTTAAAGCAATTCAGTATACAGCTGCTGCCAAGGAGATGGTTAGGGTTGGAGAAATCTGTCCTGATTTTGTCTTTTCCTATTGCTGCAGGAAGAAAACGATCGATCTGGACACAAGCAGGACAGGGAGATCGGGTTCATTTTTTGTGAAAAAGGTGAAGTACTACTTTGTTTCGGTTTTCCTGAGTTGGGAGGGCAGATCCTGAATGAAATGCATCTAAAACAGTGGCTCCCAACGGCATTGGCCCCCAGATGGTCTTGAGCTGCAACACCCAGAAATCTTGGCCAGCACAGCTGTTGGTAAAAGCTTCTGGGAGTTTTCGTCCAAGAACATCTGGGGAGGCCAAAGAGTTTCCGCTTGTTTGGGACTTCAGCTCCTGGAGATCTCCAGTGCCATGCCCAATGGCAATGGGTTATTTGAGTTGAAGTCCAGATCAGCTGGAAGATGAAAAGCAGAAAAATGCGGTCTTAATAGCTCAGTGCGTTATATATCTCACTGCAGGGCTGGAGGTTGGGAGTTTGATTCGTCACTGAGCAGGAAATCAAGCTGAAAGTTCGTGTTCTAGTGGGCAATTTTGACCATCAATTTTGATAGATGTGATTGTCTTAGACCTGTATAAAGCTCACAATCAAATAAAATGTGAGCCGTATACTCTATGCGGCTGAATGAGAAACTTTTGCTCTATCTATTTTAACTGTGTGAGAGCCTTGTTTCTTTTTCTTTTTCTTTTTTTCTTCTTTTGTATTTGATATGGCCTGACAGGCTAATCAATAAATTTGTTGTTGTTGTTGTTGTTGTTGGATTTGTCACTGTGCTTCCCAGAAGAGCCAGCCTGTTTGGTCTTGGAAGGGCTGTACAGACCTAGTATGCTGCTAGAAAGGGGGGGGCAAATGGTAAACCATTTCTATGTACCTAAGAAGGATCACCATAAGTGAGAACTGGCACACAATTTAGAGATGGGCCACGAACCGCTGGTTTGGTAGTTCGTGCTGGTTCGGCCTCCAGAGGAACAGGTGTGTTTGCCACTTCCCAGCCCCTGGCGGCCAACCAGAGAAGGTGGGGCTGGGAAGTGTCAGACAACTGGCACAAACCTTTCTATGCATATTTGGGCTTTATGGGGGGAAGAGGAATAGAAACTAGTAGACTGGAGCTGCCCCAAACAGGCCTATGAGGGCCTCCCTGTGAACCAGAAGTGACTTCTGGATTGCTGAAAATCATTTCTGAGGCCCCCCCGAGAGCCTTTCTAGGCCTGTTGGAGGCCCCAGAAATGATTTCCAGTTTACCGGAAGTCACTTGCGGTTCGAAGGAAGGTGCTTTGGGAGCATCTAGAAGGCCCAGGAAGGCTCTCACAGGCCCGTTCCAGGGTAGCGCCAGGTTGGAGGTAAGTACAAGAGTCCCCAGCTAGGCCCCCCAGGCCTGACTCGACCTGCATCCACATATCGTGGATTTTCAATTATCGCGGGTCAGGTCAGGTCCCTAACCCCCGCAACAGGCAGGGGATCACTGTATACCAAATAGGTGGACCTTTGGCCTGCCTACAGAACCCCTGTTAAACCTTTCCGCAAAGGAGAACCTGAATTGATTCCTGCAGTGCAACCAGAATGAAAAAAGGAGGGGACACTTCCTTGTGGGACGGGACGTGTCATCTCAGTGTGGATAAAAATAGATCTGCTGGGCAGGAAAAATAAATGTTGCTTTATTCCTTAGGCCAAGGGGGGACAACTGTGCGATGGCAACAGCAGACCGAATGATGAAAGAAGAGAGGGATCTCTTGGGTTCCTAAACCAAGGTGCTGAAGACACAATTACTTATGCAGCAATCCGGCTACCTCCCAGTTTGTCCAACGAGCAGGTCATTTATTCCAGGTATGGTAGGCTGGGTGGCCAGCGGGTTGGAGTAAATGCACACCTCCTAGTTTTAGGGATACCTTGGCTAGATCTTTTTCATTGTGCTTCTTTCCTTACCTGGGTGTAGAAGAGCCAGATCAGAAAGCTGATGCCCCGAGGCTTTCTGAGTAACAGGCATCATAGCATCATCAGCAACGATCCCTTCCAGGGCTCCTGATTCCTCTGAGTTTGGCTACAATCCCCATATGTAGGAGCTGGGAGAGAATTATTATTGCAGCCTTCAAACTATATAATCCTGGGTCTATCATTAAAGACACAGGAACTTTTCTTTGCATTGTCCTTTTTCTAATGATTATTTGCAGGACAATGAAAGGGAGGTATCACAAACACAGCATATAAGATCTACTTAAAGATTCACAGAAATGCTTTACTACCTCCAGGATGTCCCATAAAAAAAGAAAGAAAATCCCTTTCGAACATAAGAACATTAGAAGAGCCGTGCTGGATCAGGCCAAAGGCCCATCTAGTCCAACTTCCTGTATCTCACAGTGGCCCCACCAAATGTGTCTGGGAGCGCACAAGACTAGATATCTGTCTCCTGATACCACCCCCTACCTCTGGCCCTTGAAGTACCCTGGTTTTTAGCCTGGAGATTCCACATCTCCCTCATGGTTTGTAACTTGGGATGGACTTTTCCTCCAGGAATCTGTCCAATCCCTTTTTGAAGGCATCCAGGCCAGATGCCATCACCACATCCTGTGGCAGGGAGTTCCACAGACTAACAATGCGCTGGGCAATTTCTTTTTCTTTTGTATGTTCTCACTCTCTCAACCCTCAATTTGAGTAGATGTCCCCTAGTTCTGGCATTTTGTGAGAGGGAGAAGAGGGTCCCTCTATTAACTTTACTCATGGCCTGCATTATTTTGTACGTCTTTTGTACTTTCTCTCCATACCTCAAAATGCCTATCTGATCAGAATATTTCCAACAGGATCAAGTACCAGAAACAGACAGCAGACCCGCCTGATGAAAATGCAGTCTACAGTGTGGTGAAAAAACCAGAGCTCCCCAGAAAGGTACATTCCTTTTCAGCCAGAAAACTCTGGATTGGATGACGTTGCACCTGATTGCCTGTGGTCCCCTCAATAATCCTGTATTGTACACAAGAAACAAAGAAGTTGGGTTGCATAAATTAAACTGCATAGCTCACCAGGCTGAATTGCTGTTAACTCATGAGTGACTGTTGTACTACTAGGCATCTACTCGATGATGCAATAGGCAGGTGGCCCATAACAATGGCTGGACCCCTTTAAACCTGGCCCAGTCGGCACACAACGTTTAAAGGGGTCCAGCTCAGCAGGAGCCCTCTGAAAACAGTCTTTTGTCATTGGCAATACAGGCTTAGAATTCTGGGAGTTGTGGTCCAAAACATCTGGAGTGCCGAAGGTTCGCCACCACTGCTTTAAAAAACCCTTCAATAATTCCTGTAGCTCAGCCAGTATATGGGGAGGAGAAAGAACCCATGGCAAGCCCTTACACAGGGTATCCTGCCCTTATATTTAGGTAGGTAGGTTCTGTCAACATTGGCAAGAGACAGCATGAATTAGTAGTTCTGGGCAGATTAGAGATGGGCACGAACCAAGCTACAAAACAACAACAACAACAACAACAACAACAACAACAACAACAACAACAACAACAATGAACTAGGCTTCTTTGTGGTTCAGTTTGTGGTTGGGTTCATGAGTCCTGTTTTGATGAAACAAAATGAAGCACCAATGGAGGAAGAAGTGGCGATGGAGGAAGAGGTGGCGATGGAGGAAGAGGAGGAGGCTGGACCAGGTAGAGAGGCAGTAGGGCAGCAGGAAGCGGGCAGGGGCATTGGATTAACACCCTATGATGTATGAACCAGAAAAACAAATTGTGAACTGGTTTGTTCATCTTGGGTTTGTGGCTTCTGGGTAGCCTCAAACCAGGAACCACACTGATTCGTTGATTCTCCGATTCATGCGCATCTCTAGGGCAGATGCTTAGAATGCCTGTGATATGTCATTGGTGTTGGCCTTTTCGGTAAGGGAATGGCAACCATAGTGTGGTGTCATGTCCCTGAATGAATGATGATGGGGTGGAATATTAAGGAGATGCTGAAAATGCTACTCATCCATGGCCCTTTCGTAGACTTTGCACTCTCAAATAAATGCTATCAAGCCATTGCCATTGGGTTCACTTTTTCTCGTAAGACACACCTAACACTCCTGATCTGATTCAGTTTCCTCTTTTTCAGGAGTCCTTTTTTGTACGTGAGCACAAATTACAAGAATCTTTATGTGCTTTAAATAACATCATTTGTATAAAAAGGATAAACATGTACTTCCTTTTCATGGCCCAGTTAGAATCTTTGCAGAGCGTAACGTGGTCCCTGGGGATTCGGGTAATGAATCTTGCTTCGTTTCTATGGGCCATGTCAGCGTTTGTTAGGTTGTGGGGTTTTTCTTCTTTTTCTTTTTCCTTCTTGTAGTGCTTTCTGGCTTTTATATGCTGCATGCAACTCGGAAATATAATTGGTAAAAGTTTTCATGAAGTGACTGGGATGAGAAGAAACTTGCTCCAACCAAGAAATAGGTTGAAGTCCGTGGAAGGTCTAGCCAAGGGAGAAAGAGAGCAAATTCCTGTTTGAAATAGTCTTCCTACACTTAACAAGGATTTTTTTAACAAGATATCTCATTGGAACAGCTACTATCTGATACAAAGGGAACAAAGAAATATAGCTGCAAAACATGAGAAATGGCATCTCTAAGAGCCTCGTGGCGCAGTGGTTAAATGCCTGTACTGCAGGTAAAACTGTGCTCATGACCTGGGGTTCAATCCTTGGTAGCAGGTTCAAGGTTCATTCAGCCTTCCATCCTGCCGAGGTCGGTAAAATGAGTACCCAGCTTGCTGGGGAGGGGGGCAATGTGTAGTCTGCCTACTGTAATTAAAATTGTAAACCACCCAGAGACTACTTGAAGTGCTATGGGCGGTACATAAGCAGAATACTTAAAAAAAATAACCCCATAAACTGCTAGTCCTCAAGTTTGTCTGAGGTGAAAAACTTGCTTTTTGGTCTCATGTAAAATGAAAGTACCATTGTCCCTTCATCTGTTTTTTTTAAATTGTATATTTTGATATTTTTCTGTGCTGGCACAGTAGCTTAGGAATCTAGCTGCAGAGTCAGATTAGTTTCCACTATGTTTGTGAAGATTTTCAGTCATCCAGGTGAGTTTATCTGGAAGCTGAGTCATGGCAACTGGACTTCTTTTTCTTGAGAGATTAAAACGTTTCACTGCTCATCCAAACAGCTTCATCAGTCTAAGGAATGCTAGTTGTGAGTCCTCCATTTTATAGTTCCCTTTGACCTCATGTCACCCTGGTCTGAAATAGGCTCATAAGGTGGACAATGGACTGAATAGTCTTGTTAGGTGGACAGTAGGCTCATTTGGTGGACAATGGCCTAACGTGGGTGAAATTCCCACCTATAACCTTCCCGACACCCATTAAGTATGGGTAAGTATTAGTTTCCACTGTGTTTCCTGGGAGAAGATCCCGCCTGGGTGGCCTTGAGCAAGCTGCACAGTTCCAGGACACACCCCAGGAGAAGGGAATGGTCAACCACTTCCGAATATTATCTACCTGGAAAACCCTGTAAAGGGTCTCCATAAATTGAAATCAACTTGACGGCATACAATTATTATTATAATTACTTACTTTTCCTCTAGCACAGGGCTGTGCAGCTTTGAACAGGCCAAGGTCTACTTTTTCCAGCCCCAAGTGCCTAAGGGATACTACACTAATAATTCTACTTACGAATTTAATCCGGTCTGGGCGCATGCTCATTTTTATTGATGGCTGGCAGGCTACTTTTGAACCCTTTGTGGGCTACCAGTAGCCCGTGAGCTACCTGTTGTGCAGGCCTGCTCTAGCAATCGGTGCTTGGGCATCATCTGAATGTCGCAGTGATTGATGGCAGTACTTAACAGGAGATCAAGCAGTGCTGCCTGGGTATTAACATTTTCCAGGTTCTGGAGCAGGCATGACATTATCATTCCATTGGACAACATCTCAGTATGATTTGATAATCGCCTTCTAGCACGGCAGCGTGGATGTCCTTAGACTGCATTTCCCAGCAGTCCTGGTCAGTGTTGCTTCCAGTGGGGCATTATGGGAGCTGGAGTCCAGCATCCTGTGAAAGGCTGAACCTTCTTGAGCTAGCCGCAGTCAACACTAGATAGTCAATGACACTTCATCAGCAGCAGGGGGCAGTAGGAGACAGCCTTACTCTCCTGCGGCAGGTCTTATGCAGCAGCAGTAGTAGTGAGTACAGTGGTACCTTGTATAAAAGAATTAATTTGTTCCAAATGAAATTATGTTAAGCAAATTTTCCTTTATACAGATTCCCATAGGAATGCATTGAAAATGGAGTAATCCCATTTTTATGTTTTACGGATTCTCCCCATAGGCAATTATGTTAAACAAATTTCCCCTATCTCCGGAATTTTTTATGTTGTACAGATGTTATGTTATACAAACTGTTTGTCATACAAGGTTCCACTGTATTTAAATTGTATGAGACAGATGATAGGCAACTTTTGGGGCTTTTTGATAGTTCCCTTTCAATAAAATATAGCACATTTTATATGTGCATCCTTCTTCCTTCCAGCCAGCAAACCAAAGCAAAGACAAGATCTGTAAAAAAAGAAAAGAGTGTATCCATCACTCATAACTTTACATGGAATTTTACTCTCCTTTTAACTGCTCGTGTTCTCTTGTAGCTTTAATGTAATCTTGTCTTTTAATGCTGTAAGATGTCCCTCAATTCCCTGTTCTCAATACTCGAATATGTCTTAATGGTACTGGACTGTATATTATCCCTCATTACTGTAAGCCACCTTGGATCCTTTTCCAAGGAGAAGGTTGGGGTAAAAATATTCTAAAATAAATAAAATAAATAAATTCAAACACATTTCTGCTTTTGATCTACAGTTCCAAGATCCTTCTCACCCATAAAGCTGCTGAGTAAAGTACTCCCCATCTTGTAACTGTGTACTTAAGTGTGTCCCCCCCCCCGTCTCCCCCAGTGTACAACTTTGCACTTGTCCCTGTTAAATTCCATTCTGTTGCTTTCAGCCCAGTGGTCAATCCTACCAAGATCTTTTTAAAATATGTTGCTGTCTTCCATGGCATTAGCTACCCCCCCCAAAAAAAAGCATAACACAATGCGATTCTTGGTTGCATCAACAGAACCATAGTGTCTAGATCAAGGGAAGTGATGATACCACTCGATTCTACTCTGGTCAGACCCCACCTGGAGTCCTGTGTCCAGTTCTGTGTGCCACAATTTAAAAAGGATGTTGACAACCTTGAGCGGGTACAGAGGAGGGCGACCAGGATGGCTGAAGGTCTGGAAGAAATGTCATATGAGGAACGGCTTAGGGAGCTGGGAATGTTTAGCCTTTCAAAAAGAAGGCTGAGGGGGGATATGATAGCTATGTTTAAATATTTGAAAGGATGTCATATTGAAGAGGAAACAGGTTTGTTTTCCATGGCTTCAGAGACTAGGACTCGGGGCAATGGTTTCAAACTACAGGAAAAGAGATTCCATTTGAAAATCAGGAAGAACTTCATGACAGTTAGAGCTGTTTGGCAATGGAATACGTTGCCACAAAGGGTGGTGGAGTCTCCTCCTTTGGAGGTTTTGAAGCAAAGTCTGGATGGCCATCTGTCGGGGGTACTGTGAAGGAGGTTCCTGCATGGCAGGGGGTTGGACTGGATGGCCCTTGAGGTCTCTTCCAACTCTATGATTCTATGATTCTATGGAATTTCACTGGTTTACACAATGGAGACTTTTGTTTCGGTGATCCATTTCTGAAGAGGACAACATTATTTAATGTTGCGCATGGGATTGCAAAATTGGCTGTCATTTCCTGTCCTTTCCCCATTGCTGCGGCTCCTCTCAAATGCTGTCTCTTCCCCTGCTTTAGGAAGACTCCAAGCCTGACTACGAGAACATAGTGAGCCCGAACGAAGAGGAGCTGCACTACTCTTCCCTGGTGAATCTCGCCCTGCGGCCCCAGCCGGCCCACGCCGACTCAGAAACTGATTCTGACTCCGAGTACAGTATCCACTATGCGTACTTGAAGCACTGATTCTCAGGAGACTTTTGGTGAAATCAGGAATTTCTCTCAGGTGGTTTCCATTCAAAGGCACCATATCCATGGGGGAATTTTGGACCATTGTTTCCACTTATTCTTGGAAGCCAGGCATTGCCACACTTGAAGATAAGGGCGATAGAATCTGACTGAACTGGGAGTACGAATGTCAACATGCACTGAATTTTTGTTCTTGCAAGAAATAATGGAAAAAGTGAAAACGTTTCCTTCCTGCTGCTTGAGCTTTCAAGGGTTTATGCATTTTTGTCATTATATCACTTTTTGCACCTTTTTGTCATAACTCCTTTTTATACACCTGTGTGTGTGTGTGCGTGCGTGCATGCATGTGTGTGTGTGCGTGCGCGCACGCGCATGTATGTGTGTGTGCACGCATGCATATGGAGTTTTATGGCACAAAAGGTATATATTGTGCCCCAAAAAGATGTATTCTATGTACAAAATCTTGTAATTTTTTTCTCCACAAGAAATCTATTTTGCTTCGGAAACCATGAATTTGCACAAAACATTTTAAAATGCAAAATAGAGTTTTTCATGTTATTCATCCAAATGCTGGTCTCCTCCCTGTTGCATAGGAATGAAAATTATTTGTTATTTTCTTTAACAATGTGAGTTGATGTGTCTAGACATTTTTAATTGATGACAAGAAACTTAGAAAGTATTGGTTTGTATCCTTAAAAAGGGAACAAGCTGGGCTGGGATTGGTGTGTATCATAGCTTACACCGGGAAGCTGTAGGGGCTACAAGAATATTTATTTATTATTTTAGAGTATTTCTGCCTTGCTTTTCTCCTTGAAAAGGACTCAACTCAACAGGCCATCTTTCTTTTACAAACATGATTCGCTCTTTCAGTGGCAGTGGTCACTTCTCCAAATAATGCAGGGTTGCAATGGTTTCTTCAGCTCTCACCTCTCTTTTCTCATCACATGAGGAATATCTGCTGTTGTGTTTATCTTTGTCAACACATTAATATGTGTGTTACAACAGGAGAAGCTACTGCCTAAAATCCTGTTGAGATTTATGAGGGCAGAGGAGGAGTCAATTAAGTTGCCATAGATAATGGCGGCTAATTGATGAGATGCCAGGTACATGTCAGGCACCAATGGGCGTATATGTCCAGCACCTCCTTGGTTACCTATAGGAACTTATGTAATTCTTCTTGTACAACCATAAAATCCCACCGGGCTTCTAGTTTGACACACTCTGTGATGACCAGCATTTCAAAGGGATGGAAGCAAAAACAGGAACAGACCTCTGGTCTTGAACCCAGAGATCTGTTCCTGGTTTTGGTTCCATTCCTTAGAAATGGACATGGGACAGATTGACCCTGGGACCTTCTACATAGAAAGTATGTATGCTTTCCTTAGGTCAATGGTCTCCAATCTTGGGTTGCCAGATGTTCTTTGACTATAGCTCCCAGAAGCCCTTGCCAGCACAGTTAGTGACAAAGGCTTCTGGGAGTTTCAGTCCAAGAACATCTGGGGATCCATGTGTATTTCTGTGTCTGGATTGGCTACTCCCAAACTGTGTTGGGTGTCTTGAGTCACTGAGCCACAATCTTGAGCACCTCTGTTAGTTTATGCTTTGTGATTCAGGGATATCTCATGTAGTGTGGCACTGTCTCTGCTTCTGTCCATATGAAGGGCTATAGACATCTACCTTTTACCAAACCAAATCAATGGGTCCACTAAGATCAGGGATCAGCCTTAGGCAACATTAACACTGATGAGATATTATGGAAGATTCAGTCCATCAGCATCTAGGCAGTCCAACCCCATCTCTGCTCCAGACAGCATATTTTTCTATACCAATGGATCCTTACCTTGGTTCCTCAGATAGTTTTGGAACACACCTACCAGAAATTCTGGCCAGCACAGCTGATGGTGAAGGCCTCTAAGAGAACATCTGGAGACCAAGGTTGGACACCACTGTGATAGACAATAGTACTCTATTTGAAGAGCTATGGAGGAATAGTTCTTTGTTTGAAGACATGCTTAATTGTAGTGGTGATGATGGATCTTTGAGCCTCCAGATCCATTGCACTTCAATTCCCACAAGCTTTGGGATATACAGCTAGTAGTAAAGACTTCAAGGGTCTTAAGCCTAAAACTCTGGATTCCTCCACCTTTATTTACTAAATTGACTGTAGAGGAACAGTAGGAAGACTCTTTGAAGCCAGTCTCTTGAGGTAAGCCTGTGGAAGCCCTCAGACTACAGGAGAAAGTTCAGAAGGAAGGGCAATGCTAAGGCTTCTCCCCAAATATGGGTTTACTAAATGTGCAGGAGATTGCATGCAAGCCCTTTGCCTTGAATCTCAAATATCAGAAAGTGGCAACCCTAAATCAAGAAGAGAAAGCTGCTTATCTACAATTGTCAGATCCTTTCCCAATTTAGAACATTTCCTAGACACCCCCCCCAAATGCTTGCTGGTTTGGGACGTCACAGATTTCTACATCTTTTATCGTTGCACAACCTTTCACTTTCCAGACAGAGAGCTGTGTTTAGTTCTTCAGAAGAGCACTGGCTGGCCAAGTTGTGAAAGACATACATTACCCAAGTAAGGCAGACAAGTGCTCTTGTGTCACCCCAGTAAGTGTTGTTGGAGAAAACAGATTTCTGGAACTGAACACAGAAGAAGAATCTGCGAAACAGATCTGTTTAAATGCTAGACACACCAAGTATACTGTAATGTTTGTTTCAAGAAATCAAAGGCTTCACATGAATATGACAGAGGTATGATTAGGTCTGTTGCTGGTATAATTCCATTTACCCGGCAGCTGTAGCACAGGACAAGGAAAATGATGTGTACATGTTCTGCAGCTGTCTGGCCAGGATTTCTGAGTGCTGTAGTCCAAGAACATATGGAGACCCAAGATTGGAAACTTCTGTCGATCAAAAAGCAGAGATGGCATCTTCTACAATTTGATGGATGTCATTATCCTTGCTTGTGAAGCCTCCTCTGGCTTTGGCCCCTGATCCTCCTACTGAGGGACATGAGCCCATACAATAATTTGCTACCATGTTCTTGATGTAATATTGTTGAGGAACATTCTGGGAAATGGAAAGGGGGAGCTCTCTGACTTTACTACCTGGCATGGTGGGCCTGGAAGAGGTATGAGAGCTGTGGTCATCAGCCAAAAAAGGAGACCCTGGCAGCTGCTGGATTGACTGATGGATGTTGACTATGGCTGATACTTCACATCCATCTCATTGCTGGGGACCGGTATGAAGAAATCCAACTGCATGTCCATTGCGGGATGAGAGAAGTTCGTCCTGACCACGCCCCCTGAACTGTGATCTAAGCGGGGTGAGAGATTCCCCTCCCTTGCCTCAGGAATCTCATCTCGCTTCTCGTTCCGATACGAGTGCCCGTGAGGTAAGGCTCATCACGCAACGTGCCATTCTCCATCTAGTGGCAGGAGTGTGAAGTGCCATTCGCCAGTACATTCCCTATGGAGTCAGCAACGCAGTGCAGAGAGATTAAAAGACAAATGCTTCAAACTTAGCTCCGTAACGCATTGAAGTCAAGGCTTCGGAGAATTGAAACATAAAAAAACAGAAGGTCGGGCCGAAAAAAAGAGAACAAAGGCATGGGATTTCACATCTCATCACAGAATGAGGACGTGCGGAAACAGTCATGCCGGTATCATCAATCACACCCGTGTGTACACGGGAACAGGGACAGAACTGCAAGAAGACCACATGACCGCGACCAACATCAACACACAACAGACTTCCTCCCAGGACAAGAGTGGACGTGAAGTAACCGTCTATTTGTCTCTGTACTCTTTTCCCCTTAATCCTCACATGCCATCAAATCAATCCTGACTAGGGATGGCCACGAAATGGAAACATGCTGTTCTGTTTCCTTTCTCATTCCATTGCATTTCATTTTGTAAATGATGAAATTATTTTTAAAAATTCATTATGAAACAAAATATGAATCCCCTTCAGCAACACCAAGAGGGCTGGAGCTGTGGGGGATTCAAAAGCCTTCAGCCCACCACCCCAAGCTCTGAAGATCAAGAGAGGAGGGATGGGCTGGAGGCTTTTTAAAATCTCCCACCACAACAGCACTCTCTTTGTTGCTGTGGGGGATTCAAAGGGCCTTTTCACATGACCCCTAAGATCCGCTGGCTGGCCACTTAAATTCGGACCAGGGATCTTGGGGGTTCATTGCTCTTTCTGCATCCCCACCCCTCCGCACTTCCTTGCTCCTGTCTGCGTGAGGGGAGGGAGGAAAAAAGAGAGGAAAAATGCAGGCTCACCTCCGAAGCTGCCCGGAGCCCCGTTGTTGTCCTGATTCCTTCTCTTCTTGTTTTTTTTTTTTTTTGCCTCCCGCCCCACACTCACCAGATTAAATCCGGACCTGGGGATTTTCACCCTCCTAGAGCAGGTACAAGAAAAGTGCGCTGGGGCGCGCTTAGGTGGGCGTGGTCGCACTTAATTTCCTGCAAACTCCGGAGCTGGTGGGGAAACAATTGTAAGCTCCGGAGCTGGCAGCCATTTGCTGCGGAGTTTAGGGGTCGTGTACAAAGGCTCAAAGAAGTCTCCAGGCCACCATCCGGGTGGAGGACTAGGGCCTTTTAAAAATGTCCCCACACCAGCACTTTCACCTCAGCCTCAGCGAGAGCGCTGGTGACAGAACATTTTAAAAAGGCTGTAATCAATTGACTAGAGCCTTTTTAAAATATCCCGCTACCAGCAGTTTCGTTGGGGCAAGAGCGCTGGTGGCAGGACATTTTAAAAACCCTCCAGCCCATCACCCCTCCCTTGAGCTTCAGAGCCTAGCTCTGGAGGCTTTTGAATCCCCTGCAGCACCTGTGGTCTCGCTGTTGCAATGGGGGGGATTCATATTTTGTTTCTCATTTTGTTTCGCAACAATGTTTTTAAAAAAATCATTATTTACAAAACGAAACAAAACAGAAAGAGAAACAAAATGAAACTGTATTTTTCCATTTCGTGCTCATCCCTCGAGGTAAATCTGGACTTCATTTGCAAACATCATCGCTCAGTTCTGTCTACGGAGGGATGGGTCACTGGAAAGGCAGCATTTTTTTTTTTTTTTTTTTGCAATGGCAAAACCAGTGTCTCCTTCTACGTTTGTAGTTTTGCAGCACTCAATTTGGTGTTTTACATAACTCGTAAAAAAATGCACCTACCCATCCACCGACATATGATGTAGGACATCTGAGTAACTGAACCTTGTGCTTATGCACACACACACACACACACACACACACACACACACACACACACACAGAGAGAGAGAGAGAGAGAGAGAGAGAGAGAGAGAGAGAGAGAGAGAGAGAGAGAGAGATCAGTACAGCTTATTTGCTTAATTGATTCCACTTATCACATTTAAGGCATGCTGCCTAGATGCCCTAAACACACCCGATCTCGCTTGATTTCGGAAGCTAAGCAGGGTCAGCCCTGGTTAGTCCTTGGATGGGAGACCACCAGGGAATACCAGATGCTGTAGGCGCCTGGAGAAGGAACTGGCAAACCACTCCAGTATTTCCTGCCAGGAAAACTCCATGGACATGGAGTCACCAAGAGTCGGTCACGACTATAATGACACAACACACACAATCAGGGTACATGCGAGCAGTTCAGGCAGTTGTCCTGCATGGGAGAGCACGAGGCACCATCCATCCAAGGAGTGGCATAGGTTACGATCAACAATAGCAACAGTAACCAAAATAAAAACAAATGACAAGGGGCGGGGCAGGAAATGGACGCCTCAGCTCCTCTAAGGGAACATAAACAACAGCTGTAAGCGAGAGAGGCACTCTAATCAATATGTGCTGGTTGCTCTGCTTGTGCACAGGTCAGAGGCATCTTTAAGAGACCCCCTCATCACTTTGGACCAAACCTGACCTTTCTGCTGCTTTATCAGAAAATGCAAACGTGTTTGCATTGATACCAGGCAATTGTATCAGCACGCCCATCTCATTTGCTCCTGTAAATGTGTGACCAGATTAAGAAGGTGCTTTCTTGGTGGAAAAAGAGTGGACACAGTTAAATGTAGTGTAGCAAAGTGGTCTGATGTTTGTGGAGTGCACACACCGCGCAGAACACCTGGAAGCTTCCAGAAACTCCAGTGTAGTCTCCCCTGCTTTTTCTTCTACTCTCTTTGAGTCCCCACCATTTTTTGCATGGTTCTTACTGGTGATTTTAAGGACACAGACATTTAGAGAAGGGCTGGTTTTGTGAGCTGAGGACCTGCCTGCAAAATGAGAGGTCAGATGGACTTAAATTCTCCATTGTGCCACCTAGGAAAAGAGCCAGATTTTATGTTTTTGGCAAGCTAGGTATTCCTAAAATGCACCCAGAAGAAAGAAATTGTCAACATACTTCTCAATATATCTAGAACTTCATAGAAAAGGGTCACTGTAAGTTAAAATCAACAAGATGGCCACTATCATGGCAATAATGACTTTCCTGCTATAACAATAAAATTGCACTCACTCACTCACTCACTCACTCACTCACTTACTCACCCAATAAATAAATAAAAATAGAATTTGATAGTTGTTATGAGTTTTTTGGGCTGTTTGGCCATGTTCTGGAAGTTTTTCTTCCTGATGTTTCGCCAGACTCTGTGGCTGGCATCTTCAGAGGGCAAGGAGCTCAGGGAACTAGGGGTTTTCTTCAGAGCACAGAGAGAACTCCTACTTCCCCGAGCTCCTGCCCTCTGAAGATGCTTGCCACACAGCCTGGTAAATGAACTTTCAGAACATGGCCAAATAGCCTGAAAAACTCACAACAACTATCAGATCGAGAATACAAAAATAGAATTTGCTGGGCTGTTGTCAAAAATGTATGTAGTAGAGAACTGAGGGAGCATCAACATGGACTCAAGGTCTGAGTTGATTTGTTTTTAATCAGTCCTGATATAGAAGTTGAGGAAACTGGAGTGACAGAAAACAACTACGTAATCTGACAATGTCACGGAAATTGCAGTTTGCTTGGAGAGAAAGAGGTTATTCAAGACTCTAGAGAACATTATTTCTATTGGAAAAGGCCTTGAGATTTTGGAAGTGTTTGGAGGGGCAGCTTGGAAAGGACCCCACAATGTTTTTTTGAGGCAATCAATAGGGTGGCAGCTTCATTCTAAGGCGTAACTTCCTTTGTGGGTGTTTGTACCACAAAGAAATGATAAACCCTCTGCTACAAACAGATATACTGTACAGTTGTCCCCTGCCCTTTTGCAGTTCATATACTGCTGTCCCGGTATATCGCGGGTCCGCAGTATGTGAAAAAGCCTCCCCTGGGGTAAGGAGGAAAGGCCTTCCCAGGCCTGTCACCTCCAGGATGGAGACTTTACAGTTAATTGCTCCTTTCAAGTTGGCATATATTTTTTAAAAAACTGAAAATGAACTTTTTACTATTCATCAGAATACACTTCCACCCTCCCTGAGTCACTCAGTCTATTTTCTTATGCCTGTGGAAACAATACCTCTCAGTACACAATTTAAATAAACATGTTTTGGTTTTGGACACCATCTGACGCCGAGGGAAAGTTTCTGCACACATCTCATACTCTGGTCAAAAACAGTCTGGTTGCCATGTGATTTCAATTGAACTTTGATTTTTCCTATATTTCATGTGTGTCCATCCTTTTGAGCTGTGCAATGCTCTGATACGAATAAATAAAGAGATTTTTCTGATATTTTTCTTCAAAGTCCCGGAAACTAAACAACTTATGTTCTGCAGGAAACAACAAAACCAAAGAAACTCATGGAACACAATATAATAAATGCTCTATCGGTGTCCCAGCCTTTTTCCTAAAGGTGACTCAACTATCAAGTACAAAACTTCACAGAAGGCTGTTCCTGTTTCCTAGTCACTTACTTCTTCTTCCTGTGATCAATTCAGACACGGGCCATTAACAACTTCTGCTTTTTGCTAAGCTTTCCGGGAGATTATGGCTTTATTGCCTAGGTACACCCCCGTCAAACAATCTATCATGGCCCATTTCACCTCCCGAGCGGCTTGCTCCATGCTGGTCTCTTCTGCTCTCAAACGCAGCCGCTCAACGTTCACCTTGAGACATCCTCAGCTCGGTTGGAAAGCAGTTTCAAAATGGAGAAGAGGAGCAGGTAGGCAAGCCACAAGGAGAACAAATGCCTTGGCTCAGCTTGCCCTCCCTTCCCGATGCCATGGAATTCTGGACGGTCATCTCTCTGATTGTCTATGGGGCAATCATCCTTCTGGGACTGCCTTCCAACGCCTTGGCCCTCTATGTTTTCTACTACCGTGCCAAGGCCCACCTGACACCCAACCTCATCTACATGATCAACCTTTGCTTCTCTGACTTGGTCTTCATTCTCTTCCTACCCCTCAAGATGCTAGATTTGGGGAAAGTGGGCAGGACCATGCCGGAGTTCCTTTGTGCCCTCTACAACCTCATCCACTTTGGCACCATCTATGCCAGCATTTGTTTCCTGACGGCTGTCAGTGTGGGCCGTTTTTTGGGAGCAGTCTATCCTATCCAGTACCAAGTTTATAAGAAGCCTTGCTACTCATGCCTGGTCTCCTTGGCAATATGGTGCCTGGTTGGATTCCACGGAATACTCATCTTTGTCCTGGAGAACACCGGTAGCATCAGTTTGAGACTCTTTGCGAGCAACGGTTCCTCTTGCTACAGCAACTTGACTCAAGCCCAACTGGCCTTGTTGGCTCCTGTGCGGTTAGAACTGTCCATGGTGCTGTTCTTTCTCCCTTTAACCATCACCTTGTTCTGCTATGTTGCCTGCATCCGTGTCTTGGTTGGGTCCCATCTCCAGGTGCGGAAGAAGCATCGTGCAGTCCGGGTGGCAGCAGCCACTCTCTCTGTCTTTGTCCTCTGTTTTGGTCCTTATAATATATCTCATGTTGTGGGATTCATCAAAATGGAGGACGTCTGGTGGCGTAGCATAACTTTGCTCCTAAGTGCATGCAATGCTTTCCTGGACCCTCTGGTCTTCTACTTCCTTTCCACAGCCATGGATGATGGACTTGCAAAAGTGTGGGGCTCTCTAAAAGTAAAGTGTAGCTCCATACAGCTGAAAATTGCTTCCTCCCATAGAAAATGAAGGCATCACCAAGAGGGCTTTCAGCCTGACGTGAGTGGATGGGGATTCTCATTTCCTGCTGTGCTACACGTTTGTGGTGCCCAAACTCTTAGGAGACATGTAAATGGAAAAACTCAGATGAAGCTATCATTACCAATTCTGAACAATTAAAAAAACTAGGAGAGTAAGGTTATTCAGTAGAAACAAGAAGAACAACGATGAAGTGTGATGGACATGGATGTAGCATGAATGAGGTGAGGATCTGGGATATATATATAAAATTTCAGACCTTCAGATTTCTTTTATATTTTTATTTTTGGCCATGATGACTTGTCCTTTGAACTGAGAGATTAAACTGAAATTAAGGTGAGACAACATGAAAAAAGATTAATCACTCATTTCTAGAGATGTCATATCTGTCAGTCATGGATTTGTGAAGTGACACTCATTTTGAGCCATATGTGAATTAGGGAGTAACGAAGGCCAAATATCCTGTTATGCAGAACAGCAAGGAAGGAAGGAAGGAAGGATGGACGAACGGACGGACTACTAGATAGGAACTTAAGCATCATCTTGCAATAAAGTACAGTGGTACCTCAACTTACCAATTTAATTCATTCCAAATGCATGCTTGTAAGTTGAACCACTCTTAAGTTGGGGTACCTATCTAAAAATTGAAAAAATAAGTTAAAAAAGAAAAAAAAGAAAAAATGTAAGTTGAGCAGACTATATTTGAAATTTGTAAGGTGGCAGTTAAAATGCCAATAGTTTTCCAGTCTTAAGTCGAATTGCTCTTAAGTCGAGCGCTCTTAAGTCAGGGTACCACTGTATAATGGGATCTACTTATCCAGCCTCTTGCTATTTCAGCAGGTAGGGTTTATCACGAAGGGCTAAAATAACAATCATCATAATTATTTGTGTGCATTGGGGGGAGCATATTATGGAAGATTTTAAAAAAAATATCTTTAGCAGTAACTTTAGGGGTACAAAAAGCCTTTCTCATAGGTCAGCCACTCCCAACCTTGGGGAACCCAGGTGTTCTTAGACTGCATTTCCAAGAAGACTTCAACACCAGCTTAGTTGGTTGAGGTTTCTGGGAGTTGTAGTAAGAGAACATCTGCATTACTCAAGTTTGGGAGCCAGTGCCATAGGGGATTCTCTTTCTATTGGGAACAACAGAAGTGGGAGGATATGTTTTTCTATGGAGGATCTCAGAATTTATTTATTATTTATTCTGAGTATTTTTTTACCCCGCCTTTCTCCTTAGAAAAGGACCCAAGGCGGCTTACAGTAATGATGGACAATATACAGTCCAGTACAATTAAGACCTATTCAAGTTTGAGAACAGGGAATTGAGGGATATGTTAGGGGTTATCATTTGGGGGGTTGACAGTGCCTAGATGCCCTAAGCACATCCGCACTTGCCTGATTTCGGAAGCTAAGCAGGGTCAGCCCTGGTTAGTACTTGGATGGGAGACCACCAGGGAATACCAGGTGCTGTAGGTGCCTGGAGTAGGAGCTGGTAAACCACTCCAGTATTCCTGCCAAGAAAACTCCATGGACATGGGGTCACAAAGAGTCAGTCATGACTATAACAACACAACACACACAGAGACAGGTAGGGCTGAATAAGACCAGAGGTGGTTGCGAGCAGCCAGAGAGTAATAGATGGTGGAAGGCAGGGTCAGCACCTCTCTTTCTGGCAGGCTTTTCCCTTCTCCTCAATATTTCTGACTAGAGATAGGCACAACTCAAAAAAATGGTGTTTCGTTTGTCGTTTGTCGTTTAGGGGGTCCGTTTCGGTTCATTTTCATTTTTTGTGAATTTTTTGCAAAAAAATTTGTTTTCGTTTCATTATGTAATGAAACAAAAAAATGAAAACGAAAATGAAAAATTGCTGTTTCGTTAGCATTCATTACAGTTCAATGTATTTGCCAAAACGAAAACGAAATGCACGACAAAATTTCTGTTGTTTCATTTCGTTTCGTTTCATTTTGGAGACAAAATTCATTTTTCGTTTTGTTATGTAACGAAACGAAAAAACAAAAACAAAAATGAAAAATTGCTCGTTTCGTGCCCATCTCTATTTCTGACACCTCTTTCTCTCTCTCTTGACACAGGACCTCAACAGCACCAACTACATCCTTTCAAAGAATCATGCTCTCCCTGATGGGTCGGGGGAAGGGTTGCACTCAGAAAGGATGTACTGCATCTCGATTCTCTGAGTGTGGATGCTGCTCATGTGCAACACAGCTAGATTGTCATGGCTTCTCTCTGGAGAATCTTGGGAGTTGGAGTTTGGGGATGAGAATGTTGCTGGAGAGCCACCAAAGGATGTGGAATGAAATGTTGCGGAGTCGTGTCATTGCACGCACTATACCCTCAGTCGCCCATGCATTCCTGTTTGTTGCTCTACTACACACCCACACCAATTTTTTTGTGTGATCAGTGCAAGGGAGGTGGTGTAGGACCCAACAGGTCCTGCCCTGGTTGAACTCTTTTTCAACTCTTCCTTAGAAGTTGCAAATAGCTCTTTCTGGTATTTATGCAAACCTTGGGGTTGTTCTAATCTAGGTGTTGTAGATCATTCAGGACTGGGCAATGCACCACGTTCTATATATTGTCAGACTACAACTCCCAGCATACTTCAACATTGATTAGGACCACTGGGGCTGATGAGCGATATAATCCAACAACTTCTGAACTGTCACTGGCATTTGCCCACCAGTGTCCTCTGTGGTTGAGGTTGTTTTGAGCTCTGTAAGAAAGATTACTAAGAGAGGAAAGGGCAAAAAGAAGGGTGGATGCTTCCCCTCAAAGAACTACAGTTCCCAATATTCTCCAGGAGCAAAGAACACTAGACCATCCACACTTCCTGATTTGGTACAGTGCTCTGCCTTATAGGCTTGTCCAAACACCTGCTGTCTGGAGAACAAAAGAAATGGGGTGATTCCAGTTTCAGGAAGACCTGTGTGTCCATTCCAGATTTTAGTCTGCATTTAGTGAGAGTTATCCAAAACATGGAACCCTGGGTGATTTTGGAAATAGGGTTGACCATCTTAGATGGATTCAAATGAAAACCAAAGTCCTAAGTAGCTTGCTGGATACCTCAGTTGAATGGAATACAAACCAGAAGTCAGGAGTTTGATTTCATCCTTCCTGTAGGAGAAGACCCAACCTGGATGGCCTTGGACAAGCGGCACAATCTGAATTACAGTGCGTCAGAGTTTTCTATATCCAGGGAACCCTGGAAAGTGTTGTCATGAGTCAGAATTGACTGGATGGCCCATAATTATAAATTTTCACAGGGAGGAAGTTGGCAGTGGCAACACCACACCTTACCTCTCTTGAATACTTTGAGCACCCACTTAGGATAGATAAGTCAACTGTGGCTTAATGGCAAATAAAGGTAAAAGTAAAAGTCCCCCCCGCACATGCATGCTAGTCATGTCTAACTCTAGGGGCAGTGCTTGTCTTCATTTCCATGCTGAAGAGCCAGTGTTGTGCCACTCCATGGCCATGTGGCTGGCATGGCTGAGTGCATTTCGGTGTACAGAACACTGTTTACCTTCCAGGTTTTTATGGTGGTGCCTATTTATCGATTTGCATTTACATGCTTTCGAACTGCTAGGTTGGCAGGAGTTGGGGTTAACAGCGGGAGCTCACTCCGCTGCGTGACACCCGGGATTCGAACTGCTGAGGTGCTGACTTTGCAGCCGACATTTCAGCACTCTAGCCCACTGAGCCACCGTGCCCCATAAGTCAGCTGTGACTTAATGGCAAATAGCAACAAGCCAAATCCAAGTGGGTTTCAGAACATTCCAGAAGTTGGGCTCGGGAGCTGAAAGGGCTGGAGAACTCCCATTTCTGTGCTATGTGTTTGGTCAAATGGTACAGCAGAGGACTCGTGTGGTCAGCTCCTACTCTATGATTTACACCTGTGCTTATCGAGGCACTCAGAAAACAAATCAACTGGAAATGGAACTACTTGGAGGAGATTCCAGCTGTGGCTTGACAGCAGCACTTTGAATTTTGAGCACAAGAGGAACACATACTTTTGGAAGAGTTTTGTTTGTTTGAATTTTGCCTGGCATGTCAAATACTTATTCAAATAGAGCGTCAGCATGTCTGGAAGACATGTTGCACTTTCTTTGCCTTCACTTAGTGGAAGGATTGGAATACGAAAGTGAGATAGCCTTGCAAATAAATAAATAAATAAATAAATAAATAAATAAATAAATAAATAATACCACATCAATTTGTCAGTTGTGTTGCTCTGCTCTTGGAAGCACTCGAGGTGATGATTTTCCACATCTCTTGTAAATGATCTATACGATACAGTTCTGTGCACTTACATATTTGTAAAGAGAGAGAGAGGTGTGTGGGTGGGGGAGGAGAGAATTAAAATGAGTTTGCACATTGGCCATAAGGTTCCTCTTCCGTTAGAGGAAATGTAGGTCTCTTGGGCATTGTTTCTGACATTTTTACGTGCGTTAGGACAGAACCTGTCAGACTCACTGGAATCTAGCCATTCTCCTACATTCCAAAGACTGTGTGGTGACGCCCTCAGTAAACAATTTTATTCGTTTAATTAAAGATAAAATGGTACAAGGCCTTCAGTGGATCTGAAATTGTGTGGGCAGTTGTCTCTTTTGACTCTGTTGGGTGAGATATATTTTCCAGTGGGAACACAGGGAGATCCACCAGCATTCTTGGCTGTTGCTAAGGTCATTGTTTGGCAGGAATGTTCTGGAATGTCATGACATCACTGAGTTCTGAGGTGGGAGGAATGGCCTCTTCTTTACCAGCCACCTAATACAAATCATGGTAGCTGGCAATAACAAGAAGCTGGCAAACGCTAATCATCGGAGTGCCATGTCTTTTTCTATCATTCAGATTTTAACCCTCCACAAAACCTTTTTGCATATACATTCATTTGTCCACATACATTTTCCTTAGGACCCGCTTGTCAAATTTGAGCCAAAGGCTCACAACTCGGTAAATTCAAACCCGACATAATTTATGCTGATTTATGGAGTTGTGAGACAGAGGAAAATAAATCTCTTATTGTCGTTTTGAAGGTAAAAAGGGTCACTTTTACTTTCCTTTGAAATTATAAGAACATTGTGTGTGTGTGTTTTGTGTTTTGTGTTGTGTTGTGTTGTGTTGTGTTGTTACAGTCATGACTGACCCTTTGTGACTCCATGTCCATGGAGTTTTCTTGGCAGGAATACTGGAGTGGTTTGACAGGTGCCTGGTATTTCCTGGTGGTCTCCCATCCAAGTACTAACCAGCCCCGACCCTGCTTAGCTACCAAATCTGTCAAGATCAGAAGTGCTTAGGGCATCTAGGCAACTTACAAGAACACAGTAGGAGATGTTAATGGTGGCATGAAGAAATATTGGCTTTCCAGATATTTTAGATGACACTACTCATAAATTCTTATCACTGGCCATACTGATTGGTTGTTTCTGGAATTTATTGATGCTATGATGTTCAGACTAAAGGTTTCTCACCATGCCCTGATTCAAAATGTTGAGACATCTCCTCGGAGACATTCTTCAATTGCCCCTTTTATCGATAGCATAATATTCAGTAATGAGAAACACGGCTCTTCCTAAGTTGGTCCCTTGGATATAGAACAATGCCCTGAGTGGCGTTCGCTTGGTACCAATTTAACAACAATTAGAATGTCACCTCACATACTGTTTGTTGACTTTGACCTTTTATTCTGTTGTATGTTAACTTTTATGGACATCATATGTTGTTTTATTACAGGATTTGTACTGTGTACATTTATTGTACACTATTGTGGATTTTAAAAAAGAGCTACAAGGTGGTGTAACTATGTAAGCATTTTTATAAACAAACAAACAAACAAACAAACAAACAAACAAACAAACAAATAAATAAATAAAGTTAAAATAGGGTGGATAGCATACCCTGGTCCCATGGCACTCATTAGTCTTCTGTTGTAATACTTGGATTTCTGTAGGGAAAAGGAATATTTGGAACCCAACAAAGTCAACAATGTAAGAACTGAACCAGGTTTTATTTCAAAGGACGAAGAGCAATCTGTGAGGCCCTCTGCGTATTACTAAACTACCACTCCCATCATTCCCAACTAAAATAGCCAAAGATGAAGAATCCTGGGAAATACAGTTCAGAAACATTCATTTGGCTAAAATACTTCCATCTCTGTGTTTCCTGTCACAGAAGGCAGCCATCCGTCTAATTTCCACTCCTTTTACAGTAGCTTCTAATTAGGAAGAAATGTGTCATAAGATGATGTCACCTTGAGCTGCTTCTTCCTTAGCCATTGCTAGAGAAGTTAAAAATAGATCACTGGCAATGCAAAGTTGCAAATTCCCATAGATGGCTATTACAATTAGAGAAGTGAAAGTAGATGTGTTAGTGCTGAGGTCAGAACCATGAGATGGACTACAACGTTGATTCCCGGACCAGAGATCTACCTCCTTCTTGGGCTGTGGTTCCCAGGGTTGGATTTCCCAGACATTCTTGGACAACAGCTCCCCAGAACTCCTGGCCACCACAGCTAGTGGCGAAAACTGTTGGGAGTTGCAGTCCAAGAATACCTGGGGATCCCTGTCCTAGGGGGTAGTGAAGAAATTCCAAGAGGAATAATCAAGCACTGGGATCCCACTGCAAAATTATGCTGGCAGAACTCCTTTGCTGTCATTTGTGAAAAGTCACAAGTTAAGAAGCCAGCGCTGGCATTTAGTATCAAACACCAATTCTGGTGACAAGGTTATGATGAGAAATGCACCCCGCTCCTTCTTAGAGAAACAGACAGTGTCTTAATCTGTGAATTGCAAAATGCATGTGTTCATAAAAGAATGGCGCATACAAGTCAGACACACACAGATCCATTCTTTCACACCTTCATTGCCCGTGTCATCCAAGGAAGAAGACTGGAGAACTAGATAATATATTTTGTTTGTTTAAATAAAAATCAGTGCTCTGAATGACTTTGACCTGAAACTAAATTTGATGCAGTGAAGGAAGTAAATGTATGACAAAACACCACCAGTCAAATCTCTGGTAGGTATTTGCAGCATATTGGCTGCCTGAACTTGATGAAACATTTCCTATTTTATAAATATTTCTGTGCCTGGTGGCCTAGATGAGATCTCTGCTCACTGCAGGTGACTAGATGAATGATTATTGACAAGCTGACTTGTGCGTGATTGTTCTGTATGTTCAATACAGTTGCCACCTAAGCAAGTGGGAATAGACAAGGTTTTCCTACTGATTGCTCGGCTTCCCTTTTATTTTAAATCATTAGGTGGAAAACCATTTGACCAATAGAATGGATTGCCACCGGGGAAACATTTCTCCCTGCCATTTACAAATACATTTTGTGCATACCCAATACACACCATTCACACATGTACCATCCATTGACTTAAGAGTTGGGCCATTCATAAGAACATAAGACCATAAGAAGAGCCCTGCTACCTGTATCTCACAGTGGCCCCACCAAATGCATCTTGGAGCGCACGAGACTAGATATCTGTCTCCTGATACCACTCCCCTGCATCTGGTCCTTGAAGTACACCAGTTTTAAGCCTGGAGATGACACATCTCCATCATGGCTTGTAACCTGGGACGGACTTTTCCTCCAGGAATCTGTCCAGTCCACCTTTGAAAGCATCCAGGCCAGATGCCATCCCCACATCCTGTGGCAGGGAGTTCCACAGGCTAACAGCACACTGGGTAAAAAAATTTTTTTATCTGTTCTCATTCTCCTAACCCTCAGTTTGAGTGGATGTCCCCTAGTTCTGGTATTTGGAAATATTCAGTATATATCCATACTGCCATTGAACGGCTGCATAGCTCAGTGGTTTAATCAGAGGTGGGTTTTCAACTCCCCACTGTGCCTCCTTAGCAGAGGATGACCTCAATGATCTATACCAGTGGTGTCGAACCTTCAGCACTCCAGATGTTTTGGACCACAACTCCCACAGTCCTTTGTCATTGACAATACTGGCTTGGAATTCTGGGAGTTGTGGTCCAAAACATCTGGAGTGCCAAAGGTTAACCACCACTGATCTATACGCTCCCTTCCAGCTTTATAGTTCTAAGATTATAATTTTAATAATATGCACCCCCCACACACAAGAACCTTCTTGGCAAAGCCTCATGGCACAGTGGTTAAATGCCGGCTTCAATTTGATGGCCCCTGGATCTCCTGAACGGCCACTCTGTTAGGTTCAAGTGGCATGAAGAGGGATAACCAACCGTCTGTACAGGATCAGCACGACTCCCTCCCCTGCTTTTTTTCTACACAGACGTGACTGTTTGGGTTCTTTCAGTCGCCTTCCTCATTTGAGCTCAACCTCACATAATGTGAAATGAGTCAGTAGACCACGCTGTGGCTGCGGTTCCATGGCTTATGGGTTGCAAGCGGTTTTCCCCATTGCCAGGAGAGTATCATTGCCATAAAATCAGGTAGGAGATTAAGTTATTCAGAAACAGAATTTAATTTTGGAATAGCAGAAAAGGATGTAGAAAGAGATGGGCCACTGAGACTCTGTAGTTCAGCACTGTATATTCCAGGTGTAGGCAACCATTTTTCTGGTCAGGGCCACACGTCTGTGACTGCAATATGATAGGGGGTGCTGCTGGCCTGGAGTTATGTGGAGTTAAAGATGGTGATGGGTAGGACCAGAGTCAAAACTAGGGAAGCCCGCCCCTTTTCTGTCCCAGAGTTTTGAATTTTGGTAAAATCCTCCAGGCAGAAGTGCAGGGATGTACAAAGTTGAATAGCTTTGGGTTCCTCAGGTTAGACCACCCCTTTTCTCATCAACTGGCACTTACTGTCTCAATAACTCACTTGGAGTTATTTGTAAGAAGAAAAAAATGGAAACATTTCATTTACTTACAGTGAACACACCAAATAGCAAACTAAGACCAATTATGACTGCTTGCAGCAACAGGCTTCAACAGACTCACTGTCTTCAACAGACTCAGGAGATTCAAAAGACAAGGGCAAAAATGATTGGTTAGTGCTGGAAGTGATTGACACCCCAGCCCAGAAAGGACCCTCGCAGCTAGGCCTACTAAACGCAGCATGCGAGTTTGCAAAAAACTCCAACATTTTCTCCTCCTCCCCACCCCCTTCACAATCTTTCTTTCCACCACTCTCTTTACTTTCTTTTTCTTTCCACATCTAACTGACACCTGGGGAAATATGTCTAAAAAGCTTGAGAGGTTACTTTGGTGGAGTAGAACTCCAGAATAATCCCAAACCTCTAGTGGGCACAACAAGGTTGGGAGGCCTCTCCCACCACAAAACTGATTTTACCTGGCAGAAAAGCTGAACTAACAGTTTGCAACAAACTACTGAAATCAGATGAAGAGACGGATGGGGAGAACCACTCCTGAACTTGTCTGTTTCCACAGGGTGAACTCTGCTTGACCTACTACAGCCCTTCCAACTAATAACTCATTGTACTAGTCTGATCCATGGGAGGAAGTCCAGAGTCCGCATTCCATGAGAGTGAAAGCACTCTTGATGGGACTCTGCTGAATCCACATGTCTGCAGACCTTGTAATTCCCCCAAGCCAGCTTGGATAATCTTCGTTCATCTATTACTTACTATTTAGCTGAAGCGTTAGTTACTTTTCATTATTCAGCTTGTGTATCCTGCCCTTCTCATCTCTCAGCTAAATTCTGTTTGCCTTCCATTTCCAGTTACCTACTCTTGTTTTCCTTTTAACTATTCTTATCTTTCCTCCAGCTATTCTTGTCTCCTTGTCTCCTTCTCATTAACTCACCTTTCTCATTAACTCGCCTTCCATCTGCAAACAGCAAGGGCATGGGTTATGGTAATCAATAACTGGGCAGGGCATGCTCTGTTCACGAAACAATTCTCTATACAGCAGCCAGCCAACCAGCATATGTAACATGTAACCAATCACTGATTCTGTGCATACTGTGGAATGTAAATGATATGTTAAAAAAGTGCTGAATGGCAAGGGGCGACATCGATTCGCTCCGCTGGTCAGACAACTGGACTCGAGTCTGCGTTCTTTCATCAGGATCCTCCCTCCCACAACTCATTAATTGTACAGGTGTGTGTGTGTGTGTGTGTGTGTTGTGTCATTACAGTCGTGACCGACTCTTCATGACCCCATGTCCATGGACTTTTCTTGGTAGGAATACTGGAGTGGTTTGCCAGGTTCTAATACAGGCACCTACAGCATCTGGTATTAAGAAACAATGATCCCTTTATTTGAAATATTTTAACCTTGCCTTTCTCCTTAAAAAGAAACCAAGACAATCATTAAGGAGGCAATATTTGAAAACAAAAACAGTAAAAAGAAACAAATATTATCTAAGAGCTTATAAAAACAATATTACACGTAACAGAGGAACTCAAGTTACTCTAAAACACCATTTAAACAACTAAAAGCAATTTAAGAAATTCAATTACTGCATCATATATGGCAATCCTGGTCTGATAGGTAAACCTGACTTCTAAGTGGGTGGGAACCAATGTAACTAAGGTCCCCACTCAACCCAAAGGCTTTCCTAGGGAATAAAGACGTTTCTGATCTAGAAGATTCAGAAGCTGTTTGTATCTACCCACCCACATCCAGAACACCTTGTTTTAGATCCTAAAACCAGGGCAAACACTGCCACTTTTAAATTTAGGTTCACATCACTTGTCCATCCCACTTTGTACTATGGTAGTATTTATCTACTTGCATTTGCATGCTTTCAAACTCCTAGGTTGGCAGGAGCTGGGGTTATCAGCGGGAGCTCACTCTGCTGTGTGGCACCCGGGATTCAAACCGCTGAGTTGCCGACTTTGCAGCCGACAGTTTTTGGAAGCCTTACTCCACTAAGCCACCATTTCCCTCCTTAGGGGCTCTTAGGTAGAGATGCCCATTTCTTGCACAACAACACTCTTCCCTGTGAAGAGTGGAATACCCTTATCACATGTAACTCCCACTAGCCCTGAGAATTTAGGACTACTCTACTATGGCATAGGAATTAAAGTGTGTGTGTGTGTGTGTGTGTGTGTGTGTGTGTGTGTGTGTGTGTGTGTGTGTGTGTGTGTGTGCACACATGTGTGCGTGCGTGATCAGCTGCCTTTCTCCTGATCAAAGGACCCAAAGCAGTTCATAATATTAAAAAGAATAAAACATATGTTAACATGAAAACAACAATCAAATTATACACTGAGTAAATATACAGTTGACTAATTAAAAGCAAGTATGCATTACAAACCATCCTAACTCTAAAAAGGCATTCAGGGACTCAGTTGTATTTATTAAAAGCCTTCCTAAAAAGATAGATCTTCAGCTGCCCTTGGAAAGTTACAAGGGAAGTCAGGGGGCGGGGGGACCTGATCTCCAGAGGGAACACATTCCATCCCCTGGGAGCTGCTATAGGGAAGACCGTCTCTCGTGTCCCCATCAGCTGTGCTTGCAGTGACCACGGTCCTCTTCTGACAAACTTAAATGCTGAGAAGGCTGATATGGGGAGATGTGGTCCCTCCAGCAGTCTGGACCCAAGCTGGAAAGGGCCTTAGAGGTAATAAAAAGCCCTTGAATTTGATCCAGAAATAAACTGGTAGCCAGGGCAGTTGTTGAAACAGCCCCATTATATGCTCCTTATAACTGGCCCCAGTCAGCAGTCTAACTTTCCTGACAGATTTCACGGTGACGACCATGATCTCTGAGTCTCGCTTTAGGAAAATATCAAGCACAATGTGAAATCCAGCTGAGCTGCTGACGCCTTCTCTGGATCACGTGGCAACTCTGATGGAGGGGATTTCTGAAAACGGATTCAAACCCATGTCAAATTCTTTTCTCTTTTTTCATTGATGGGGCGGTTGAGAGGAGCTTTCTGTCCAAAGAGGAAAGCACATATTCATATTATTCTGGTGCCAAAAGTTTAAAATAAAGCTTGATTTGAATAAATACCCAATTCTTGCTTTCTGATTCCTAGAGGTTGGTGTGCTCTTAGGACCTCTTCCTAATCTCCCAATTCTATTCTTCAAATGTTTTCCCACTGCCCAGGACTGGCTTCCATGCCATTCATACCCCTGGTATATTTGCATTGTATTACTCAGACCTCCTGACTCCATGCGTTACTCAGCCATTCATCTCAAGTGCCTTGGTCTATCATTGAGGCCATCAACCGTTGTAGCTCTCACCTGATTCTAACGGCTCAACCGATTAATAATAGGGTGATATGAGTGTTTTGTAACGTACGCTGACCTAGCAGTGGCTGGTGTGGATGTGAGACAAGAGCAGTGTCTCATTAGTTCTCCACAACAGGTGACCGGCAGAGAAAGAATTTACTTTCTGGAGACTCAAGGACAAATCTGGGAGTCGGCAACCCTAACACGGAATTGGATTCTTCAGGTGAACTCCAATATACAAAACAAGGTCCTTGGCTCCAGATTCTTTCCTTCCAAGCGCATGGCTTTTCCCACCACATGCGAGACAGGACATCTCAGGATTGGGGCAAATAAAAAGTGAAGCCAATCCCGCAACCTGGAACTGCCCCCGGGTTCTAGCATCCAGACGCGAGGTTCTTATCATGCACTGCTTGCAGAATGCTCAAAGCTCTGAGATTGTAGATTTGGAGTAAGGAATGGGTGTACTAGATCCCGCCAGATCCAATGTATTCAAAACAGATAACTGGCCAGCTCCCGATGCATCGGCGTTGTCTTTGGGAGCCCTGAAGCAACATGAAAAGCACAGCAATCCCACGGAGGAGCGCAGCCGGCGCCAGCAGCCAATGAAGGTTTGGCGAATGGTGGCAGAGGAGAAGAAGAAGATCACAGGGTCCATGGTGGTGTTGAGGGAGGTGAGGAAGAACGTTTCCTCTCTCCATTCAGGGTCCTTGTTTTGAACAAAGCCGACAATGTGGGAGATATTGTAGGGAGCAAAAACAATGGCGTAATTGACCAAAGTGGCCAAAGCCAGGCCCACGGCCCGTTGCTTCTTGTTGGGTTTGATGTTAGGCATGGTGGTCAAGATGCGGATGACGCTGATGTAGCAGAAGGAGGTGACAACGAAGGGGATGAGGAAGAGAACGATGCATAATTCCAGGCGGAAAGGGAGGGCGATCTGAAGCTGCTCAGCGGAGAAGTTCCCATAACAAACATATTCTGATTTTGCCTCAGAAGGACCTTTGAGATTTTTCCCAGCCCCAAGGTACTCCACGACATAGACGATGCTGAGGCAGTGGGAGCAGGCCAGGAACCAGATGATGAGGCTGGCCACTCTGGCATAGGTCGGCCGGCGGTTTAACTTGTGCTTGACCGGGTGGGCCACACAGAGGTAGCGTTCCACGCTCACCCCCATGAGGAAGAGGGTGCTGAGGTAGATGCTGCTGTAAAACAAGAAGTTGACCAGCGGGCAAAGGAAGTACGGGAGACGCCAGTTGTGATCTAGGGCAGCTTCCACCATCTTGAAGGGCAAGAAGAGTAGAAAGAAAAGGTCGGACAAGGTCAAGTTGAGCAAGAGGATGTCTATGGGAACTGGCTTCTGGCGCACTTTCCTCAGGAAGGAGTAGCATGCCAGGAGGTTGGAAGGAAGACCTGTTACAAAGGCGAAAATATAGACGGCTAAGACCGCAGCTTTAGGTGCCATCCTCTTGGGACCTGCAATGGAAAGGAGATGTTTATTGGGTGGTAATATACTTGCATGTAGGGATGGGTGCAAAACGAAAAACGAAATGCTGTTTTGTGCATTCGTTATGTACCAAAATGAAACAAAATGAAACAACACAAGTAAGCAGCATTTCATTACAGATGAAACGAAATGGTGTTTTTTTTTTTTTTTGGGGGAAATAAACCACTTCGTTCTGTCTGCGGGCTTGGGGGAGGGAAAAAGGTTTTTTTTAAAAAAAAAGCTCTGGGCTTTTTAAAAAAAACTTTTGCCCGCCCCCAAGCCCCATATGGCAGCTGATTGGCATTAGGGTGGGGAAAAAAGTCCCCACCCACCCCAGCGCCGATCAGCTGGCAGACAGGGCTTGGGAGAGGGGATTTTTTAAAAACATTTTTCCCTCCCACAAGCCCCACCTACCAGCTGATCTTCGCTGGCCACTTTCCACGCCCCCATGAACCATTTCATTAGTGGTTCATTTGGTACATTTTTTTTGAAACAAAATCTTATCAAACGAAACAAAAAAAAGTTGGGGGAACGAAAAGGAAATGAAACGAAACATAATTTTTCTGTTTCATGTCCATCCCTATTTACATGGTTCCCCCTTCTCTAAAGCTCTCAGCTTTCATCAGATTGACTCTCTCCATATATTGTTGCTCTATCAACAGCCACCATCACTATTCAGCTTGGCCAATGGTTTGCAGATGATCACAGTGGTTTAACTGCATGGACTACCATTCTTGAACCTTGGCCATGGAGTCTGGGAATTGTAGGCATTAGATCCCAAGAACTAGAGGCCATACTGGGAGATGTGTAGAGAAAGCAAGAGTGTCCTGACCATGACTCAGAATCCAATGAAACGTGGTGAGGTTTTATATTAGAATCAGTGTTTCCTATTACCTTGGGTCTCCAGATGTTCTTGGACTACAACTTCCAGCAATCCTGACCAGCACAGCTGGTGGCGAAGGCATCTGCAAATTCTAAACCAAGAACATCTAGGGACCCAAGGTTGGGAACTGCTATATTAGATGGATTTATATTGGAAATCTTGTAAGAGCTCCATGGCGCAGTGGTTAAATGCCTGTACTGCAGCTAAAACCGTGCTCATGACCTGGGGTTCAATCCCAGGTAGCAGGCTCATGGTTGACTCAGCCTTCCATCCTTTCAAAGTCGGTAAATTGAGTACCCAGCTTGTGGGGGGGGGGCAATGTGTAGCCTGCATAATTAAACTACAAACCACCCATAGACTACATGAAGTGGTATGGGGCGGTATGGAAGCAGAGCACTTTGGTTTGCTTTTTGTTTTGCTACGGGGTGTTTTTCAGCTTCAGAATTTGGGGGAATGAACCACTCCACATTTACAATTCACGGTTACTGTGCTGAAAGGAAAATTTTGTGAGATGTAGAGCAAAAAGAAAGAAAGAGAAAAACCATAACCATATTTAGTTACTTTCTAACTGTGCAACAAAGTCATGTAATGATTTATGCTAATTAGTTATGTTAGAACATTTAATAAAATAGAGCCTCTTGGTGAGGAGGCAAGTTCGGCTGGAACGAAGTTTCGTTTCTCTCTCTCTCTCTCTCTCTCTCTCTCTCTCTCTCTCTCTCTCTCTCTCTGTGTGTGTGTGTGTGTGTGTGTGTGTCCTACCATATTTAAAATGTATTCTAAGCACCATTCATAAATTCATTCAAACTTCAACACTTGCCCTGTAGCTGCAGCTGGAAGCCAGTTCACTGTCCCAATAAATAATACAAATTGCCAATGAGTATCAACCACCACAGCAACTACCTCTTTGTTTGTTTTAATTAGCCGAAACATTCTTATGCCATCTTAAAATCACATTTTTTTTTTGGATTTGTGTGCAGCACATAGCCTTTCACCAGAGACTGCATAAAATATTACGTGAAATAAAACCAGTTTAGTATTAAGTATTTAACTAATAACTTTTCTGTTCCAGAAGTTTTTTTAATTAATACAATATAGACTGTGGGTCCTCTGATGACAATTTTAGTGTAATGATTTTAGTGTAAGGTTGATTATTTATAGATATTCTGTTTTTAACTATTTTAAACTGTTTTAATTCTTTTGATTGTAAGCTGCCCAGAGACCTTTGGGCAAGTTGAACAAACAAACAAACAAACAAACAAACAAACAAACAAACAATTCCTGGGAAGTTGATGTTCCAAAGTCCTACTTACAGCAGTATCCCAGGTATTAAAGTTGGGTGGAGATGCAAATTTTGAGTGTGGCTTCTTGAAACATTATGGAATTTTAGTTCTATGCAGCCTGCCATTTGAATTCACCTCTGCACAATGACAGATCAAAAAGCAATTCCCTGGCTAGCGTCACTGAGAAAACAATACATTCTTCTCAACAAATTCTGAACATATACAGTGGACCCTCGTTTAACAAGTGGTTAGTTTAACAGAAAATCCGCTTAAAGGAAAAAAAAATTCCAGAGATAGGGGAAAATTGCATAACAGAATCGCCTATGTGGCACATCTGTGCAACAGAAAAAAACGGCCGTGTTTAGGGATTAATCTTTTTTCAGTGCATTCCTATGGGAAATTTGTACAAGGGAAAATCTGCTTAACAGAATTTCATTTGGAACTAATTAATTCCTTTATACAAGGTACCACTGTATCTTTTTTTCATACTACTACCCGCATCTTATACTAAGAGGAAAAATAAATAACTGTATGAACAAAGTTAACCATGACTATTTTACTAGAAGTGCCTTTCCCAATACTCGCCACCACAGTAAAAACCAATAACCATGTGCCCCTTGACAGGAGATGGACTTGATGATCCATTTCAGCTCTCCACATCTGAACGACTGAACTATCCAGCCAGCTTTCTTTTTGAAGATCACATCAATTCATGGAGCATTTGCTAACCTTACTTGCTTTCCAGTAGAATATTCCCTCTTCAAAGAAACAGGAAACCCAAGTCTTCCAGAGACGGTCCAGCAACTGACTTGATTTCTGTCACCTGCCTTGGATTGCTGTGTGTGACAGACAGGTAGTTGGGTACCACAAGGTAACTCAAGCGTGGCTCTGGCTCCACGAGACAAAGTACAGTGTACTCATTTCACATTTTGCAGGAAGTGAGGTCATCAGCAGAAACAAGAACTCATTTCCAACCACAGCCATGTTTTCCTGGGAAGCCACTCGATGGACTGACAGGATGTCAGTAACACTGAGGAAGTCCAATGTTGTGCAAACGTATAATGAAAACCAGGCCCAACCCACTTCTCAACTGTGAAAAATTTCTCCTCTCTGTTCTTCTTTCTCTCCAGTCCTAAAGGGAGAATGGGAACTGCTGGATAGCTCTGAGGTTTAGGCATCTGGCTGTGGGGTGAGAGGTTGAGAGTTCAGTTCATCATGGTGCCTCTTTGACAGGACCTGGACGATGACCTATAGGGCAGTGTTTTTCAACCTTTTTTGGGCAAAGGCACACTTGTTTCATGAAAAAAATCACGAGGCACACCACCATTAGAAAATGTTAAAAAATTTAACTCTTTGCCTATATTGACTATATAAAAAGTAATTTTTCAATTTCAACCAGGAAATCTTGCGGCACACTAGTGTGCCGCGGAACAGTGGTTGAAAAACACTGCTATAGGGTACTTTTAAGCTCCTGCCATTCTGACATGATGATGAGAAGCTGCCACTTAACATTTCATTTCAAGAGGAAATTAATACTGGCTTATTACCTGGGATCTAGAGCTGTGCTAGGAACTTACTCATTTTTTTCATCAGGTAACTTCCATGATAGATGCTAGGAATACTGTAGATGTAACTTATCTTGACTTCAGCAAAGCCTTTGACAAAGCGCACCATGATCTTCTGATAAGCAAGCTCGCTAGATGTGGGCTGGATTGAACTACTGTTAGATGGATACAGTAGCCATCCGCCCTTTCACAGTTCATATATAAGGCCAATAAATAAATAAATAAATAAATAAATAAATAAATAAATAAAAATAAATAAATAAATATACTGCACTCGAGGTATATTGCAGGACTGCAGTATATGAAAAAGGCCCCCTGGGGTAAGGTGGAAAGGCCTGTTCTAGGCCTCCTGTAATTACCCCAGGCCTGGCACTGCCCCAAACAGGCCTCCGAGGGCCTTTCTGGGCTTGTTGGAGGCATCAGAAATGCTTTTCGGCAAACCAGAAGTCATTTCTGGTTTGCTGAATAGCATTTCTGGGGCCTCCGAAAGGCCCAGGAAGGCCCTCAGAGCCCCAAAAGTGCTTTCCAGTGATCCAGAGGTCACTTTCGGTTTTCTGGTAGTCACTTCCGGTTCACCGGGAAGCACTTTTGGGGCCTCCGATGGGCCCAAGAAGGCAGTTGGAGGCCCATTCAGGATATCACCAGGCCTGGGGTAAGTACAAGAGGCCCCAGATAGGCCCTCAGTCCCATCCCAACCCTACATCTACCTATCATGGATTTTCAATTATCGTGGGTTGAGTCGGGTCCTTAACGCCTGTGATAGGTGGTGGTGGGGTTGTTACTGTACACAGTTGGTTACAAGATTGTACTCAGACAGACCACCTGGGCTTGCTTGGTTCATTTCGTAATCTACTGGTTCCGAAATGAAATGCCCATTCCCAGTAGTCAGTGCTGAAGCTTGTAGGATACTCTCCTCCTCTGCTGACACCACGTCAGACTTTTTCTTAATTCTGCATTCTCTTCTTAGCTTTTCACCCCCCCCCCGTGTCTTTTTATTTTTAACCCCACAAATGCCAGATTGAAAAGGATGGATCTGCAGGTATGCAGAGGGTACTGCTCTTCCCCATGAGCACCTCTGAGCTCTTTACTCATCTTCCAATCACATGTGTTTGTGCAAAGACAGTGCACATCCCTACGGAGTGTACCAAAAAAGTGGCTCTTTCTGATCTGTGGTCTGATGAAAACAGGAATCAATTAATTTAAGAACGTCCAATATAAAGTTCTCAGTATAAATATTATGTAGCCGGTGATGCACCAAACATAGAGTCAGGTGGACTGCAGCCCAAAATAAAATACCGGAAGAATAAAGTCCCAGGGATCTTTTATTAAAAACAAAAACAAAAACAAAATACAGTGGTTTGTATAACATAAAATCTGTACAACATAATTTCCTTAACAGAATCATCTATGAGTCAAATCCGTACAACAGAAAAATGGTTACATTAGGGATTATTCTGTTTTCAATGCATTCCTATGGGAAATTTGTATAAAGGAAAATTTGCTTAACACAATTTCATTTGGAACAAATTAATTCCTTTATACAAGGTACCACTTGTATACCATCTTGACATTAATCCTTCATCTTCTTAGGCTGCCCTAAAATCTGAGGCAAAGGGCTCCCAGATGCGGAGCTTAACATTGTTTTCCCACCAGCTCTGGACTTTAAAAAATATTAAGTACGACCATGCCCACCTAAGCGCGCCCCAGCACATTTTACAAGTACCTGGTCTCCGGAGGTAAAAAAAATTCCAATGTGGATTATAAAGCTGTGGATGCTGGCTCTCCTCACCTTCTGTCCCCCCCCACCGCCCCTTTAACAGCCTGTAATCCCTACGGGGCTGCTCCGGACAGCAGATGGAGGTGAGTGGAGGCAAGCCTGCATTCTTTTCTTCCTTTTTCCTCCCTCCCCTCATGCAGACAGGAGCAATGGAGTGCGGAAGGGTGGGAACACAGGAAGCAGAACAAGCCCCCATGATCTCTGGTCTGAATTTAAGTTGTAAAGGGCATGTAAAATCACCCAGAGTTTTCCCTGGCCTGTTGACATCAACGACAGTTTCCTTCCTAAAGCCAACAGGAACTTGGCGTAGTGAGAGGGAAGGTCACAGATATGATAGCTATCTCCCACATCACACTACTATGTGGGCCCATGATCTGAATACCTGTCGTATGCCACAGAAAATCCACATAACTTTCAAAGCTGTTGAGAGCCACCAGTGGGATTGGCCTGCTTATGAAAATCTTTCAGGACCCTGGACAGGTCACATACAATCAGGTGTGAGAAAGTGAAACTCTATACAAGCTCCACCAAATCCTGTGTAAATACAGACATATTTTATTTATGTATTTATTTATTTTTACACGTATATACCGTACCAATTTCCCAAAGGGAACTCTGGGCGGTTCACACAGGAGCACAAAAAATCCATAAAATTGTAAAAGGACTAAAATATGACAACAATAGGACAAGCAAAAAGGTAATTGGCAAGAGGCATTAAACTAATAATAAATGCAAAAAAAAAGTGATACAAACCCTAGTGATTGCCAAAGGCATCCCTAAACAGCCAGGATTTAATGGCTTTTTTAAATGAAATGGAAATTAATAAAATGAAAGGTGTGTGCTACAGTGTCACGGTCCTCTGGTATTAATCAATTAATCAAAAACTGGTCTTCCAACAAAGGGACTTAAAAAAACTTTACAAAGCATTTTGAAATGTAAATATTAAAAAAAGCTGTTGCAAAACATGATAAAATGGAGGTGATAGATTAAGACTGCTCCTTAAAAGCCATTTAAAGCAATGTAAATGCTTTCTGGGAGATGAGTCATGGCAACTGGACTTCTTTTCATGTGGGATTGAATCATTTAGTTACTCATCCAAGTAGCTTCCTCAGTCTTGGATGAGTAGTGAATTGTCTTGATCTCACAAGAAAAGAAGTTCAGTTGCCATGATTCAACTTCTGGATAAAAAAACTCCCATGGATGAATGAGAATCTTCACAGACATGGCTGATCTATCTATCTATCTATCTATCTATCTATCTATCTATCTATCTATCTATCTATCTATCTATCTATCTACCTATCTATCTATCTATCTATCTATCTATCTGGACATGAATAAAGCTCTCCAGTTTAAAAAAAATATTGACACAGTAATCTGCAGTTCACAACTAAAAATGTTCATGCAGGTCTTTGACATAATTTGGATACTTAATGACATCTGTTTAAGGAATGTATTGTGTGCCACAATCTCTTGCTGCTCTCCAAAATGGACTAGCTGCAGATGGTTAATGGCTGTGACTTCCAGGACCATTTCTGTCAAAGATGATTCCATACCAGCAGTGTTAGGGATTTCTCCTATTGGTTCTCGGTTTGCTCTTTCACTCTTTTAGCCAGCTCCTCGGAAGCACCAGGAACTGCATTGTGAGACAAAGGCTGGAAGTCTAAGGCAACTCCTGAACCAGCTGTGAGCAAAGTTTTTTCGGATAGTGGAGGAGGAAAAGTAGAAGACAAGGGGATCCAGAATGGTGTTGAAGGAGCTGAGGATAAAAGCATAGGCTCTCCAGGAAGGATTCTGGTTCTGAATAAAGCCCACGATGTGTGAGATGTTCAAAGGGCCGAAGCAGATGGCGAAATTGAGCAAGGTCACCACAGCTAGTCCCAGAGCCCGTTGCTTCTTCTGAGGCTGGATATTGGGCATGGAAGTGAGGGTACAGATGACATGGATGTAGCAGAAAAGAGTGATGGCAAACGGGAGGAAAAAAAGGACAAAGCAGAGTTCCAGTCGGACTGGGAGAAGGACATTTAGCTGGTTGGGGGAGAAGTCCTCATAACACGTGGAGTTCTCTAAATGGAGCTGAGTCTTGTTGTGGTATTCCACAATGAAGACAACACTGCAGTGAGAATAGGCCACAACCCAGAAGAAGAAACTGACTGCCGTGGCATAGGTCAACCTCCCCTTCAGCTTGTACTTGACAGGATAAGCGACACACAGGTAGCGCTCCACACTCACAGCCGTGAGGAAAAGGGTGCTGAGGTAGATGCTGCTGTAGAAGCAGAAGTTTGACAGCGGGCAGAGGTAAACAGGGAGAGGCCAAATCATGTCTGAAGCCGTCTCCGCCATCTTAAAAGGCAGGAAAAGTAGGAAGAGAAGGTCAGAAGCAGTCAGGTTGAGTAAGAGGATGTCCATGGTGGAAGGTGTGTGCAATACTTTCCTCAACAAAGCATAGCAAGCGAGGAGGTTGGAAGGGAATCCGGTCATGAAGGTAAAAATGTAGGCAACAAGGAGAAGAGCTTTTGCGGCCATCTTTTTACCTCCTGGAAGACAAAGAATGATAAAAGATCAGGGTTAGTGTTCTGCTTCTGCGTATATATACCGCCCCGTACCACTACAAGTAGTTTCTGGGTGGTTTACAATTTTAATTACAGTGTGCAGGCTACACATTGCCCCCCCCCAGCAAGCTGGGTACTCATTTTACCGACCTCGGAAGGATGGAAGGCTGAGTGAACCTTGAGCCTGCTACCAGGGATTGAACCCAGGTCGTGAGCAGTTTTACCTGCAGCATTGACCTGTGTCAGATGACATTTTTGCCCCAAAAGAAAATTAATAGCAAAAAGAATCCTATGAGGTCAGATTGGTTCTGACATGAGGAGATCCTTACCAGGGTTATCAAGGTAGTCAGTACTCAGAAATGGGCTTTCCTTTTTCTCTTGGGGCTGCTCTGGGGATTGTGCAGCTTATTAATCAGGCAGGCTTTTATCCTACAAGGCAGACAGGCCCCCCAAACTCCAGCCTCGGTCTCCACATGCAGCTGCTTCCAACCTGTGAACTGTCATCAGCAGGTTATAGACAGCACCAGAACTCTGGAGACAATCTGACAATGTATAGTTTAACTACAGGCAATGTGTGTTAAAGTTGGATTCCCTGCAAGGGATCTGAAAAGGACAGGCATACACAGAACACCTCCAATCGTGCCTGATCTCAGAAGCTAAGAAGGGTCGGCCCTGGCTAGTACTTGGATGGGCCACCACCAGGGAATACCAGGTGGTGTAGGCACCTGGAGTAGGAACTGGCAAGCCACTCCAGTATTCCTGCCAAGAAAACTCCATGGACATGGGGTCCCGAAGAGTCGGTCACGAATGTAACAATACAACAACAGCACAGGAAAGCCTATTCCTCCTCTACCTTCCTCCTGCCCCTAGACTGACCCCGCCAGACTCTTGTGTCCCATTGTGATTGCATCTCCAAAACCCCAAAACTCTTATAAGAGTTTGTAGCACATTTAAATAAGATCCAGAAAAATACAGTATACAGTTCACTGTAGAAATAGAAGGTGTCAGAAAATTGCTTTTTCTGGGTTTGCTTGTATACAGGAATCAAGAGGGCTCACTAAGTAGAAGTTTATATAGGAAACCAACTCACACAGACCTTTATTTGAACAGGGCTAGTCATCATCACCCAACACAAAAGCGTTCAGTGGTGCACACATTAACACGCCAAGCAAAAACCATAGCAGATAAAGATCATATAGCAAAAGAACTGGGTTGCTTGAGAGAGAAAAAAAATCAGATGACTGGATATATTCAGAAACATTCATTTAAAGCATTGAAAAGTCTTCATTAGCTAAACATGGGTAGGAAACTGGGCACTGCATATGCTTTAATGAAACCAAAAAGCTGTTCCAATCTCACTCCTGGAATGTAAGGCTGATAAAGGAGTCTTTAGAGATACATTTGAGGGAAAATGTAGTGAACCGGAAGGATGAGCAAAAACTTAGAGACTCGTGGATGCCTGTAATTAGTTGCATAAGATCAGCAGTAAGGTAATTGAACAAACTAATCCACCTGAATGTTCAGCTATATCTAACATGAATGTTAGTCAGTAATTATCGTTTCCAATATCCTGAAGATGGCACAACGCGTATACATGCCAGAAGCTTGATCTTTTAACTATATGAAAGGTTTTTAAAAGTTTTACTTGGAAGCTAAACTCGTTAAATTTTTAACTCATTAGTTAAACCACTACTGAATATTCCCTCTCTCGGAAACAAGGAAAAAGTTAATTTTTTAAAATAGATATTTTCAGTCTGTTGACTGATATTGGTCTACTGCTGTTTAAAATTCTGAATGCTCCAAGGAAATAGGAAAGTTTTTCTTTTATAATTCTAGTCACATTAAAAAATAATCTTACTTGCACTCTAGTCGAAGATCCACATTTCCTGTTGATCAAGGTTGCTTTTCAGAGATGATTCAATGGACAGACGTCTTAACCCTGCCATCCAAGCCATGTTTACCAGGGCTCAAAGAAAACAGAAGCATTTGTTCACTATAAGGAAGATCACATCTTTATGTGGCACTTTGGAGGATGTGGGTGAATCAATAGACTCCTTAAAATAGCAAAAAAAAAAAAAAAACAAAACCCAAAAACAAAACCAAAACAAAAACAAAAAAACACCAAATACAAAGTGGCCAACAGCCTATCTAGAACCACTTGCAGTGCACCAGAATAAATCTGAGTAACATTGGAAAGTTTTCAATGAAACCAGGTTTCAGTCTATGGCTGGACTCAAGGACCAAGGGGATCTATTTCTTAGCACAAAGGTATATATTTTAGTCTCATCCACTGCTCCAATTTTTAAGCTGTGTGCGCGCATGCACACCCTACACCTCTCCCACCAAGGCGAGGAAGAGGAGGGTGCCATAGCCCCTGCACTCCTGCCTGCCTGTTTGCTTTGCCACTCACCTGGCACGCAGTGGCAGAGGCAGCAGAGGGGGTGCCGTTGCCAAGCTTGAGGGGAAAGGAGGTCTGCTGGCAAAATGCTGGAGATGGCCCCTGGGTAAACCTTGTAGAGATGGGCACAAATCAGAAAAATGGCATTTCGTTTGTCATTTGTCGTTTGGAGGGTCCGTTTCGGTTCGTTTCCGTTTTTCATGATTTTTTTGCAAAACATTCGTTTTTGTTTTCATTTGTTTTGTTACCATTTCGTTACCATTTATTTCAATTTTTGTGGGTTTTTTTTTAGGATTTTAAGCAATTCACTCATATTGCAGTAAGGGAAACGAAACGCACGACAAAAATTCCGGTGTTTCTGTTCGTTTCATTTGATTTTAGAGACAAAATTCGTTTGTCGGTTCGTTACGTAACAAAACGAAAAAACAAAAAGGAAACAAAAAATTGTTCGTTTCATGCCCATCTTTAAAACCTTGCATAACTTGTGATAACTATGCAAGGAAATGCACTAATTTGGAAAAAAGGCCCAGCAGATGCTTGCACTTCAATGTGGGAAGAAAGCACCAAATGTTGTAAAATGATGCAAAACATATATGGGGAGAATGTGGGATTAGAGATTAGGAGAAACTCCATAAGAATAGGAAATTCACAGAGCCCTACTCTGCACATGCTCAAAGATGTCAGGAGGCCTTCCATGGGAACTAGGTTCTTGAAGTCCAAATCTTCATTTGTTGCTCTCAGCTAAAAAATTGCTTTGCCTCTGTAGCTCTCTTCTGTCCCCAATGTTTGTAAACAGAAACTTGCCTGCAGGCTCTGATCCAGCGTGTTCTAGCCCCCCCTCCCAGGGATGGGCTGCCCTTCCTTGCCAGATTCAATTAGATGAAAGGAAGAAAGGATGTTTACAGTGCCCCTGCCTAAAAAAATAGTTAGAAAAGAGGCTGGGTGGAGAAGCACATATCTTTATAGAGTTAGCACTTAGCCGCCATGGAGTCGCTGTGGCGGACCCTTGGCTTGACCACAGAGTAGCTAAGAGAGGTGGCACCACCTCCCTTTTCCCCTAAAAGCTTTCAGCATTTAGTGCTTCAGGGGAGAGACTCACCCCCTGTCCTGATGGGCTGATGACCATTTCTATCCTGGTCGGTGTCAGAAGATGTCATGGTAGGGTACAGAAAACAAATCAACTTAAAAGAATGACCCATTTGCTTAGGACTCAGAAGGACTGCAGAGTCTCAGGATGCCGTCTAAAGAAGGGAATGGTCAACCTGAGTACTGCATTTTCCCATATATGTCTATATTTTTGTCTAAAATCATTAGACTAAACATTGAGGGTTGTCTTATGCATGGAAGTAAGATGAGAGAACGGTGTGGTTGTGAAACTGCCCATCCGTTGTCTCTGCAAACAGTTGTCTTATACATAGGGGCATCTTATAGGCACAAAAATAGGGTACTTTGTACTTGGAAAACTTTTGGAAAGAGTTGCCATAATGCAGAACTGATGTAACAATGGATTAGTTATTATTATTAATATGAAGTTATCACTTCTTGGCATTTTCTCTAAGATCAAGGGCAATTAATATCAAGTTATTTCTATCCCCGTCCTGAGGAAATCCAGGGGTTTTCATCAAGTCTGATCATAAAAACACAAAACAAAACCACCTTCGTAGACATTCTCTTCTTTTAAGCCTCACTGCTCCTTGAAACAGTTTCCTTCTCTCCTTGGCCCTGGTCTCACTACCGTTATCTGCATATCTTAAATTGATTCATACTATTTTGGGGCGGTCATGTGATGTTTGATGTGCAGTTAGAGCCCCGACGACAGGGGAGTATTTTTCTTCTCTGTGTCCCTCACAACTTGCTTACTGTGCAATCTTTTCCCTCTTTTCCCCTTGTGGCGAATACCTACGTTGCAGCCAGGTAGCAGTTTTTCTTCTTAAAATCAATTGTAATTGCAGGCGGAAAGCATGCCAGTATGCCACAAATTTCAGTAACATAAACGATTACCAAGGCAGAACTACAGGAAGTGGTAGAAAAAGGGGTATGAATCTAAGTGGTACGAATTTTCTGGGGTTGCACCTCATTTGAGGCGTTAAAAAGTGTGCATCAATAACAGAAGTATTTTAACACAACCCCTACTGGTGGTACAAAATGCTGCGGTTAAAGTGTGCTTCCGGGGGCGTGATTGGCTGGGGTACCAAGATACTGCTCTTCGGAGTGAAGGCACAATCTTTTGCTTAGCAGTCTTTCGCAGCAAAAAGAGCAGCAAAATCATCATGAGACTAGGGTCCTTGTTTGCTCAACCATTCATTTGCTCTCTGAACGGTTGAATTCCAATTGTATATCTTTTAGGTCAAACTCCCCAAAGAAGATCCCTGGATGGACCAGTTAGAGTCCATTTCATATCCCTTCCTTCAAAAGTCTATTTTGCCCTGCTTCTTTATTAATTTGTGATCTCAAGACAAACACACCAACAAAAACCACCTGCCCAAAGTTTATTTTTCAATGGGATCCATCTTGATCGCATACAGTACTTTTGATTGTATTGTGCCTTGCAGTGACAAGTTTCCTGTCACATAGCTCTGCCTACTTGACAACAGTAGCATCATCATTGGCTACACATGGCAGATCATTAAAAAAACTTCCTTTTTTAATTCAGGGTGTGCACAATTTCATCTCATTGCATGTGAGTTACATGCAAAACCAAAATGGAACTCTTTAGTCATCAGCTATATGGGTTAGTGATAATACCATTCCTGTTATACAGCAAGAATTTCACATCAGGCTACTGGCCACTATGTATTGCTACTAGAGATGGGCACGAAAAGAACTTTTGTTTTGTTTTGTTATTTATTATTCATTTTGTTACATAATGAAACGAATAGCAAACTGCCCCCTCTAAGAGAAACGAAACAAAATGAAACACTGGGGACTTTTAACCCCCCCCCCCAATAAAATAAAACAAAATAAAAAGGAGCACCAGCCCAGCCCCAGTGGTGGCCGTGTCGGCGCTCTAAAATAAAGAAAACATTTAAAAAAATTAAAAGAAGTGCCGACCCGGCCCAAGGGGCCACACAGTTGGCACTGGAGAAGAAAAAATGAATAATGAATCAAAACAAAACAATGAAACAAATATTTTTTAAAAAATTATTGAAAATGAAACAAAATGAACTGAACCTTAAAACGAACCAAATCAAAATGAATTGCCATTTTTTCGGTTCTTGCCCATCTCTAATTGTTTCTCAGTAGGAATGTACATGAACTTCAGGCAAATTGTGTAAATATTGTGTACACTTCTGAGCAAGCACAGGAATGTGTACACTTCTGAGAGAGAGCACAGGGTACAACAAAGAGCCTAGAGTGCTCACAGGACATAGCAGTGCCAGGGCTTCCTCAGATCAGCCCCCACCTCCACCCCCCCCCAGCAACAGCAACAACAGCAAACTTAGAACTGCAGACCTAGAAGGCACCCTATGGATCATTGAGTTTAAGCCTTGTCAATGAGATAAGAGTGTCATCGAACACCCAAATTCTGGCTCTGAGATATCCAACAGTTCATCTCGAATGTAAACCCAGCATCTGTGGGTGAAACAATGCTTAAATAAATGGAAAAGGATGCAAAATGGGATTGCATGCAGGAACAGGAACAGCAAAACTCAGAAAGCTGCCTGAGTTGGTGCCAGCGGAGAAAGGGGGCGTGCACTGTCACTCACAAAAGGGAACTTTCTCACCTCTCCTGCTGCCAAAGCCGTTGACTGCTTTGTAATTTCTGACCCAGAGAAGAGGCAGGGGGACTGAACAGAATCCAACTCTTTGGCCTTCTCTCTAACCCCCTTTGCTGTTGGCTGATCAAAAGGGAGTTGGGTTCAGATCCCTGAATCCGGAGTGGTAGAGACGGGTGCCACGAGGCGTCCAGTGCTGTAACGCGACCAAGCCTGGAGAAGCTGGTGGGAGCCCCAGGGAGAGTTCTCTTTTCTTTGTTTTCTTTTCATTGGAGTATTTTTTGGTGCTGTTCCTCCTTACATTCCACCATCCCCTTGTCCTAAAAGACGGAGGAAGCCCTACAGCTTAAATACTGGTCACAGGAACTTTTACCCTAAAGAGGCTGGTATTCTTACTCCTACTGAAATGCAGCTCGGGTGGCCAGATCAGAACCTTTGTCAATTGTCATTCATTCCCTGAGGTTTCCCAGCCAAAATCTGATTGTGGGGCGAAGGGTATGGGATTGAGTTCATGAAATGTCACGATGCCAGGAGTGGCAAGGGTTGAGAGCAGAAATGATCAACTGGGCAGAAATTCAACTAAGACCGAGGGGTAAAGAGATGTTATTTTGGATGTTAGGGGAGCAGCAGAAAGCAATGGGCAGCTGCAATAGCTGCCCCTATTCCTGCACATCATGCTCAGGAGCTATGCAGTCTCCTGTGACCATCTGGGGAGGCTGTGAAGAGCCCTAGAGAAAAACCCTGTCCTCTGCAATTTTTCTGAATTTCGTTGTGATGAGACATCTTCTTGAGCCTTCCCCATACCTGATGACTTGTGGCTTTTTTTTTTTTTTTTGCATGTAGAAAATAAGCTAAATTCTCCCATTCTCTTTCTTCTCATTCTTCTCATTCTTGTTTTTGCCCTGTTCTTTTGAACAAGAAAGTATCTCACTTCTTTATTCCAGGCTGGCTGGGTAATGCTTATCTTTAGCTTGGAAGAAAGCTCATCCAAGGACTTAACTACTGTAAGAGATTCAGCGTGTGGACAGCGGAGCTCAGGTAGAAAATACAGGGAAACACAGAGCTAGGTTGCAGGCTGTCACAGCACTAGTCCTCAGTGAGGAATAATAGACAGATTCAGAGTTGTTTGATTCTTACTCTAAATCTACTTCCATATACAGTAGTACCTCTACTTACGAGTAGAGATGGGCACGACTCAAAAATGGTGTTTCGTTTGTCGTTTGTCATTTAGGGGGTCCATTTCGGTTCGTTTTCATTTTTCGTGATTTTTTTGCAAAAAAATTCATTTTCATTTCGTTACATAATGAAATGAAAAAACAAAAATGAAAACGAAAATGAAAAATTGCTGTTTCATTAGCATTCATTACAGTTCAATGTATTTGCCGCAATGAAAACGAAACGCACGACAAAATTTCTGTTGTTTCGGTTCGTTTCGTTTCATTTTGGAGACAAAATTTGTTTTTTGTTTCGTTACGTAATGAAACGAAAAAATGAAAATGAAAACGAAAAATTGTTCCTTTCGTGCCCATCTCTACTTACAAGATTAAACCATTCCGAATGCATGCTCATAAGTCGAACAACTTGTAAAGAGAGTGGCCGTATCTTTAAAAATTGAATAAATAAATTAAAAACTTAATTTTTTAAAAAAAAAATGTAAGTAGAGCAGACCACATCTAATATGTGTAAGGCGGCAGTTAAAACGCCAATGGTTTTCCACTCTTAAGTCGAATTGCTTGTAAGTAGAGCTGCTCATAAGTAGATGTACCATTGTATTTACAGCAGTCTCAACAGTCCAAACTATATACAGCATAGACATTAGGCAACAAAATGAATACCTCTCTTTCTGTCTGTGTCTAACTTCTCAAACAGAGGTGACAAAAGAAAGAAAAAAAAATCCTTGACCAGACATATCTCTACCTTCATTAACCAATCAGGTACTAGTAATTTCACATGCATTTTTTCATGCCTATTACATCAGCCTAAGACTCATTGTTAGTAGTTTTGTGGATTCAGTTCAGATCATACATTTCTGACACCTGTGTATAAATCAACCCACCCAGGCTATAAATCCATATTGAATTAGTCTTTCAGTATCTTAACAACTACTACTTCATAGTAAATGTTTAAAGACAAAGAACAAAATAACACAAACAGAAGTCAGGAATAAAGGACTTGAAATTATTATTATTATTAATTATTATTATTATTATTATTATTATTATTATTATTATTATTATTATTATTATTATTATTATTATTATTAGTAGTAGTAGTAGTAGTAGTAGTAGTAGTACATCTCTGTGTTGTCATTTTCTGGACTCCTCCTGAAAGCTGACAAGCAACATGCATTAAAACTGCAACATAGTAAGTTTCCCTGTGAGTTTCATATGGCTTTCGCTTTTCCTTCTTCTTGATTAAATGTCACTCCTTTGCACCAGAATGACTCATGCCTTCAGGATTTCCCCAAGTTATTTTCATTTCTGTCAAAAACATTTTAACACTGAGTTCCCCAAAGTACACACAATATTAAAGGCATGTTGGTATTTTAAAGTGCACATTCTGGGCTTTTTAAAATATGCATCAATAGAATTAGGAGTTTACCAACATGTGAATATTGTTGTTAACCCTTTCCTCTCCTTCAAATGCTAAACATTGTCGACCCCATACAATACATGAGGCTAAGGAAATGTACTCTGTAAATACATTGATCTAGTGATATACTGATTTATTTTTTTATTCTTATTTTGCTGTTTTTCTCCTCTTCTCTTTTCACTACTTGAGTTCTATCCTTTCTTCTTCACAGAACAGAAGTCAAAGTGGTTGTTCTGACATTCACGTACATTGATGCTGCAAATGAGGAATGGTATCAGATTTCACGAGAAAACAACAAACTAGAAGTGGGTAATCTCCAGAGGTCATGGGGAGACAGATGCTGGTTCCTTGGAACTTGGAGCACAGCACTGGCCCCTCTCTCTTATTTCTTATAAAAATGAGGGTGCTTATATGGAAAAAAAAAGCATCTTCTGTCCTCTAATGGCTACATTACAATACAGAGCAATACAATACAATATAATACAGTAGAGTTTGTGGAACTCCATGGTGCTGGTGGGTCCATTACATCTTGTGGGTCCATTTTGAACATAAGAATTTGACAATGTTAGTTTATTTAACGAAATAAATTTTGTCAAAATGAAATGCGAAACAAAACAACAGAAAGACGGCGGTAATGAATATGGGGAAACAGCAATTTTTTTCTTGTTTTTGTTTTTTCATTTTGTACATGAAATGAACATTTTTTTGCAAAAACATGAAAAAGAAAGAACCAAAGCGGATGCTGGATCACAAATGGCCAAAGGCCCATCTAGTCCATAAGAACATAAGTATCTCAGGCCAAAGGCTCAGTAGGCCCCATCTCAAAGTGGCCTGGGAGCAAACATGAGACACAAGATAGATATCTGTCTCCTGATTCCACTCCCCTGCATCTGGTCCTTGAAGTACTCTGATTTTAAGCCTGTCCAATCCCCTTTATTTATTAAACATTTATTACCTCATCAACAAAGTTCTAAATTTGGAGGGGAAATTGGGGGGGGGGACTGCATTTGGGACTGCCATTGTCTTTTTATTTAAGGTTAAAAAAATTACTAGGATTAGTGGTGCAGCTTCTCATTTCTCTCCTCATAGGTGAGGAGGAGGCCAAGAGAATTTTTCTCCTCACTCCATGAAAGGAGGAGTTATTTTGTGAAGGTCTTGATAAGAGAAAATAATATGGCCATATTTTGCACAAATTAAGCAAAATTGGAATATAATGGAATTTTGCAAAAATGCTTTGTTGCTTTGTTGCAGTGGCATTTCTATTTTTCTTTAAAAAAACTATAGTTAGTTCTCCTCTTGCTGTGCTTTTTTGTTCAAGGGGGAAAATTCCCACAGGTTTTAGACAGCCATGAAAAGAGAGGGGTGGGGGTGGGGTTCTTTGTCTTGCTGCCTCCTGAAGATGCAGGATCTCTTTTTCTCCACCGTGGCTCATTGAGTTGAATGGCCAAACACACACACACACACACACACACACACACACACACACACACACACACACACACACACACACACACACGGGCGCGCACACACACGGGCGCGCACACACACGGGCGCGCACACACACATGCGTAACAATGGGCTCAAGTTAAGAGAACCCAGTTTTCAGCTGAATATCAGGAAAAACTAGAGCCGTACAACAATAGAAACAATTACGTCAAGAGGTAGTGAGTGCTCCAACACTGGAAGCCTTTAAGAGAAATCTGGTCAACCACCTGGCAGATATCCTTTGATTTGTATTCCTGCACTGAGTGTGGGGTCGAACCTGATGATCTTATAGGTCCCTTCCAATTTAACTCTTCTGTGATTCTATGATTCTATGATATAAAGCAAGCAATGCTCCACACTCTCCAGGAATTAATTACAGAAATAAGTTTTCTAATCTAATTCCTCATGTTGGCCAAGTCCGGATAATAATCAGGTGTAATTTCCCTTTCTTTTCTCTCTCCTCCCCTTTTTAAAACTGCCATCCAAAAGGAAGGAAGGAAGGAAGGAAGGAAGGAAGGAAGGAAGGAAGGAAGGAAGGAAGGAAGGAAGGAAGGAAGGAAGGAAGGAATTATTTCCAGGTTCTGGCTGATGTGATGCTGTGTGTGTGTGTGTGTGTGTGTGTGTGTGTGTGTGTGTGTGTGTGTGTGTGTGTGTGTGTGTGTGTGTGTGTGTGTGTGTGGTTACAGTCATGACTGACTCTTCATGACCTCATGTCCATGGAGTTTTCTTGGCAGGGATACTGGAGTGGTTTGCCAGTTCCTATTCCAGGTGCCTACAGCACCTGGTATTCCCTGGTGGTCTCCCATCCAAGTACTAACGAGGGCTGAACCTGCTTACAGTGATCAAATTAGATGTCTATTCATTTTAGGTGTCTGTTGGCTTTGCATTTTCATAAATATTTCCAGAGCGTAGTATCAGAAATGGGCAGCAGGAAGCATTTTGCAATATTTCCATGGCAAATATTGGGAAGACGATATGGCACGTTAATAACCCAAATGGCTTGTGTGAGCCAGGAGGCAATAACAGTGATCACAACCTGTCAGATGAAAAGTAATGAATAAAGCAATAACTGTATTATTTTAAAAACCCATTCTGTGTACCTCCAAGCTCAGACTATTTCCCCTTTAAGAAGTGTATGGCAGACAGAAATTCAACAGACAGAGTGCACACAGAGAGACAGTGCATTTGTATTGGGAAGCCAGAGCTTCCTTCACTCTCTCCTTCTGTTTCTGCTTTGGAAAATTTACTGCCTGTCTTGGGGAAGATGCCAACTCTGCTGTTGATGGCTGTGAACCATGTAAACATCATTTATATGTTGGGCTAGAGATGAAAGCTCCCTTGACATGGAGACTCGTCTTCTCAATTCAGCGATCTCAAGGGAAGGGAACACAGCTAAGTGTGGAGAACAGTACTGGCTCCTGCTTTTCAAGATGCTGTCATGGAAGACTCCAGCCAGCCTTTCGACATTGTAACTACTGCCCGTGCACTGGCTTTGTCCTTCTGGGGTAAGTTCTGACTGTGATCATTACGTTTACCTGGTGACAACATAAACAGTGGATTGGATGAAAAAAAACCCAGGAGGAGAACCAATTGGGGCAGCGGGGGGGATGAATTGAAAATCAAACAATTTTTTAAAGACAAATTTGTCCGATTTGTCACAATTGATTCATATTCATCACAAAAAACAGAATCTCATTTTTCATTCATTAATTCACCAGGACCTAAATGCCCCTCAAGGCACCCAGAGATCCCATGTTTGGAGGGTAGCAAATGAGATGAAATGATTTGTCAATTTGTCACTGGTAATTCATCAATTGCCCGAGTTATCAATCCATCAGTCCCAATGAATCACAAATCACAATAATTCGCCATTTGTTGAATTCATCCCCATCTCTAGAACCAATCAAGATTCGTCAGAAGGCCTTATAAAAAAGGTGTGGTGGCTGGGTGGACTACAGCACTGAAACGGTCAGCTATAAAGACAGCAGCTCGGCAGTACGAATCCTGGGTGCCACACAGCGGAGTGAGCTTCCGCTGATCACCCCAGCTTCTGCCAACCTAGCAGTTTGAAAGCATGTAAATGCAAGTAGATAAATAGTTACCACCATAAAAAGTGGGAAGGTAAAACAGTGTTCCATGTTGTGCAGGTCCACATGGCCACGGACTTGCACAACACTGGCTCTTTGGCTTGAATGCGGAGATGACCACCACCCCTAGAGTCAGACATGACTAGCACGCATGGTGTGTGTGTGTGTGTGTGTGTGTGTGTGTGTGTGTGTGTGTGTGTGTGTGTGTGTGTGTGTGTGTGTGAACTTTTACCTATAAAAATAAGAGCTGGCAAGGCAATGTGCAAAAGAGATAGGTTGCTAGAGAAGTCATTTGATTGTATCTAAGGATGGGTGTTTGTGTTTTCTAGGGAGCTGTATAAAACAATTATTTTGTATCAGATAGCTGGCTAGTTCTGGCATGGGAACATTAACCCTTATATAATATAATCAACTACAAATTAAACAATGTACCCCAGGAGGATAAATAGGGGCCCCGGAGCAGGAGGAGGTATGCTGCTCAGGAGGGGGCTTTCCAGGACCCCCTTTGGTTTTGTAAAAAAATCATTTTGTATTATTATTTTTTGAAAAAAAAATTATATGAAACAAAATGAAAGGAAATGCCGGTGGGGGGGGGAAGAAAGGGAATGAAATGAAATGCAATTATTTCATTTCATGCCCATCCCCAATTTGCACATCCCAGGTTCAAAACAAACAAACAAACAAAAACATCATTGGGTGATGAACCTTCCTGGGTGACATCAGGCCAGGCATCACTTTCAACTGGATCTGGGCTTTTTCATTAGATCGAGGGCAATATAACATGTGGTTTTTACACCTCTCCTTCCCAAGCACAGAAGTAGCTAAAAAGTGACTAGTTCCTTGCACTTAATGTCCTTTTCCCAGTAAGAATGACACGCTGTCATTACATTAGAATTGTGACCGATTGGGAAGGCTGTTTGTGTCTTGTGAAATAACATCTTAAATTAGAACAAGAATTTTAGGACTCCAAAGTTGAGGCCTCTGCAGACTAGCTGGTTCAAACGCTGGTCCCTACGTGCCTTGTTTCATTTGATTGTGCTCAGTGGCTGATGCTGAGATAATTAGGAGATGGATGAGAGGAAAAAAACCTCTGTATCACAGGCCCTTTGTTTACAGTACCGCAATGTGTGGGGTTGTGATTTTTATCTTAAAAAAGGAAGCAACTAAAATATTTTGGTTATTTCTGAGAACTTGGAAAGTAAATAGTTATTTTTTAAAAACTGCATATATCATGGTCAGTGCTTTTAGGGAGATCTGGGTGTCTAGCAGGAATTAAGTTGGTGTCCTTAAGGAACCTCTTGGATCCTGCCTTTCCCAGCCTAATTTGATCTCTTTAATGCCTTTCCCTGAAGACCTCAAGGTTCATCTGGAGCAGCTGGTGCAAAGTTGCCTACTGTTTCAGAGCTGTCCCTGAGAACATGTAAAAACTAGAGACATTTTTGCATGCATGATTGTGAAATTTGGTTGTGCGTGCAGCTGACGCAGAAGCTGAAGTCTACTTATATGGATGAGCCAAGGTCTCCAAAATACAGTATTTCCTTTAGCAAGGTTCAGTAGAAGCTCCAGGGTGGGAAACTGTTCCCATTAACCCTAGCTGAGATTAAGCTTCAAACAATACACTGGCATTTTGGATTCACACAAATTCATGTGGATTAGAAGGTCGCCCAGTGAGCTTCTTTGTTGAGTTTGAGCCACAATCTTCAATGATCATCTCCCAAAGCTAAAGCGCTGGCTACTATACCATACTGGTGTTTGAAGGACAGGGAGGATGATCGTATCATCCTTTGGAACACAGGTGCAGCTTGACTCTTTCCAGATCCTTCCTTCCCCAGCTCTGTGACACCACAAATGCCCATCCACTGATCTCAACTTCTGATCCTGAAGTCTTGGAGAGTGGGCTGTGCAGCTGTTTTGGCAACGTAGTGGAACCAGGCACATTTTTAAGAATGGGGGATCAGACGTCATGGATGCAATGGGCAGGATGAGAATGTCTAATTTTCAAATGTAACCATTTGGTTCCACCCCTCTTTGCTTTTTAATAAAAAAGTTTCATCTTGGCATTTAGGTTTGAGATCTTGAAACATCATCTGGTCTATGACTTTGAAGTGATTTTCATATGCAGCTTAATATCTCAAGCTTTAAACACACACACCCCTACTTGAAAGTAGCTGATGATGGTCCGAGAACAAGGCTAAAATGTTCTCTTGACAGCTACTTCCCTGGCATGGTGACTCAGCGGACTAAGGCACCAAAACAAGATGCAAAGTCCCAAAGCCACTCCAGTATATTTTTGCTCTGACCAGCCAACAAGTTAATCTTGCTCCTTTCAGCCATCTTGCTCCTTTCCCTTGTGTTTTGTGCTTGCTTGTTATCTGTTTTTTTTTCTTTTTGTATTTTTATTTTTATTGTAAGCCGCCCAGAGTTCCCACTGGGAAGATGGGTGGGGTATAAGATAAACAAACAAACAAACAAACAAACAAACAAACAAACATACAATAGTTTTTCGCTCATTAAATTTGGCCACACATTCCCTGCAAAGAATCATGGGATCTGCGGGTTAGGAAAGTGCAAATCAGTGTGTGAAGATCTTGGGTCATTCTCAGTGCCTAGGATTTTCTGAGGAAAGGGAGCTACTGCTTACACCAATTCATATCTGGGGTGTACACATCAGGTCTGTGTACATTTATACAGAATCTAGGTAAAGTAAACATAAGACAGTGGGGCAGAGCAATCAAATAATGCCCTTGGTGTGAGTATTTTTGCCCCTTTCATGAGACCCAAGCTGACTTTCTGAAGATAAGACATGAACTGAAGTTTCTCTCTTCTCTGACGGTCAGACATCAGGAAAAGCAGGCTTCTGATTGGCATGCAGACACACACACACAGAGAGAGACACACACGTGTGTGTGTGTGTGTGTGTGTGTGTGTGTGTGTGTGTGTGTGTGTGTGTGTGTGTGTATTAGAGATGGGCACGAAATGAACAATTTTTCATTTCTGTTTCCGTTTTTTTGTTTCGTTACATAACGAAATGACAAACGAATTTTGTCTCTAAAATGAAACAAAACGAACAGAAACACCGGAATTTTTGTCATGCGTTTCATTTCCGTTACTGCAATATGAGTGAATTGCTTAAAATCCTTTAAAAAATCACAAAAAATTGAAAGCAATGGTAATGAAATAGTAACGAAATGAACGAAAATGAAAATGATTTTTTTGCAAAAATTCACGAAAAACGGAAACGAATCAAAACGGACCCTCCAAACGACAAACGACAAACGAAATGCCATTTTTCTCATTTGTGCCCATCTCTAATACACACACACACACACACACACACACACACACACACACACACGCGTGTGTGTGTGTGTGTGTGTGTGTGTGTGTGTGTGTGTGTGTGTGTGTGTGTGTGTGTGTGTGTGTGTGACAGAGAAAACAGCTTTTCAAAACAGCAATTTGATGCACTTTCGGCCCATGGGGATGCGTGAATAGAGCATTAAAAATGCTACAGTGGGGATGGAAAGTGCTCATCAAATGTCACGTGACCAGTCTTGGAGAAAGTACGCATCTAATCAACATGCCCATTTAGTATGTGTGTGTGACAGTGCCCCTGGCCAGTTACTCTATCCATTACACCACACATAGTATCCTTTACTTTTAATTTAAGCCCTTTTGATTTTCACACTTGTTGAAAAACAGTCCTGATGATGGCTTTGTGTTTGAGTAAGAAGAGAACCTGTATTTGTGGATCCCCTTCTGTTGAAAATATTTCTCATATTCTCTTTGATTGTCAATTATATGTATCTATCAGGCTTGAATATATATGCCCCTTTTTAGAAAGAACAGTCCATAGGGACCCAATTCACAGATTGTCTTATCTTCTTTCGGACTCTAATTTGTACATTGTTTGCAAAGTTGCCAAGTTTGTAATGAAAGCTGCAGCTTTAAGAACGCAATACGTCGAACAAATTGGAGTATCCAGCAAAGGAGATCTACATATATGACTTCTGTATATTCTGAATCTGTATTGTAGGGTACCCTATTGGATGGTGTTGCATGTCATTCGATATATTTTATATTTTGTGTTTTTATTGGTTGATATGGTCATAGGACTAATCAATAAATTTATTTGCTAAAAAAAAAAAGGTAGGAAAAACAGTGGCCGGTACACCTTGGGTATCAGTGTTGATTGTCAAGCACTGGATAGCCATGGAATTAAAATGGAGTAAAACAGGGGCAGGCGTGACGTGGTTTAGAAAGTTTGTGGGTGGCCCCCTCGGCATGACACTGAAACTGGACACCGTCTCTGCTTCATCCCAGAGTTTGTTTCCCTGTTTTATTAAAAAAAAAACATCCCTTGACCCACATCAGGAGAGAGGACCATTTCCTGTTGTAGAGCTGTTTCTTTCCCCTTTTCAAGGCACGGACAAGTGATTGTGCCTCCGATTGCTGTGCTAGATCACAGCCTCCAGGGCGTGGGAGCCGAGGGAAGCTTCTGTATGTGAACGTCCGCAAAGAGAAGCCAGAGAAGGAATCTTTTTCCTTTGAGGGAGAGACGGTCAACGCCAAGGTTTTCCTCCAGAACGAAGGTAAGGACGAAAGGTTGGACTGTTTGGGAATTTCGGGAAGGACTTTTGAGGGCTTCAAAAAGCTCCCTGGACCCTGTGTGATCCTTAAACAGAACTAAGGGATTCCCCACCACCACTACCACCAGCTAGCAGATTTATGATGGCAGAAAGTTTGGTGGAACAAACTTAGTTCATAAACTGTGATCCAGAGCAAAGGAGACAATTTGATAAGCATCACAGCTGTCGATTTAACTTACCTGTTGTTGTTTGGATAGTTTAGTGGTTCAGGTATCTGTCAGTTGTTGGGTGTTCAATTCCCCCCTCTGCCTCCCTGTCAGGGTCTAATGAACATAGGGTCTCTTCCAGCATTGTGAGATGATGATTATATGATGATTTTAAAGAGGACACAAAATGTGTTGGGGAAACAAGAGTTGGAGCATGCTGCTTGAGGATCAGATTAAGCTTTCCCATGTGGGACAGTCCTAGTAAAGATTTGCCCACTGTGAAAGCTTTTGCTTGTAGCGCCTGCGTCAAACTACAAAGTCTTATCCCAGTTGCTGCTGTTACATGTATGTTGGTATGTGTGTAAGAGGGATTTTCCCCTCCCTCCCTCTCTCTCTCTCACACATGCACAGTATGTTTACAGCCTCCCACATAAATGAGAAGGGGGAAATGTAAACAGGTAGGGTGACGCAATGGTATGCCTCATTTGGGCAGAGAGAAAGCCAGACTGAAATTCTTACATGGTAATGAACTTCACAGGACGATTTCAACCTGCATTTTCCAACCTCCCTTCCTCGCAAAGTTTTTGGAAAGAAAACAAATTTCTTGGAAAAATCAAACAAAAGCCTAATAAATAAATAGCAGGCTCCGAAATGCTAGATAAAACTGTGGTCAAGTCAAGACTTTGTCTGCCCGGTGTTTCAAAACCATGCATGCACACAGTCATATATTTACATCTGCTAGGTGACAGATATTTTGAGGAGGATCTGATGAAATCTGTGGTACCTTCTGCCACATGAAACCTCTTCGCCCTTTTGGGGTGCCACACCACTTTGTTTCATGCACAGCTGCAGGCGAACCAGGCTGCACCTCTGGAGACCATTTTACCTGCCCTCTTTCTCCACAAAAGCTGTGCAAAAATCAGCCAGGATTCTTGCACCCATCTTACAGATGAGAGGTGGTGGTGACAGGCAAGCACAAAGGTATTCCCACAACCTATGACTCAATACTATGGCTATTTCTGAACCATGGAATCCTCAGCTTGTATTTTTTGGACATGGTACTATATCATTGTTTATTCTTCATTAGGTCCCCTCCCAACTCAGAGTACAAAAAGCAGTTCAGATGAACTAATATTCCTAGAAACATAAGGAAGAAAAATGCATGGCATTTGAGGGAGAGTGACTCTGTTTAATGAGATAGGGGTTAAGAAACTCTAGAGAAAGAAAATCTTAGACTGTAGACTTTAAAACTCTTATGGCCCTGGCTAGAGATGGGCACGAAATGAGCAATTTTCCATTTTCGTTTTTTCATTTCGTTACGTAACGAAACGAAAAACGAATTTTGTCTCCAAAATGAAACAAAACGAACCGAAACAACAGAAATTTTGTCATGTGTTTCGTTTTCGTTGCGGCAAATACATTGAACTGTAATGAATGCTAACGAAACAGCAATTTTTCATTTTTGTTTTTGTTTTTTCGTTTCGTTGCATAACGAAATGAAAACGATTTTTTTTGCAAAAAATTCACAAAAAACGAAAATGAACCAAAACGGACCCCCTAAACAACAAACGACAAACGAAACAAAATTTTTTTGAGTCATGCCCATCTCTAGCCCTGGCTATGCCCCTTAATATCCCATGCCTTGCTTTAGATAGTAGTGTGCAATTATTTCAGTTCTCACTCTCATTTGACTGAGAAGCTTCCTCAGAGTTCCTCCCAATTCCTGTTCTAATGGGTGCCGGATGGGTAACAAGCATCTCACCCTGAGAATTCAAATGTCCAACAACAGTAAGATCTCTAAATATGGGCTGCTCTTCCTAACTTTAAAGCAGCAACGGCACAATACATTTGACATTTTGACTTGGAGCGAGGCTGTTTTTCTCATGGGATATGCCATTAGAATTTGTTTTTTTTTGTTCTCCACATTCCAGAGATCTCCATTCTTGGAATTCCACCTGCCAAAACCACACCTACAGGTAGCATATGGTGTGCTCACCTGAAGAAATGCCAGGCTGGAAGACTGCATTGTTTTTAAAAATAAATTCTAGAAGCACAAGTACAATCAATTCCAATAAGAAGAAGAAAAGCAGTGCGTAGCAACAATAAAGGCCAACATGGCTTCATTAAAAAAAAAGTTCAGGGAGGACCAGAATCAACAACAACAACAACAAAAAACAGGTTCAGGAAATGAAAAGAAGGCCAGGCCAACAAGGAAGGGTACAGACAAATAGCAAGGTAGATACAGGGGTGGCATTGGGACAGCAAAAGCAGAGAATGAGCTGAGATTAGCTAAAGGCACTAAAAACAATTTAAAAAGCAGTATTCAGCTATGTGGAAACAAAAGACAAAGAAATAGTATCATTGATCCTCAATGGAAAAATGGTAACAGATGACAAAGAAAAGACAGAAGTATTCAATTCCTATTTTACTGTAGCTCAGCCTTTTCCCATAAGACATACTATGAAGCTCCAGACATAAGTGAAGTGCAAGTGGAAGGGCTGACAACTGATGATGATGATGATGATGATGATGATGATGATGATGATGATGATGATGATGATGATGATGATGATGATAATAATAATAATAATAATAATAATAATAATAATAATAATAATAATAATAATAATAATAATAATAATAATAATAATAATAACAACCACTGCATAAACCGGTACAGGTGGTCCCAGTGGTAATAGGCATGCTGGGTGTGATGCCTAAAGAGCTAAGCAAGTATTTAGAAGAAATTGGAGTTGACAAAGTCACCATCAGTCAGATGCAGAAAGCTGCCTTCCTGGGATCTGCTCGCATAATTCACCAATACATCACTGAGTCTTAAATGCTTGGGAAACATTCGACTAGTGATTGGTAATACAAAATCCAGCATAGATAGCTGTGTGGTTAATAATAATAATAATAATAATAATAATAATAATAATAATAATAATAATAATAATAATAATAATAATAATAATAATAATAATAATAATGTGAAAGCCTTCGATAATTCATTCATTCATTCATTCATTCATTCACATCTTAACTAAAAATGGCATTCAAGGATTCACTCATGATTGTCAAAAGCCTACCGGTGAAGGTGGGTCTTCAGCTGTTGGCAGAAGGATGAAAGGGAGTGAGGCAGCCTTACCTTTTGAGGAACAGCATTCCATGACCCAGGAGCAGCAGTAAAAGAAAAATATTGGTCCCCTTCTCCTCAAAAGTGTGATGTCCAGATGCCCAAAATGCAGTTCATAAAGAGCCAAGTCCGGTTCTGCCCATTTTTTCTCAGAAATTAATCTACCATGGTTCATTTCTCTTTACCTCCAACCACGTCCTTATGATCAAGCAAGCACTTAGAGGAAAGCTTGTGGAGTGTATTGATGGTAGGATCTTTTTGCATGTTCACTGCCATGGTTATCAATAGGTGTGTTGTTTCCTGGGTAGAATGAGTTGTTTGTGGCACTAGAAAATGGGGATTTATCCTTTATCCAAGGTCATCTCTAAATTATGCTACCAATGCTTCCTTCTTATCCTGATCCAACATCTAAATATCCAAACTAGGTATGCTACTTTATTGTGTGTTGTTTGTTTAATTACCTCGAGCACAATGCTGCTTGTTGTCTGTTTTGCCTGCTTCTACTCTGATACCTTTAACCACAGCCTCACCTGCAGGAAGGTGGAAGAAGGAGGTCCTTGAAATGGCGGCCACCTGGGCATCCATGGATAGAGCCGAGTCCAGGACCACACCCAGATTTCAGACCCTGTCCACCGGCAGGAGGGAAACACCCTCCAAACTGGGGAAAGGGCCTCCACATCCAGAAAAAGGAGCCCCAAAGAACATGACCTCAGTCTTCTCCAGGTTGAGTTTGAGTCTGGTGGTCCTGGTCCATTCCATGACCGCATCCAGGCACAAGTTGAGGGTCTGTACAGCCTCATCTGCAGAGGTAGAAAAGGAGAGATAGAGTTGTGTGTCACCAGCGTACTGATGACAGCAGACTCCAAATCTCCTGATGACCTCAGCCAGTGGCCTCATATAGATATTAAACAGACTATAATTTACAGAAGCCTCTAGCCAGCCAAACCAGTCTGTGACCATGTTGGCTGTGGGAGAGTGATGGGGAATTAATTATAGTTGAAAAAAGGAAATTCTTTGTGGAGATTATCAGTGGGTGTCACTTTTGGACAGGACCCTGTTTGAAGATCCACTCCACTTAGGAATGGCTTTAGTGTGTTCTTTTGGTCGTCATACCCATGGGACACATGATCTGCCGAATGTACCACAAAGATAGCAGTCTCGCACAGCAAGGCACCCTTCTGGCATCTTGTTAAACCACCCTGGCAGCTACCGTCCCTGGAGCTCTGCACACAAGTAAATATTAATGGGAAAGTTCCTTACTAGGACTTTAAACTTCCCTCTTAATTCTACTTGGCTTCGGTTTACATTTGACGATTTGCAGTGGGCGGGGGGATGCTGATTTAGACACTGTTTATGGTTTCGTTTGAAGCTGGAATGCAGGAAACCCTCTGGAACTCTAAGTGCAATCAAACCCTGCTGAGGGATAATGTTTGTTTCTCTATTGTGGCTTTAACTCCTAATTTCCAGAGCGAAACATTTCCCATGGTCCTTTTTCCCCCAGGTTAAAAGTATGGAAGCAGGTTAATGACCATTGATAGAGTCTGTTTCTTTATATGATATGAGACGAGAACTTGAGATATGAAGGTTTATGGATTCTGATGTGGAAGTCTGTGAGCTGTCACTGCTGTGGGTTATCATGTCATTTCTGACTTGATGGCAACCTGATGAACTAATGACTCTCTGAATGTCCTACCGCTGTCCTTTAACATGGCTTCCTTTAATGAATCAGTCCATCCCATATTCAGTTTTCCTCATTTATGACTGCTGTCATGTTTCCTACCATTGTTGTCCCCCCCCCCAGCAAAACTTGTCTTCTCATGTTGATATGTCCAGCATACACTAACTTTAATTTAGCAGTTTTAGCTTAGAGTGGACAATCGGGGTCAATTTGATCCAAAACTCATGTCTTTCTCTTTCTTCCATGGAATGCTTAAAGCTCTCTCCTCCAACACCACATTTCATTTATTTAAAATGAACATCCCCTAACCCACCCCCCCCCCCCCGGTCAACTTTCTTTATTGTCCTGCTTTCACATCTGTACATGGTTGTCTGGAATGCCACAGCATGGGTGGTTTTGGTCTTGGTCTTGAATGGCCATCTGTCGGGCATCCTGTGATGGGGGTTCCTGCATGGCTGGTGGTTGGACTAGATGGCCGTTGAGGTCTCTTCCAACTCTATGATTCTATGATTCTATGACACATCTTCTCCATGATCTTTTTCGTTCCTTATTTGCTTTTCCTCCAGTTCTCCATCTTCTTCTGACTTCTTATCTATGCAGTTGATTTGGACTGATGACTGAACCAAAAATACAGAAAATCTTTAAGAATTATCCTTTCTTTACCATCTACATTGAAGTTATACAGAATTCTTAGGAAGCCGTTTTTTTTAAAAAATTATCTCAGTGTTCAACCGTAATCTTGCTTTTGGATTTCTTAAGTTTTCTAAGAAATTGTTTCAAGTCATTGCCATTTTCTGCCAATAAAATGAATGGTCCTCCACGACTTTAAATTCCTTGCTATTGCTTGCACTGCCTTTTCATTCTTCCTTCATTTACTGTACACTTAAACTAATGTTCCATAACAATGTTCTGCATAAAAAATGAAACAGAGGGTCATAGACTTGGCTGTAATCTACGAAGCACAAACTAATGTTTTTCTGAAACTTTTTGATATGCTCATGGAGTTTGTCAAGCCCCGCATAGTTCATGTATATTTGCAATATGATCTTCCCACCACTTCTATTTCTACTTCAGGCTGAGACTTCTAGCACTTATCATTCCACATGCAGAAAACATTTCTAAAACCTTGAGCATGAGAAATTCATGAGATGTTCCTGAATTTACTGCAGCCTTCGACATCTCTTTTCTTTGGTATTGAGCTATATATTGAACATTTGCAATCTCTGTGCCATTGTTCTGCTTTCCATATCTAGACTGTGACAGATTCTGTCTTGGTGGCCTTAAATAGCTCTTTGGTATCTCATCTATTCTTGGTCATTTAATATTTCCAAGTGGTTTGAGAGCAGCATTCATTTTGCTTTCTAAAAGTGAAAATCTTCCTCACAGAATTCTTCTTAAAAGGGACCTACATCTGTTCTATATGGATCTTCAGTATAATGTTTCCACCTTAGTTTTATTTTATCCTGAGCAAGTAAGATAGTCCTCTCTTGATGTTTCATCTAATCCAGCCTTAATATCCCCTCAGATTTCTTGGATCTTACTTTGGAGATCTGTGGGTTTTTTTGCCATTTTCTTGGAGTGGGGTTGCTGTCATTATTACAACAATTGTCCCTACGTAAGATCTTGCCTGATTTTGGAAGTTAAGCAGGGTTGGCCCTGGTTTGTACTTGGATGGGAGACCACCATGGAATACCAGGTGCTGTAGGCGCCTGGAGTAGGAACTGGCAAACCACTCCAGTATTCCTGCCAAGAAAACTCCATGGACATGGGGTCATGAAGTCGGTCACAACTGTAATGATGCAACACACACACACTAGTCTCTGAAAAGTTGTATTTAGTTGCATCCGAGCATGTGGGATGATTTTGGTTGCTAGGTGCTGGTTTATCTCTCTTTGCTGACACTTTTAGATCCATTCCTCTTGCCATTTCTGGAAAAGAAGAAATGGGCAGGTTTATGCTCCAGACATTCCTTCTTAGATCTTCTCTCCACCTCCTCTCTCCTTTTCTTCTCCGAAGCACCTCTTTCCTCTCTGCATTGCCCACTGGGGTATCCACTAAGGGTGCTTTTACACGACCCCTAAAATCCAAGGCAAAGGGCTCCCAGATCCAGAGCTTAAAAATGTTTTCCCACCAGCTCCAGACTTTAAGAAAAATTAAGTACGACCACGCCCACCTAAGTGTGTCCCAGTGCACTTTTCAAGTACCTGGCCTCCAGGAGGTAAAAAATCTTTCGATGCAGATTGTAAAGCTGTGAATGCCGGGTTCCCTCGCCTTCTGTTTGTTTTTTTGTCCCTGCCACCCCTTGAAGAGACAGGAATCACTACGGGGCTGCTTCAACCGGCAGACGGAGGTGAGCCTGCATTTTCCATTCCCTTTTTTTCTCCCTTCCCTCACGCAGACAGGAACAATAGAGTGCGGAGGGGTTGGAACACAGGAAGAGCGACAATCCCCCATGATGTCTGGTCCAAATTTAAGTTGCCACCGGATTTTAGATGTCGTGTAAAAGCGCCCTAAGCTGAAGAACAGCCTTCTGTTGCTTTATTTCTTTGTTTTTTCTTGGGGAAAAACTCCATTACAAAAAACCGAGTTCTGAGTTCTTGAAGTAGGACGGCAAACCAGAAATATCCATAAGGAGAAGAAAGATGTTGGAGGGCTCAGATGGTCATTGTTCCATCTGTTAGGCAATGGATTATGAGCCTCACAAAGCAGATCCTGTCACCACCTTCAGGGTACTACCAAGTTTCTATCCCTCAAGGAGGCTGGTGAGTCCTAGGGCTATTTTGCACCCATATATCAGCATACCAGGTGGCCGTCAAGCTGTTCATACACTGCAGTGATCCCTCTCTATCAGTTCTGATGGCAAATATATTCTGGATGCATGTACAGTCTGCAAATGTCTGATCTTTAACAGAATCCTCTCCTGTCCAATTATTTATCAGTAGCAGCCAGGATTTAAGAGGGCAGTGTGTGTTGTGATCAAACACTTCAAGTTATGTGACAACTGAGCTGTAACAGCAGGCAGTAAATGCTTCTATTCCTTCATTTACGCTGGACTCCTACGCACGTTTGGACAGAAGTAAGCCCCCGATAACACATCTGGTTCATTCACAAACAGCCAACATGCCTTTGTAGTTTTATTTATGTAAAACATTTCAATCCCACCTTTCTCCTTATAGTGGTGTCTTATATCATTAAACGGCAGGGAAGTTGACAAGTCTTTTTGTCGGAGACCCAAGTCCAAGTCAGAGTCTTGGAGCTCTCAAGTCCCAAGTCCTTTTGCCCCGCCCCCTGCTGCTCTTGCTTCCCCACCCCTATTCTCGCTGGGCCTACCTACCTGCTCCTGCAAACAGTCACTATCCACAGAGGCAGAAGGCTGGGCTTCTGTTCCAGAAGCTGGCTGCTGCCTCTGAGGGAGGCTGGTGCAGTGAGTAGAGTTCTGGTATGGGAAGCCCAGCCTACTGTCTCTGAAAATCGTTGCTGCCACCATTCCAGTAAGAGGGGGTGCATTGCCCACCAACTAAACCACCTGCCCCCAACCAATTGCTTATGCTTTGTCTACTTGATACGCCCTCTTACAAGTGCTGGGACTGCTGCATCCTCAGCAAGGGCTCCTTGGTCTTCTTCTCCTTATCCTGAGATGCCCAAGAAAGAAGATGGAGGAGGGTCCTTCACCCTCGTGAAAGGAATCTATCATGGCTGCTTCTTCAAAGGCAAGTGAAGGCTCCCTCCCTGTCACTAGCTCTTCCTCTTTTTTAAAAGTCTCAAACTCACATTTTCAAATCTCTCCTTTAAAAAAAAGTATCCTGTATTTTGGTGTATGCAGATTTCAATGGAAGCAAACACCATTTTGAATAAGTGCTCCAGTACTGACGTTGGCTCAGTGACATGCATTGAAGTAGAATATTTGGTGCAATATATTATGTCTTAAATGTTCTGGGCTGTATATTGTCCCTCATTATCGTAAGCCACCTTGAGGCCTTTTCCAAGAAAAAGGTGAGGTAAAAATATTCAAAATAGATAAAATTAATAACTACAGCTTAATGGAGACCGGCCAATCGCCATTAAAGTGCTAAGCACTCAAATACGTGACTCAGAAAAATGGTTCCAAGTGGTGAGTCAAGCCTGAGTTTATTTAAAGTAAGTAAGTAAGTAAGTAAGTAAGTAAGTAAGTAAGTAAGTAAGTAAGTAAGTAAGTAAGTAAGTAAATAAATAAATAACCAAGTTGAGGCTGAGTGGAGTCACCAGTATTTCTCAAGTTGGACTAGATAGCAAGTTTGGAATCCCTGTACATGTTTAAGGATAATATTTAACACTAACAGAGGCGAATATACAAATCCAAAGGGATATAAAAAAGATACAATATGAAAAGAAAGCATTAACGGCACCAAAACATATTCAAAGCAGCAAGGAACAACCGTCCATTTAAAAACCACACTGTCTTCAAGGGAAAGCTTGCCTTAGGTTTGAGGTGGAATTTATCACCTGTTCATTTGGAGAGAGAAATAACTTCAACAAGTCAGAGTAAGATCTTTTTGACAAGACATATGCAAAAGGTGATAATCAAGAGCAGTAATTAAAGGAAGCAAGCAAACAACAAAAAACAAAACCAAAAAACTGCCATGACCAGGAATTTCTGCAATAGAAAAGCATGACAAAATTGGTTTTGCTTATTTTTGATAAATTGTCACACTCAAAATTGCACATGTTCCAGTGTTTAGGAGAGATGTTTAAAAAATTCAAATTGGGGTCAATCTGAAATCGACAGATTTCCAACTTGGGGGAATCTGAACTGGACAGATTTGCCCATTTGGGGTTTCAATTTATTTGCCTCGCAATTTCAGGTCTTTGTGTTCTCGGCCGAATTAGGGAGTTGAATTTGGGTGCCTACTTTTGCTTTTCTGATATTTATGTCTGACAAGCATAATAGACAACCTAGTACCAATCATGTTGGAAATTGTAGTTCTGAAGTATGCCTGCGTACATTGGAGAGGAGCTCGTTTTGGTTTGCGTGTGAAGCATCTCCCTGGCACTACAAAATTCTTTCCATTCTGGATGGAATTTATGATAGAAAGGAAAAAATGCATAGATTTCCCCCCTCATTCCTGCTACTCTGAAGCAGCAGAACAGAAGTCTCTGAGCTGAGTATCCTCCACAACAGGTGAAAATGGAGGCAGGCAGTTAAAACGATGGAGTTACGCCAAGGATCTAAAAACAGCAAAAGGCTATGTACCAGTGAACAATTTTTACAAGCATGGATTCCAGCTGGAGATGGCCGAAGAGTGCTCTATGACTGCTCTGTTTATCTCTGGGCTCCTGGTTTTTCACCTTCCCCCAAGACATGTATTGAGTTCCTGGCCCACAATTTATCTCTCTGAGACACTAATGGATAAATAATCCGCCTACTTGGGTGGCAGACCCTCCCCTTTCGCCCACACACTGTTTAGACTGGAGACAAGCAAGGTTTTTTTTTTTGCCAGAGGCATTCATTGGGAGACTCTTAAAGAACAGATGGGGGAACAGGCAAATGGGACACTGGAAACATAGACCCAGAAGGGACAAGTTACATTTTTCATATGTTTCTGGGAGGGAGTGTTTTAAAAAGGTAACTTTGCAAACTTTGGAGTACAGGGCCGAATGGACATTTGGCTGGCTAGTTGCCAAACACCCAGAAAATTGAGAGAGAGAGAGAGAGAGAGAGAGAGAGAGAGAGAGAGAGAGAGAGAGAGAGAGAGAGAGAGAGAGAGAGAGAGAGAGAGACTTTCCCCAGTACCAAATAAAACTTCTATGGGTCTTTGTAAGGCTGATCTGACAGCTGGCTGAACTAACCTGAAGCACCTCCCTCAGCCTGCTCTCAATCTTCAAAAAAAGCACAAAAAACAAAACAAAACACACAAACGAAACAAAAAGAGATGGAGGTTTTCTGTGGTGGGACAACCTTTGCAACCAGCTGCTATTTTTTTTCATTCTCACCTGTCAAGCTGTTGTTAAAGTCATGAGACCAGTGTCCTGAGGAGGGGGAGTGTTGGGAAAAGTGGACACACTTTGGTGGCCAAGAGTAAACACACACACAAACCCATCAGGAGGAATATCTTGCTCTGAGGAGGATGTCCTTAGAAGGAAGGATGGGACACGGGGCTGCCCGGGAGAGTGGCACCAAGCAGAGATCTCCCTCAGGGTGAGCAGTTTGTGTGGCTCTTCAGATAACTGGCAAATCCCATTATCCCTTGCCATCTGATTACGCTGGAGAGGACTGATGGGAGCTGAAGTTTTCCAAAACCTGGAAGGTGTTTTCCCTCTAGACTTTGGCTATAGGAATCCTCAAATCCTTTTCAAAGATGGGGCATTTATTCCTCTTGAAGCATGGCTCAGTAAAAGCCTGCCAATGTTGTGTGTGTGTGTGTGTGTGTGTGTGTGTGTGTGTGTGTGTGTGTGTGTGTGTGTGTGTGTGTGTGTGTGTGTGTGTGTGTGTTAGAAAAAGTTTTATGGATCATATCTGGCACATGGACTGGGCTTGGTCATTTTCTGTTCTAAGTACCTAGAGTACCTAGAGTACCTAGAGTACCTAGAGTACCTAGGTACCTAGAGTACCTAGTAGATAAGCGGGATATAAATATAACAAATAAATAAAAATAATAAAATAATATAAAACCTCCTTTTAAATGGTGAAACGGCAAGTAAAGAAGGTGGTTCAGGTCCTTTCTGCAGACTCGGGCAGTGCCTTGCACAAGGCTCATTAAAGCAAAATTAAGTTCACGGCTGGCTGTTATCATCCTAACACAGCCACTTTATGATGGACACATTTCAGATGCAGTGATGTTTAGCAGCAAGAACATACTACTGGCTTTATTTAGACAAGGCTGGGAGAGGTGAGACTGGATCTGGTGGTGTTCTACTAGTAGACAAGTGTGCTTTTGACGAAGGCAGGCCTTTCACATTGAATTGGGTCTGATTTCTAATATAGTGATGCTTTCTGCTCCGTTTAATTGATATATTCCTTTTTTTTCCTGGTTAAATCCAAATTTGGGAGGATCCTGAGAGAGCAGACTTAGGAAAGTGACTTCTTAGAAGGAGGAATAAAATGACACACCGATTCCATCTATAATAGTAGGATGACTCTCACATTTCTTAACAAGAAAGTGGGGGACTGGTTTCAGGTTCTTGATTTAGGGGCATGGGACCCTTCTTACTCAACCCAAAATAAAAGTGTTCAGGAGTCCATTACTTATTTTCTGAAAGCTTTTGGGCAAAGAACAAGTGACATCTGAAGAGCACAAGAATGGCTCTCCTCCTGTTACATGAACCCCATAAACGTTATGATTCCAAGCTTGCAACAAAGAAGCAGAACAAGGATATGTATTAGCAGCTCTGTAAAGGGTGTGGCGTTGGCCTAGTCATGACGTTTCAAGAATAAGTTGGAACGTACTACCGGGCACTCTAGATAAATTATCTAACATGATAGTGGTTGCTGATGCTATCCTTCTACGGAGTGTTTCAGTGACATGCTGTTTCATGCACTCAAGGGTCATGGCACTAATATGATGGCAAATGTGCTTTACCTTTTAGTCCAAACTTGGCAGGGGCTCTCTGACTTGCTATGGCCTGTCACTGAAATAGATTTCAGCACCTTGGACAGCTCTGGTGATATTTAGATGCTGTCAAACTGGGGCCACGCAGGACAGGTATTCACAGGCCCAGCAGTCCCTGTGATGGTCCCAGAAAGAAAAGATGAACTTGGTCACTTCAGATGGTGAAAAACTCTTTTCAAATGACTCAGTCCTGCTCCACACGTCATATACAGATATTCTATAAAACTCTTCCATGTAGAAAACCAGCATGGAGGGGACAAGGGCCCTTGGATGAGCACTGAAACATTTCAATCTCTCAAGAAAAAAGAAGTCCAGTTGCCATGACTCAATGTCCAGACAATGATGGGTAACCGTAGGCCTTCTCATGTTTTTGGATTGGGGCCCCTATAATGTCTCTCTAATATTTATTCTGGGCAGGAATGATGAAGGTTGTAGGTCAGAAACTTCAGGAGGTCCATTGTTGCCTTCTTTGGTGTATAAGCACAAAGGTGGTGGTGGAGGTACTGCTGCTGATAATGGTGATAGGTTTGATCTCCTTGCAGTCCAGGGGACTCTCAAGACTCTCCCCCAGCACCACAGCTCAAAAGCATCAATTCTGCGGCAATCAGCCTTCTTTATAGTCCAGCTCTCACTTCCATACATCACTACTGGAAAAACCATAGCTTGGACTATCCTGACCTTAGTTGGCAAAGTGATGTCTCTGCTCTTTAGGATGCTATCTAGGTTTGCCATTGCTTTCCTCCCAAGAAAAGGATGAACAATTACATCCATGCTTGCCTTCCCACATTAGGCCCTTAGAGAAGAAAGCATGGCGGTTGTGATTTGAATATAGATCTTGTGAAGCACAAATTTCTAAATATCATTTCATGTGCATTCTCATTATCTGGAAGTTGAGTCATGGCAACTGGACATCCGGATAACCTTACCTGGATGACCGAGACTCTTCCCAGATGTGCTTTCTCATCGTTTTTCATTAATTCCTGCTACAGTGCTCTCCCACTGATAGGAAAAAATAATAAAACAGCCTCTTTTTCAAGTTTCAAGTTTATTGCAGTCATATGACCCGTATAAACAAATATACAGTGAATCATAAAAACAACGAGAAAGAGTAAAACTACAAATGGGTAAAAACATCAGGAAGATGGATGAATGCTCGAGGTAATCTCTGCTCTCTTGCATACAGCGGCCAGAAAAAACTTTGCTACCTGGGCTGTAACATAAGAATTCTTATCTATTAAACAATATTGGACTAACCATCTAGAAGGGTGGCCTTGGAACTTCTTCAGCAATGGAGCAATTAAGTTGTTTCTAATATGATCATAAAAAGGGCAAAATAAAAGCATGTGTTGGATAAATTCCTGGGACTGGTTTCCACTAGGGCAGAATCTTTCTTGGCGTGGAATCTGATGGCAATACATTCATCCTGGCCAACATGAAAGCTCTACAAGCCTGTGGTGAACAAAGTGAGGTTAAATATGCTGCGGGGGTCTTATACGTTGGAAACACACCTTGTGACAAAGGGGAGCAGGTTCTATGTGCCAGGGAGAAAAGTTCCTGCCTCTTTTTTAAATGTTCTGCTGAGTTCTGAGCAGTTTTATTTTAAAATTCAGATTGACCGTATCTAATCTATTAAATCTTAAAAAATATAGGCAATTGTTTTATATCGAATGAGAATATTGGTTCAGGATTGGGCAGTGTTTAGCCCACATGCAGCCCCTAAAAACTCCCCTCACTGCCGACAGGAGCAATGGAGTGCGGAAGGGTGGGAACACAGGAAGAGGAACGAACCTCAGGATCTTTGGTCCGAATTTAAGTTGCCAGCGGATTTTAGAGGTCATGTAAAAGCGCCCTATATTAATTATTATCTTTTATTATTGTATTTGACTCGATGCATGGTGTTGTATGTTTGAGCAAGTTGTTCTTGCCACGTGTTGTACACCGCCCTGTGTTTCTTCAGGAAAATTGGGCGGTTAACAAATACAAAAATAAATAAATAATAAACCCTCTTCATTTCTCTTACAGAAACAGAGGGAGTGGCCATGACGCCGCATGACGCCTTCGTCTTTGCGGTGTACCTCTTTGCGTTCCTGGCTGGCCTCCCGGCAAACCTGCTGGCCTTCTACACCTTCCTGGGCAAAGTGCGCAAGAAGCCGGCCCCCATAGACATCCTTTTGTTCAACTTGACCGTGTCCGATGTTATCCTCCTACTCTTCCTTCCGTTCAAGATGGTGGAGGCTGCCTCGGGCATGACGTGGCCCCTCCCGGCCTTCCTCTGCCCACTCACGGGCTTCTGCTACTACAGCACCATCTACATCAGCACCCTTTTCCTCACGGGCATCAGCGTGGAGCGCTACTTGGGCGTGGCCTACCCTATCAAGTACAAGTTGAGTCGCCGTCCCGTCTACGCCGTCGTGGCCAGCTTTAGTTTCTGGCTCCTGGCCTGCTCCCACTGCAGCATTGTCTACATTGTCCAGTACCAGATGCCGGATCTCAACGAGACGGATCCCAACCCACCTAATATCTCCAAATGCTACGAGAAGTTCTCCCCCAGTCAGCTCCAGATTCTCCTCCCCGTCAGGTTGCAACTCTGCATTACCCTCTTCTTGGTCCCGTTCTTTGTCTCCCTCTTCTGCTATGTCAATTTGATCCGTATCCTGACCTCACTGCCCAACATCCAAGCCCGAAGGAAGCAACGGGCCGTGGGACTAGCGGTGGCCACTTTGCTCAATTTTGCCATCTGCTTTGCACCCTACAACATCTCCCACATCGTTGGCTTCGTTCAGAACCAGAGCCCCTCCTGGAGAGTATACCCCTTGCTCTTCAGCACACTCAACGCTTCCTTAGACCCGGCCATCTTCTATTTCTCCTCCACTGCCATCCAGCGGACCTTTGCAGAATGTTTTTCCATTGTCGGCTCCAAGCTGCAGGTGTTGATGCCGTCCTGTTACCAGCTTTGCTTGTCCTGCAGGGAGGCTGAAAGAAATGGCAGTGGGGTCAACAACAAGTCCTCCTTCTCTAACAGGGAAGAGCTGCCTCCCAATTACCTTGAAGGGAGTAGGTAGCTCCTTGGAAGCCTCTTCTGACCTTACGCCAGACTGTGAGGTGGAACAAGACTTTCCAGGTGGAGCACGGGCATTTCTTCGACATGGTCAATGCGTTGAGATTCTTCAAACCTTTTCAGACTACCTCATGGAAGAAGGTCTGTGTAGAGACTCTGCCAAGGCTGACGGGCTCTTCTGATGGTTGGCCAAAGTGTGGGAACACCAACAAAGTATTCAAGACAACGTTGGCCTCGCTTGGAGAATACATCAAGGCTATGAAAAGAATCTTCCCTGCTTGGACCATGCAGCTCCATGCTTTATAGCTGACAACTCACATTTAGCCTCTGTGCCCCTTGCTTGGCTTAGTGACACTTCAAGCACCTTTGCTCCTCAGATTTGAACCCTGGATTGTTACCACCAGGGGCTACTGCTTGCATTTAGCTAGCAAGCACCCTCCTTTTGGTGTGTCCAGGGGAAAACTGGGAACTCAGACTTCTTCCTTGAAGCCAAACTTTGCCATTTACTATGAGCCACAGCAGGGTTTTTGTTTTTTATATGAATTACACGGAGAGGTAGCCTCAGGATGCTGGATCTTAAAAGCAAAACAAAGCAAATGCAATCCATTGTTGGTGAGCCAGCCAGGAAGGGAATCTTGCCTGGGCACTAATAGAAAAGGAGTTTTTCTTTTGCCTTTTAATTGCAAAGCCTGACTTAGATTGACCGACAGACTTGCATTACAATTTGTTTCATCTTCATTCTTATGTTTTCACCATTTGACCAATTGTACGATGAATGCCTGCCTGCAAGAGGGAGGTTGATAATAATATACTCCCTATTTCTTTTCTGGGTTTTGTCATCTTCCCTGAGCTCTTTAACTGCGTGGGGTGGGGTAAGGTTAAATAACAGATTGGTCTATGGAACTCCCTGCCAGAAGAAGTGGTGACAGCTGTCAGCCTTGACAGCTTTAAGAAAGGATTAGACAAGTTCATGGAGAACAAGGGTATCAATGGATATCATTCTGGATGCCTAAGGACAACCTCTGGATTGGAGAGATAGGCAGGATATCTCTCAATGCCATTTGCAGGGAATCGTAAGCAGGCGAAGACATCTGTTTGGGAATACCCTGAAGCAAATGGTGAGCCACTGTGTGATACAAAATGCTGGACTGGATGGGCTGTGTTCTGTTCTAGCAAAGCTGTTCTTATGTTCTTATTAACATCACTTCAATGTTATTTGATTTTTGAACACTATACCTCCCAGAATCCGCAGCTAACATGACCGCTTTTCATGCTGGCTGGGAATTCTGACAATTGTAGTTCAACAAAGGTATTTCCCCATGTTTTGTTTATTACAGAGGTACGGTGTTGGGAGAAGTGGTACTTCTTTCATCAATAATCTTCTGCTACATCAATACCATTTGGGGAATTTTCTCAGTCATGGGTTTCCATGTATGCTATATTGGCTTGAAACATGTGTGAATTTGAGGTTCTAATAGATGTTATGAGAATGTTGCTTCCATCAGCCTTAGCCAGCACTCTCACTGATGATAGAAGATGAGAGTCCTAAACCAACCACAGCTGGATGAGTACAAGCACAAGAGGCTGGTGGCTCTGATGTCAAAGGAACAGTGACTCCACTTTGATTTTTAAACCTCTAAACATATAATGTTTTGGTCCAAGCCCAAGTAGATTCCAAACATTGGGACACCAGCTTCTTCTTGCTAATGGTCTCCCACCCTTGGTCTAATGATCTTGGTAGGCAGAGAGAGGGACCATCTCCAGCATTTTGTGTGAAGATGTCACAGATAATTTAAGAATTCCGCCTAACCCACAGTTGCAAGCCTGTAACTAAAATAGGTTATGAATGTCCTGTTTTCTCAATACAATATTTAATCCTGTAAGAAATGTAAAAACAATAAGACTCATGATTGCACAGAGATGGGTGTAAGTTCCTCAGATTCATTCTGCTAGCCTTCAGCCCTTTGCATACAAATGCATAAGTAATTCCTGATAAACACAGAGGGACTTCAGGATTACGTGTGCACCTATTTATTGTTTTGTTGTCGCATGTTGGTTACCTTAAGAAGGACTTGGACCTCCAGAAGAGAGATGGTTATGTCCATTTCCTGTCATAAAATGACTGGCCTGGTGTGGAGTGCATGGAAGAGCATGTCTAATGAATAAAATAACTTATTTATTAATCCAGCACCTGTCTTCTTTGTATGACCTTGTAAGTGGTTCCTTTCCAGAGAACATACTGGGAAACTAAAAGAGTGGGAAGAACCTGGGTTACATGATCTTTATTCACACCCTGCCCTGATTGTCCAAATACAGTATGTGCATCTACCAGACAGTGAAGAGTTAATGCCTTGGATAATAACTTCCAGTATTCCTTGGCTAGCATTGGATGGCAGGGACAGTTCTGGTACTGGTAGTATAATCATAATCTAATCACTAGATATGCAATGTCCAACCACGATGCAATGTCCAATGGAGTTGATGCATTTGTTGGTTGCTATGTTGACCCTCCGCCTTTCCCCCAATGAGTTCAAAATGGAATACATGGCCCTTTCAGCTTCATTCCTCCTACACAACAACCCTAGGATGGAGAGGAGACAGAAAGGGTATACCTCACCAAACATCACTTAGGTAGCTTCATGGCCATGTAGGGTTTTAAACTCCAGTCTTCTAATTCCTCTTCCAACACATTAAGCCCTACCCCACTACGCAGGTGTAGCTACACACTCCTGACACCTGAAACAGGGCATCCAGAGCTGAAGCATCCCTAGTAGATGCCTGTCTATCCTTGAAGTCTTCTATCAGGGAAAAGGTTTTTCAGGGTTAGAGGGAATCATGGTGCTCTTCCTGATTCTGCACTTCCTGGGTCAAAGCTCCCATTTCTAGCAAACCAGGTCAGCAGTTTAATTAACTTTGGAGAAACAAGCCAGGGATGATTATGAAAGATAGGAAGCTCAGGTAGCTCTTACATGCACAGGCACCAGCACACATTCACAGGGAAAACATAATTAACAGAGGGTTAATGGATAACAGAAGCCAGGTTGTGCAGGTTGCCCTTGGAGACGCTGGATTCAAGAAGACAATGATTCCATCATTCCCTCCAGGTTGATAGGGAGAGGTCCGTAGATGCTTGAGCAGAGTGCGCCATTTTTTCATATCTAACATCTGAGGTCCACTAATATCTCAAGGTTGTCAGCTGCTGGGAAGCCTGTATTGAGATGTTCCACCTAGCCCAGTATTGGCAGCTGTGCTTTGCAAGGGTTCATTGCACAGACTTTCTTGCAGACTTCATATAGATTTCTTAACACCTCAGTTAATTTTTCTTCCATCCTCATCTTCTGCAATAAATTAAATTTAATATAAATTTAATTAAAGTAAATTAATACTCCCATTCAATGTGGCCGAAGGCCTCTAATGGAAGTAAGTACTTTCCCCGCCATCAAGACTATGTTCATGATGGTTACGAACTTTAGAAAAAGCAAAATTTCCAAAGACTGTTTCTGTGCCATTCCTTGGGAAGGTAACTAGCCAGTCACTGGATCTGCCCTCTGCCTTCAGCTTGTCAACCAATCTGGGGCTTCAGAATATATCCCAACTTGATCCAGAGACAGAGCAGTGCAGCATCATGTTGGATCTGTGCTCTTAAATCAAGTTGCTTTGGAAAGGTGGATTGACAGCAGCATTTCAGACAGTTCGACACATTTGATATGTGACACCTTTAAACCTTGCTTGCTTTCAAACCAAAGTATCAAGAACACCCAGGCAATTTGGGTAAAGCTCAAAAGAAGACTGAAATCCACACTGCTCCACCCTATCTAGCTTTTACCTGGACTCATATAGATTGATCTGAATCAGACCGATTCCATTCACAAGCCAGGCCAACTTTTCTTTATTACAGTAATACTGTTTAGAGCAGAGTTGAGTCATTACTGTTAACGTATTGAGAGTCAGGAATTGTTTTGGAGTGACTACCAACCCCTCAGAGATTTACAAGGGTCTGCTGTTGGTGCTTCAGGTCGGTTATAGAGACAGTCCATGTATTGTTGTGGGTAGGGTTTTCAGGAGGGAGAACCTGGTTTCAAATCCCTGCTGAGTCATGGAAAGTTGTGGGTGGGTAGGCTGAAACACACACACACACACACACACACACACACACACACACACACACACACACACACACACACACAAATACACACACAGATACTTACAAATCCTGCTTGGATTGTCGTGAATTGCATTTGATTTGGCTGATCATATATAACGTCAACTACACAGAACTGAGACTGCAGAGGATGTCACAGACACAAGAGGGCACCAGCTTACTACAGCTAGGCAAAGAAGCTCTTCTAATTTTGTCCTCTGGAAAAAGGCAAAGCCCAAGGAAAAGTCAGTCGTGGTTACACCTGAAGCATAATATTGATCTGCAATAATATTGAATGAAAAGTGTGAGACCGCTCAATCAAGAGAGAAGGAAAAAAATAAAACAACTTCACAAAACCTCCAAAGACAGCATGCTTGGATGGAGTAAGGGCAAGGGAAGGTGTAGTCCAGCACATCTAAAGGATCTCAACTTTTGAAGGCCTGCTATGGAATGGTAAGGGTGAAACCTACACATCACAAGAAATCGTAGAATCATAGAATCATAGAGTTGGAAGAGTCCTCAAGAGCCATCCAGTTCAACCCCCTGACATGCAAGAACCTCCATCAAAGTACTCCCAAGAGACGGCTATCCAGTCTCTGCTTAAAAACTTTTTTAAAAAAGGAGATCTCACCACCCTCCGTGGCAGCATATTCCAGTGCTGGACAGCTCTAACCATCAGGAAGTACTTCCTAATGGAGACCACTGGATCTTGCGAGCACGTCTTCCAGTTTTCCAAAGCCCTTTACAGGCTACATAAGCTTCAGGTGAAGTTGAGAAGCACACATATTCATAATTATGGAGTAAAGATAATACCATGCAGGGGAAAAAGAAACAAGGGTGAATAGTTTGCAAAACAAAATGAACTGACTGATCTTCCCTTGGGGAGGATGAAAAGAAGAGGACAGAAAATGAGAAATGGAGGTGTGTCCTGGGGAAACTGAGAACTCAGACTTCCTCCTTGAAGGCAGATTTTGCCATTTACTATGATCTACAGTGGGGTTTTTATTTCCTGTAAGCATTAAACTGGAAGAGGTGACCTCAGGATGCTGGATTTTAAAAACAAAACAAAGCAAATATAATCTATTGTTCCTGAGCCAACGAGGAAGAGAAACTTGCTTGGGGCACTAATCAGTTTTTCCTTTGCCTTTTAATTGCAAAGGCTGACTTGGATTGACAAACAGACTTGATTTACAATTTGCTTCAGTCTAGGTGCTACCCCATCCAGTCCCCTGATTAGGCCATTTAAACAATTGTGTGATTAATTGCCTACCTGCAAGAGGGAGGTTGATAACCAAATGCACTCAATCACTGGTATGGGATTGCCATCTTTTCTGAGCTTTTTGTTTGGGGTGGGGTTGAAGAATATTTTTATCGACAGAGCTTACAGGAGGTATTTAATTTTTGGCCACTACAACTCCTGTAACCCCCAGCTAGCATGGCTTCCTTTCAAGCTTTCTGAAAAAATGCCCTTTAAAATGTTTATCAATAGTCCTCTTCCACATGAGGACCACATATTCTGCCCCGTGATTCATCACAGATCTTGCCAAACCCGGCGAGGATCAGAGCTCTCAAAATGATGCTCAATCCTTCAACTGTACATAGCTTTGGCATCCCTGATGCCCCTTTTCAATTTAGCTCTTGAGAGAGAGAGTCAAACCAAGTAATATACTTTTAAAACAAACATGAAACATTTATTGGTTTACAATTAGATTATCAGTATTTTGATACCTTTAGCTGATGTTATTGTACTGCATACATGAAATCTTATAATGTGTTTCCTTTCTAAACCAGACCCTTTTCAGTGGCAGGTCCCACCTGACCAACTGACAATCTAACTGACTCTCAGCTCTCTTAACTGAACTCAACTGAACTCAAACTGAACTGAACTCAACTTAAACTGAACTCTCCATCACCCATTATGTTCCATTATATAACATTTTTAACCACTCCCACCTGCTTGGTGATTGGCTATTCAAAACAGAGTTATGAATATTCATACTTTTATTAACTCTTTTCACCACAACAACCATGCAGCTTTTGATATAGAACAGTACTGTCGAGGCAGAGTGGTACTTTGTATAAAGGAATTAATTCATTCCAAATGATATTCAGTTAAGCAAATTTTCCTTTGTACAAACTTCCCATAGGAACTTAGTGAAAATGGATTAATCCCTAATAGCGACCGTTTTTCTGTTGTATGGATTTGCCCCATAGGTGATTCTGTTAGCGATTTCCCCCTATCTCCAGAATTTTTTTCCTTTAAGTGGATTTTCTGTTAAGCAATCCACTTGTTATATGAGGGTTCACTGTATATGTATCAACATTGTACTCCTCAAAGAGTGCCCATTCAGTGCTCCTAACGCAGGATTGAAGGTGCTCAGATGCACCTACCAGCCACACTTGCATGTATCCATGCATGATGTTACTATATACTTGGTCCAAGGTATTTTCCCCTCTGGTGAAGGAACTTAGAACTTTGGGAGGGCAGTCTTTAAATAGGCTTGATTGAAATCACCTGCAACCACCAGTGCTCCATCTGGGTAAGCCTGCTGCTGTTTGCTAATAGCACTTTGCAGGTGACCCATAGCTGTACATAAATAAATGTTACTTCTATCAGCCTTAGCCAGCACTACGACTGATGATGGAAGATGAGAGTCCTAGATCAAACACATCTGGATGGGTGCAAGCACAAGAGGCTGGTGGCCTCGATGTCAATACACTATGTCAGTGGTTCTCAACCTGTGGGTCCCCAGATGTTCCTGGACTGCAACTCCCAGAAGTCTTCATCACTGGCCAGGATTTCTGGGAGTTGCAATCCAGGAACATCTGGGGACCCACCAGTTGAGAACCACTGCACTATGTTGTTGAATAGATTTCAGCACCTTGGATAGCTCTGTTGAGGTTTGGACCCCCAAACCCTAGTCCAGTGGTGGTGAACCTTTGGCACTCCCGATGTTTTGGACCACAGCTCCCACAGTCCTTTGCCACTGTCAATCTTGGCTTGGAATTCTGGGAGTTGTGGTCCAAATCATCTGGAGTGCCGAAGTTTGCCACAACTGCCCTCGTCTCTCACCTCTGGCCTAAGGCAAATAGACTGAACATCTACAGCATTTATGTGAAAAAGCCATAGGTAATCTAGGAATTCTAGCTGACACATGGCTAGAAGGCTCTGACTGGCAGAGTTTGCGAATGTCTTATTTTTGCAGTACTGCACAACATTTAATCTTATAAAAAATAAAATAAAAACAATAAGCCTCAGACGGGTGTAAGTTCCTGAAATTCATTCTGCTACCCTTCAGCCCTTTGCATAAAAAGGGAACGGTTCCCCTCGCACATGCGTGCTAGTCGGGTCTGACTCTAGGGGGGTGTGCTCATCTCCGTATTCAAGCCGAAGAGCCCATGTTGTTCAAGTCTGTGGCTGTGTGGCTGGCATGGCTGCACGTGTCTTCCCTTCCCACTTTTTATGGTGGTACCTATTTATCTACTCGCATTTACATGCTTTTGAACTGCTAGGTTGGCAGGATTTGGGGTGATCAGCAGGAGCTCACTCCTTTGCGTGGCACCTGGGATTTGAACCGCCAAGCTGCCGACTTTACAGCCAACAGTTTTCGCAAGCCTTAGTCCACTGAGCCACCACACATACAGATGTGTAAAAGGACTTGAACAACGAGAAGAGACGGTTATGTTCATTTCCTGTCATAAAATGACTGGCCTGGTGTAGAGTGCATGGAAGAGCGTGTCTAACTATATATAAAATAACTTATTTATTAACCCAACACCTGTCTTCTTTGTAGGACCTTTGTAGAGAGCATACTGGGAAACTAAAAGAGTGTGAAGAACCTAGGTTATGTGATCTTTATTCAGTCCCTGCCCTGATTATCCAAATATGTGCATCTTAATACTTCCAGTATTCCTTGGCTAGCATTGGACGGTGGTGTGGGGACAGTTCTGGGACTGGTAGTATAATCATAGTAATGTAATCACTGGAGATGCAATGTCCAACCACAGGGATGGAATGGACTTGATGTATTTGTTTATTGGCAATGTTGACTCTCCACCTTTCCCCAATGAGTTCATAATGGAATGCATTGCCCTCTTCCTCATCATTCCTTCTGCACATCACTTCTACAATGTAAAGAAGACAGAGAGGGTGTACTTGGCCAAAGAATAGGTCAGACATTTAATTAACATTGAAGAAGCAAAGCAGGGATGCTTACAAAGGATAGGTCGGTAAGTTGCTCTTACATGCACCGACTCTGACATGCATTCTTAAGGCCTAGAGATACTCATGTTGTGCTTCATCCCATTCACTACCCTCATCTGCTTTGGTTCTACTGGGATAAGTTCACCTTAGCTTTGGTTCGCTCAGCCTTAGGTTTCCAGATGACTGTGGGACTAGAACCCCAAGAATACCTAGCCAATGACCTGGCTGACCAGGACTTTTGGAAGCTGAACTCCACCAATGCCTGTAGATTCACTATCGGTGGGCTGCCTATGTTGAGGTGTTCCACCTAATCCAGTGTTTCTAGCTGTATTTTATACCATGCTCACCAGAGTCCTAGCTCATCATCACTGGATTCTGCCAGCACTGAGACAGCAGCAGATGTCACAAACACAAGAGGGCACCAGAGTATTTACAGCTGGGCAAAGAAAGTCTTTTTTGATGTGTGAAATTCTTGATTTGACTCCTTCTTTATGCTCTAGGAGGTGAAACCCAAGGAAACGTCAGTAGTGATTTCCACCTGGCACAAAGGAAAGATGTGCAAAAATATTGGGTGAAAATGGTTCATGCTAGACAGACCATTCAATCAAAAGAGAAGAGAAAATAAAACAGTATCACAAAACCTCCCAAGGGACTGGACTAATAGATTATGGTCCACAGACAGCATGCTTGGATGGAGTAAGGGTGATGGAAGCTGCAGTCCAGCACATCTAAAGGATCTCAAGTTTCAGAGGCCTGCTGTGGAATGGTGATACATCACTTATACATCACGAGAAATGGAGACCCCCGGATCTTGCTAGCAGGTCTTCCAGTCTGCCAATGTCCTTCCCATGCTCCATAAGCATCAGGCCCCTAGGTGTATTTGAGAAGCATGCATATTGGTCATTATGGAGTAAAGGTAACATAATCCAGTGGAAAGAGACAGAAGGGTTAATTGTTTACAGCAGTGGTTCTCAACCTGTGGGTTCCCCAGATGTTCCTGGACTGCAACTCCCAGAAATCCTGGCCTGCTCATCTTCCCCAGAAGAGCATCATTGGTTGTGCTCACCCAAAGCCTGCTAACAACTTATGATAAACGTTGCTCCAAAAACCACTAAAGCCCCACATAGCACCTACTTGGGGTCCTGTAGATCAGTGGTTCTCAACCTGTGGGTCCCCAGATGTTCCTGGACTGCAACTCCCCAAAAACCCTTCCAGCACAGCAAGTGGCAGAAGCTTCTGGGAGTTGCAGTCCAGGAACATCTGTGGACCCATAGGCAGAGAGCCAGTGCTGTAGATCATCTTAACTCAGTGGTATGAGCCATGTGTCTTACCCCCATGAGGCTGTTTTGGCATCCTTCAGACTTCTACTTGATATTTAGGTGATATATTCTCTGGGAAGGTCTAGAAACAGCCAACAACACATGACCTTAGAAATGGAGAATCTTCACACTAGGCAAGTTGAATTCTTCAGTCTCCATGGCTTTTGGATTTGTGAGAACATTTTTATTTGCTCAAGCAACACAAAATGCATGATGCTACAATGGCATTGGCTTTCCCAAGGACTTTTAAGAAGTAAAAACTGAATGGGCTCTTTACACCTTCTTGAACTATCAGTCTGAGTGCTTCTCAAAGAGAAAAGGTGCTAGTGCTGCCTAATGACATTTTAGGCAAATGGGGAGATCTCAAGGCCATTAAAAGATAGCTCTTTGAGCCTTTATACACGACCCCTAAACTCCGCAGCAAATGGCTGCAAACTCCGGACCTTACAAGTGTTTTCCCACCAGCTCCAGAGTTTGCAGGAAATTAAGTGCGACCCCGCCCACCTAAGCGCGACCCAGCTGCACTTTCTTGTACCTGCTTGAGGTGGGTGAAAATCCTCAGGTCCGGATTTAATCTGGTCAGTGCGGGGCTCTCCTGGCTTCTGTTTGTGTTTTTTTTTTTTTTTGCCTCCCGCCCCTTTAAGAGAAGAGGTGGGAGGAAAAAAAGCAAGCAGAAGAGAAAAGGAAGAGAAAGCTCCGGGAAGCTCCTCCAGGTGAGCTGCATTTTTTCCTCTCTTTCTCTGGTGGGGAGGAAGGAAGAGCAACGAACCCCTAAGATCTTTGGTCTGAATTTAAGGGGCCAGCGGATCTTAGGGGTCGTGTGAAAAGGCCCTTTGTTGTGAAGGTACCTAAACCAGCTTGAAAAATTGCTTATTAATGTGTCACAGTGTGTCAGGACAGCCTAAACCAGTGATGGCAAACCTTTTAGAGACCGAGTGCCCAAACTGCGATTCAAAACTCATTAATTTTTTGCAAAGTGCCAATACAGCAATTTAACCTGAATACAGGTGGCTATGAAGGGGTGATGTTGGGTGCCCACAGAAAGGGCTCCGAGTGCCACCTTTGGCACCCATGCCATAGGTTTGCCAACGCTAGCCTAAACGGACAAATAGAAGGAATTTAGTGAGCATTCCTCACCCTGATTAAGGATTCTATGTGCCAACACTACATATTGATTCTGACTTAGGGTGAGCCTTTTCAAGGTTTTCCAGGTAGAAGGCACCCAGAAGTAGTTTACCATTCCTTTCTTCTGCGTGCATCACAGGACTGTGCAGCCTGCCCAAGACCACACAGCCTGGCTCTACTCAGAGGATACACAGCACGCAAGTGAACTCCTATCCTTTGACTCTGTAGCTCTGAGACCTGAACCACTAAACCAGGCATGTCCAAACTTCAGCCCTCCTGATGTTTTGGACCACAAATCCCGGAATTCCAAGCCTGTATTTCCAATGGCAAAGAAATGTGGGAGTAGTGGTCCAAAACATCTGGAGGGCCAAAGTTTGGACATGCCTGCACTAAACGATTCCCTGTTCTAAATTTCCCTGTGTGGACAGCTGTAACTACATCACTAGCAGTAACTGAGCTCACTTAGGGAAGAAAGCAAAACATCTGGACCAAGTATGGAATCTTGTGCAGGTGGTAATTTGACAGATCGAGGAAGCAGCCTCTGCATATGTAAATAACAGAACAGGCTCGTGGTTTATGCTTCTCATGGTGTGTTAATAGTTACATTTGCCTGAGATTTGCCTATGCGTGGTTCAGCTCTCCTGAATCCCATTTTGAGGCAAAAGGTGGCACATGAGTCGCATAAATGAATTTTAAAAAAATAAATAAACAGTGGGGACACCACCTTATCCTTTGTCTCAGTCGCCTTAGTCTCGTCATACTCCATATGTATTTCATTCCAACTTGCATCACTCTATCAACCATTCAACAGCACGTTGGGGGTGGAGATCTGGGGTGATGACTGCTGGGTGCACCCCAAAGCCACCACGTTGGAGGAGGCTGACGAAGCTAGCAGAAAAAGCATTGGCAACCTGGTTAGATTTCCTAGATCATGATCACAGAATCATAGAATCATAGAGTTGGAAGAGACCTCAAGGGCCATCCAGTCCAACCCCCTGCCATGCAGGAACCCCCATCACAGCATTTCCGCCAGATGGGCATCCAGCCTCTGCTTAAATACCTCTAAGGAAGGAGACTCCACTACCCTCCTTTGTGGCAGCTTATTCCACTGCTGAACAGCTCTAACCATCATGAAGCTCATCCTAATGTTCAAGTGGAATCTCTTTTCCTGTAGTTTGAAACCATTGCTCCGAGTCCTAGTCTTTGAAGCCATGGAAAACAAACCTGTTCCCTCCTCAATTTACTTCAGGTCCCATTCTGGGAATAACAGAAAAGACAGCTGGCAACCCTATTCCTCTCAAACAACCACTCCCTCAAAGTGACATTAATTGTTATTTTGTTATCTTGATGTGTTGTAAGCCATCCAGAGTGACCTTTTAGGGCAGATGGGCGGGATATAAATGATATAACAAACAAACAAACCAAGCAAGCTAGCTAGCTAACTAACTAACTAACTGGTATCTGATGCTTAGTGGGTCCTTAAACCATGTTAAAGATATTTTGGAACTGCTAGCTTCTTTTGTAACTCCTTTTTTTTACCCTGCTTTCTGTTTTTTTGTTTGCTTCTTTCTTTTCTGGAGGTGACAGCTGTATTCACTAAAACAAGGAAGGCACTGTAAAAAAAGGAGAGAATGGACATGCAGTGATGGACTCTGTACGTCACCAGGTAGCTGCTGCAGTGGAAGGATATTTCTTTTTAATATTCTTTATCAGGGAAGCAATTTAACATAACAGGAAGGATAGAAAAGGAAATGAATCACCAATGTTAGTAGGAGAGCAGCTGTAGGGCAGAAGTGTCAATGCGGTTTGCTGAAATGGGGAGAAAAATGGCTGAGTTACAAGAAGACTGAAGTAACATCCCCAGATCATCCTGTGGTCTACCATTCAAGAGCTGGTTCGGTCAAAAGAGAGCCATCCTTCGTGTGAGCCACAGGTTGCTAGGTTCTTTCTCCTGGAGATGATGCCTACATCTTTAAATGCTCAACGTTATTTATGGTTGCCAGACTACATTACTGTTGTACTGATCCGGAGTACACCTATTTAAATCTGATGGCCTGGCAAAGAGCAGAGAGGGAGCAAGAAACATCTTGATTGGACAGGTTTGGGGACAGCTTCTCTTGGGCTCTGCTGGAACTGGTGTGTGTGTGTGTGTGTGTGTGTGTGTGTGTGTGTGTGTGTGTGTGTGTGTGTGTGTGTGTGTGTGTGTGTGTGTGTGTGTGTGTGTGTGCATACAAACAGTGGGATGAGAAGGAAGAATTAAAGGGAGGAAAATACAGGTAAACTAGGAGTGGAAAAGGACGTGGTTTGACATTTCAGACCTTAAAAGGGAAGGGCAGCTCTAACCATGAAGCCCCAAGTCCAAACTGATCTACCCATGCTGTGGAACACCGAGAACACATGAGATTGTATGAGTACACACCAACATTTATAAAATTGTTAAAAATGGCTCTCAAAGTCTGCCTTCGGTGACTAGGAGGTGGCACATTCTTTGGTTTTTCATTTTGTTTTGTTTTGTTTGCTCACTCATCCGACTCCTTTGGCCACCATCTTATATATTTATGATATTTTACTGTTGCTAAGGCTTTTAATGGTTTGGCTCTATTTTTTTCCTTTGTTCGTACTATGGATATATTCTATTTGTTTTATGTTCTATGCTAGTCGGGTGGTCTATAAGTATAAATATAAATATAAATATAAATAAACATCTGAACAAGAAGAGGGGGAAACTATGTGCCAACGCTGCCTCATAAAATTCCATAAATTGAATAAGGCCAGTGTCCGATTAAAACGCCACTGGAAGTGAACTTTGTTCAAAATAAATTCCAGCTTGACCTGACCCTGATGGAAGAAGAAACAAAGAGCCCCTGATTAATATGTAAAGTGAGTCTGGGGACACAGAGGTGGGTCTATCAAAGTAGGAACTGCCCCAACTTAAATAAGGTCCGCCTTCAATCCATAAGTCTTAGCCATAGCTTATCTATACCTCGCATACTGTACATTCAAATGTCTTTGAAGATTCTCAGTCTTCCAGCTAGGATTGCCATGACTCAGCTTCCAAATAAATCTCTTTGTATTTAGCTTCTGTGGTGCTGAATAATAATATAATATAATTCAAACAATTATTTATTACTTCAGTATTAAAGTAAAAAGTGAGTAATAATACATATACAGTGGTACCTTGTATAAAGGATTTAATTCATTCCAAATGAAATTATGTTCAGCAAATTTTCCTTTATACAAATTTCCCATAGGAATGCATTGAAAACAGAGTAATCCCTAATTGTGACCATTTTTGTGTTGTATGGATTCGCCCCACAGGCGATTCTGTTAAACAAATTTCCCCCATCTCTGGAATTTTTATGTTGTACAGATTTTATGTTATACAAACTGTTTGTTATATGAGGGTCCACTGTACATCTATTTATTTGTTCAGCAATCCAGTATGTCTTCCTTGCTGCAAGAATCTCACTCTCCAGATAGATGTTTATGTCAAAGTTGGTGAGTACTCACAAGGAGTCTGGCTCTCTTACCTGTGTGTTCAGATTTCGGATTTAATGGTTGTTTTATTGCCCTCCACCCTTTTAGGTGGTATTGGTTACTCTGCTATTGCTAGCTTAGCGAACGAAGAGACATATTCATTCAGTTGCTGAAAGACAGCTCAGCGTGTATGTAAATGACGTTGAATCAACTGGTCTACTCTAATTGAAGCTAGTGGTAGGAGACTGGTATTTCTACCAGCTTCCGTTGACTTGTAAATGTGACACCCACCTCTGCTTCATTTGGGAGCTTTCCTGTTCTTTTTTGCAGGAAAGCAAACAAGCAAACAAAAGCAAACAAAAAACAACAGCACACAGCACACACAACAATTGCATGGCACAAACACAGCCCATTTGGGAGGGGGAGAAGGGGCAATCTTTACTCAGAATGGCACCTGCACGCTGCGTTGTCCTGTCCAATGCATTAACTCAGAAAGAGGTTTCAACATCTGTCCCACCGCTGCAAAGATTCTGTCATTAACAATTACATCAACAGCAGGAGGGCAGATGTTCAACAGGTTCTGTGCGCCCCATGGTGACCATGCCATTCTTACAGCATGCACCCCCCCCCCCGTGTGCTTTCTGTCGTCTCTGGCTTTCCAACACGCGCAAAGAATTCGCCTGTTGTGACAACAACAACAAAGACAACAAAAACAAAAACAAAAACAAAACACCAGGTGTCTTCCTGACTGACAAAATGCACAGCAAAACAAACCTGCTTTTTCTCGTTTGTTTATTATTCGTGCGCTGTTAGCGTGCAGATACAGTTCTCTCTGGACACAGCGGTCTTTAACAGGACTGAAGTAATAAAATATGTGACAAATTACGATCCGACATAGCAATCCAAAAAAAGCAAAAAATGCCTCATTAGGAAGCGAGGGAAGTGCAGATAAAACGAGCGGCACCCCAAACCATGCAGAAAACAGCTCGAAAAGCCAATAGGTTCATAAATGTGCCAGAATAATAATAATAATAATAATAATAATAATAATAATAATAATAATAATAATAATAATAATAATAATAATAATAATAATCTCACTTCCAAGCCGTTCTATCACAATGATGAAGCGTCTGTTTCCTCTTTCCCGGAATGGCTTATTATTAGTACGAGGTCCTTGCCACCTTCACGCCATCGGCTCGCCACCCGATCCGGAGCGCTTTTTACTCGCAAGTAGACGCGACTCGCTCCCGCTGCTATTCAAAGCGATGCCTCTTCCCCAGCCAGAGGTGATGCACGTGCAGGCGCGTCTCCGGGCGAATGTCATCTTTTTCGCGCATCATCCTTACCTGGGAGAGGAAGGCTGCTGGAGTTCGTGTGGAAGTTACTTCCGAGGAAACGTGCCGGGGCTCTCCCTCCCTCCCTCCCTCCCCGAGGAGCGCTCATTCATCTTTTGAGCGGCCGAAGGAGCAAAGCGATTCAGGCTTCCTCAGAGCCCCGCCCACCGCTTTCTTAGCCCCGCCCCCCGCTATTTAGCGACCCGGACCTGCGCTGGGTCCGGCTGAGCTGGTTGCCTGTCGTCCGGACAGACCGAGCCCGGTGGAGGACCTGCGGAGGAGACCCAAGAAGGGGATGCGTTGACTCTTTCTATATGCCCAGCAGGGGAAGGAAGAAAGGCTGTGCCATATAGAAGACATACCCGGGAGAAGGAGGAGTGATCCGAGCGATGGGATAATAGATGTTTCATTTCTAAGGAAGGTAGGTGCCGAGATTGTGGTGTTTGTGCAACATCTTTGCTGAAGAGGACTGATCCAGTTTCATCTACCCACAAATTTGAATAACTAGTTGCCCTGAACCCCCAAATATCTGAAAGAATCTTGTGCAGGAATTTACTACTACTACTACTACTACTACTACTACTACTACTACTACTACTACTACTACTACTACTACTACTACTACAGTGGGCCCTTGTATAACAAACAGTTTGTATAACATAAAATTTGTACAACATAAAATATTCTGGAGAGAGGGAAAATTTGCTTAACATAATCGCCTATGGGGCAAATCTGTATAACATAAAAATGGGATCACTCTGTTTTCAATGCATTCCTATCAGAAATTTGTGTAAAGGAGAATTTGCTTAACATTATTTCATTTGGAATGAATTAATTCCTTATACAAGGTACCACTGTATTATTATTATTATTATTATTATTATTATTATTATTATTATTATTATTATTATTATTATTATTATTATTATTATTATTATTATTATTCAAATTTTCACACAGTAAACAAGATAACTATGCTGGATTTTGTATTACAAATCACTAGTCAAACACATTCCAAACATTTAGGACTACTCCTACTACTCCTACTCCTACTCCTACTCCTACTCCAACTCCTACTCCTACTCCTACTCCTACTACTACTACTACTATTGTTGGAAATAATAGTAATACTTTGGTAAGTCTCGGGAACGTGTTTGGAATTAAGGAAGGATACAGAGATCTGTTTGTGTCAGCAAAATATAGATTTTCAGTGCCTCAGTTTGTGGCACTCATTGATTGGGTAGGTTTTCTTCATAATAACCCTGTGAGGTAGCCTTAGGCTCAGTGAATGATGTCAGGGTAGAGGAGTGATTTAATTTCCCCCACTAGTTGCCCTTTTGAATGGGTTAATTATTCAATTTATTTTGCTTGTTGATCTGTGGAGATTTGAACTCAAGTCTTCCTATTGTGGAGTCCGCACCCCCACAACACAAAACCTCAACTGGATTATAAGGATGTATTGTGTGGTTCTTTAGAATCATAGAATCATAGAGTTGGAAGAGACCTCAAGGGCCATCTAGTCCAACCCCCTGCCATGCAGGAACCCCCATCACAATATTTCCGACAGATGGCCATCCAGCCTCTGCTTAAAAACCTCCAAAGAAGGAGACTCAACCTCCTCTTTCATCAACATTTCTGTAATTGGTGCCTATGATAATTTTTCACCTCTTATGTTAGGAGGGGGAAGCTTCCAGGAATAATCCCAGGTCTCTCTCATCTGGAGTTTCAGGCATCATCCTGGCAAAAGTAACTTTTCCAATCTCAGGAGGTGGCATCTCTTCTGATCTCTCTTTATGGCAGGGTTTTCTAGGGTAAAACAAGGTAAACCCCCCACCCCCACAAACCTGCGTGCTAGTCATGTCCAACTCTAGGGGCAGTGCTCATCTCAGATTCCAAGCCAAAGAGCCTGGCTGAATGCATTTCTGCACACTGAACACTGTTTATCTTCCCGATTTTTTACGGCGGTACCTATTTATCTACTTGCATTTACATGCTTTTGAACTGCTAGGTTGGCAGGAGCTGGGGTTAACAGTGGGAGCTCACTCCGCTGTGTGGCACCTGGGATTCGACCTGCAGAGGTGCCGGCTGTAATCTTAAAAAGGAAATTTGCCAAACTTTATCTTTGTGCGTGGTATGACGTGAACCCAGCCCGATCAAGGCTTAAAATCAAGGTTTCCCAACCTTGGACCCCCAGAAGTATTTGGAACACAAAACCTAACATCTGCGGTTATTGACCATATTGTCCAGGATGTTTGGATGGTCCAATGTTGAAAGTTAGGAGGTGTTCAGACCCCTGCCATGAAAACAGAAAAGAAGAATGTCTCTGCCACAGTTGATGTCCTCCTAGGCGTGATAGAACTTGGGCAGTCCATGAGACCAAAACTGACTCCAGGTTCAAGATCGTTATGCCTGCAAAAATGCTGGTTATTTGGCTTGGGTTTTTGGAGTAGAAGCCACATGACGGTAATGACAGTTCTGTGATGAGAGCCAAGGTGGTGGTGGTGGTGGGGAGGGAGCAGTAGTGGAGGCATTTCCCAGAATGGCCTAGGCAAGAGCCGGTACATCCGGGGCATTGTGGGAATCTAAATTGGCAGCACCAACCCCAGAGGCAAGGCAAGAGGTTAAATCCTGACTTCCAAGTTGCAGGAGACCAAGGGTCCTCCTTGCTCACATGAAGCCACATCTGGACCTTGTGCAAAGCATTTCTAGATGCTCACGGATGGTGGGTTCAAGTGGTGGAATAATTTGAAGAAGACCCAAGACTGGACACAATTTTTCACACACCATTTTTTATAAGGCTTGTTATGTGACTTTTACAATCCGGATTCTGCCCATGCTTCTTTCTGTGGCCAAAAAGAAGAAAACAGAAAAGAAAAAAGAAGAAAAGAAATGAAAACAACAACAACAAAAGCTTGAGAACGGCTGCACTGGACTTTTCTGCCTCCTCCTTGAAGGCTTGTCTGTTATTCCTTTTATGCGACAGTCAGCCTGAGCTCTTTCCCCCTGAGGATGGTGGAATGATCTGAACAGTTTAAGAGTTCCTCCTGGTTCGTTGTTTAATCTGGGGAAGTCCAAAATACAGTGGTACCTTGTATAAAGGAATTAATTCGTTCCAAATGAAATTATGTTAAGCAAAATTTCCTTTATACAAATATCCCATAGGAATGCATTGAAAACAGAGTGATCCCATTTTTATGTTGTACAGATTCACCCCATAGGCGATTATGTTAATCAAATTTCCCCTATATTCGGAATTTTTTAATGTTGTACAAATTTTATGTTATACAAACAGTTTGTTATACAAGGGTCCGCTGTACTTGCATTCAGGTTGATTTAGGGAGGGCTGAGGCTGAAGCTTGGTGCCAGGCCTCCGCCGACTAATTTGTCCTCAACCCTCGGTCATCTCTGCTCTGGAACATAGGAAGTCAGAACGCACAGAAGGTAGATGTCTGTTGTGGACTACAACTTCTGGAATCCCTGGACTATGTTGGCAGGGGGAATACTAGGATCTGTTGTGGCTCTTAGGAGACTCTTCTATGCACTTGGGATCTGCAATGAAGGAAAACAGAATTCAATCCTGCAATCTCTCCACCACTCCCCGCCGGAGATCATGTGTCAGGGTTGGGTGTGTATAAGGATGATAGCCGTGCCAACGGATCTGAACCTAGCCCTGAAAAAAATAACATGGCCCTGTGCCTTCGTTTAATGGATGGAGCCAGCCTGTGTAGCCTTGAGGGAGCTGCACAGTCCCAGGATGCCCCCAGAAGAAGGAAATGAGTATTCCCTGAGTATTCTGAATAATCTGAGTATTCTCTACCTATAAGGTTTATGGTGACTTAAGGTTTGCCATAAGTCACACATAAGTGTGACTTGACAGCACACAATTATTATTATTAGTCCTCTATTGGAGGGTAGCCGGTAACCCACCCAACCCCTGATCTTTTATATTCCTATGATTGACAACTACCATTATGCTGACTTTACTATGCTGCCCTTTTTGTTTAAACTAGAAATGTGAATCTCCCACCTTTGTGCTCATGAAAAAAATGGGGGTGGGATGGGGTTCAGGATCCCTCTTTTTGCAGTTTTTTTTTTTTTTTGTCAAGCTAATGGGTCTTGATGTCGGGACCAAATCACCCTGTTTTGCACTATGACAAGGATTATGTGCAATGGTAAACAGGAACTGGGAAAATCTCCAGAGTAGTCCCAGTTACTCTCTGTACTTCAGGGATGCTCGGAGGGAAGAGTCAAGCCCAAGCAGGTAATGGATGAGGTTATCACCTCTTCTAATCTGAATTTCACCATCCTATTGGTATCTTGACAACATGGTATCCCACCTTTCAGTTTGCTGGGGTTCCACTGCCTGTGCACAATTGTCCTAGTGCAAGAGAAGGATTATGGATCTTAATTCAAGCAAAATACCCCAGAGTGCAGTAGATGTTCCAGCTTCCAGAGGTGCTGCCATCTCTAGGTTACTGGGGTTAAAGGGTATGTTGTTAAAGGAATTTACAGACTTGATGTATTTACCGTTGTGAGAACATAGGAAGTGTAAAAACATTTAAAAGGTGGGATCAGTCCAAAAGCATACTATTTTTGGTACTGGAGTGGGTATACAGCATCCTCGTGATTGTTATGTGTGTAGCTTTGATATAAATCACTTTTTTTTTAAAAAAAGGGGGCTATTTGATGATTTAATTTTGTTTTTAAAAATGATCTTTTTGATTTCAGTGGTGATTTAAATTATTTTTAAAATCATTTTGGCCACCTTGTGTTCCACCAAGTCATGTCCAATTTATGGCAGCCCCATCAATGAGCAGTCTGCAGAATGTCCGGTCCCCAACCTCTCTGCTTAGTACTTGCAAATTCAAGGTTGTTGCTTGTTTACTGAATCAGCCCATTTCATATTTGGTCTTCCCTTTTCCCCCTACTGCCTTCTTTTCCAGAGATCCTTGCCTTTTTAGGGGGGTTGGCAGGAAAGTTCAGCAAGGGTTTATACCAGGCCTGCCCAAAGTCTGGCCCAGGGCCCAAATCTGGCCCATCAGGCCATTCTGAGTGGCCTGCGGCTGGCTGGGCCGCCCCTCCCCTCCCACTCCTTCACCCCCTAGAAGTTTGTGGGGTTGGGTGGGTGGATGAGGGGACAGGCCACCACCACCAGCACCACCGGGAAGCTTGTGGGGCTGGGTGCGCATGAGGGGGTGTCGCGCGGGTGCTGCCACTGGCATAGCCAGGAACATTTTGAGGTTGGGCGCATGCACGGGGCAAACCAGCTGGGAAGCTTGGGCGGATGGCCGATCTGCTGCCACCGGCACTGCAGGGGAATGTGTGGGGGTGGGCAGGCCAGCGGGCCTCTACCACCACCAAGGAGCTTTGGGGTGGGCTGGTGGGTGAGCCGTCAGCACTGCTGGGGAGCTTGGGGGGGGGCAAGGTCGCACAGATCACCTCTTCCAAGGGGCAACCTGTGGCCACGGCTCCCTGTGCTTCCTTTGGTCCCCACCTTCCTTGTTTCCTCCCTCCCTTGGTCCCCACCTTCCATCCTTCCTTCCTCCTTTTCCTTGATCCCTACCTACCTTCCTTCCTCTCTTGGTTTCTCCCTCCCTCCCTCCCACCCTTGGTCCCTGCCTTCCTTCCTGCAGGTGGGGTTGCAAGGGGTCAGTGGGTGGGGCTTATGGGTCAGTGGGTGGGTCTTGCAGTGGGGTGGCAGGGTCGGGGAGCAACCAGCCCCTGACACATTCTCAGCCACCAAATCTGGCCCCTTTACAAAATGTTTGGGCACCCCTGGTTTATACCATTGCCAGCTTCTGACCAGAACTAACAAAAGTGAACCCGAGGGTCAGTGCTGTTGCTTCCTCCATCAGTGTCACCTTCGGCTCTTGAGTTGCCCAATAGCATCTCACTTGGCTGCCTCAGCTGGGACCCTGCTAAGAGGTCCAATCTCGTTATGGAGTCTGGCCTCTAGCCTGCATTGCTCTCAGGTTTACTTGACACACCCAGACCTCTTCAGCATATTAAGATGTGCATTCATGAAGGCAAGGAACTCTATTAAGGCTGCTGTAAGTTGGTTCCAACTAGACAGCAGATAACAATGTTGGGATGCATGATAGTCGGAGATAACTTTTGGATTCCCTAATCCAGTGGTTCTCAACCTGGGGGTCAGGACCCCTTTGGGGGTCAAATGACCATTTCATAGGCGTCACCATGAGCTAATGAAGAAAAAGGCACAAATGGCTTGGGTCTGGAAGGGGGGGAAGGAAGGTGGGAAGAGTGAGTTACAGCTTGATAGGTTAGAGGGGATGTCAGTCAATGGCACTGGAGGCTGCGATTGGCTGAGGGTGCCTGTAGAGGGAAGTTCTCTATGACACCTGCGGTAGTGGCCTGCCAAAGGGGTCTTGTGGCCTCTTCCAAGCAGGGCAAGGGGTCACCACAACATGAGGAACTGTATTAAAGGGTCACAGCATTAGCAAGTTTGAGAACCACTGCAATCCATCAGTCAGGTCGGGATGACCATTCATAATACTCTTCTGTACCCCACTCTCTTGCTTTTAGCAAATGTGTCATATCTGAGTATCTACACAAATCCTGTGAATGATGTCATGCTGTCTTCAGACAATTATGAATGGACAAGCCAGAAGAATAGACGACTCCCAAGCCATTAACTCTAATGAATCTGATTGCTGAGTCTGTTCTCAAAGGGGACTGAGAAAAAGCAGGCAATTAAACAACACTCTCCCAAGAAGCCTCGTGATGGTGATGACCGACAATATTAAGTGAGATCTGGGAAATGCAGATCTCTGGTGCTAATGGAAATGACAGATAAGGCATAGAAACTTCATGTGGACACACAGCCCTTAAGAGCCTTTACTGTGGTTCATGTCAACTGACCCAAATCCGATTCTGTCCAAATATGTTGAACTCATTGGAGTAGAGCAGTGTTTCCCAACCTTGCGTCCCCAGGTGTTCTT